>CM056826.1:26086195-26508695 GCA_029853015.1 Chelidonichthys spinosus
TGGACTTCTTCTATCAGTGTAATGTTTTCATGCTCATCTGCGACTGGCCACAACATGTAAAATGACGTCCTCTGGCATTGATCCTCCCTTGACTCGTTCAATCAACAACCAGAATACAATATTGACATTGCATTGGTCCAATGATAATTTTCCAAATCGATTCTTTACCACTGTATGTGACGATCAGGCAGCAAAGTGATGAAAACAAATGATGATGTGCAAATTAAGGAAATACTTTAACACATTGCATAAAAATTATTTTATGTAGGCCTTTCCATGCAGCGGTTAGCTTGTGATATAATATAATAATATACAAATATAATTTTCAAGCTCCAGATTAAAGCATTTACTGATTAAACATAACATTAGATGTTCATGTAACACAAATTAGGAACTTTAGAGCACATATAGCAAGCAGCACTGAGCCCATACACAAACGGTGGTTTTCCTCCTGTGTGTGTGTGTGTCTATATATAACAGATATGCCTCGGTTTCTTTTCTGAACTGATCTACTCTTACCTTACTTAAGAGCCCTCTGGCGTGCTCCTGAATTTGAGGAGTAAAAGCGTAGGATATTTACTTTTATCTTTCACCTTCACTTATTGGTAAATATGGGATGTATCACATATATTTCATGCTTGCAAATGTATTTGTACTTCCACAGGAATGCCAGTCGGTGCGTTTGAATGTTTGTTCACGTGTCAGAGCGACGCACCGATATTATATGTGTCATTCATAGACAGGAGAAAATGTTCGCCTCCTTTAAGCGAGTCTAATATCTGTGGCTCATGTGTCTTTGCACATTACAGGAAGGCAGGAAGATAACCAACTCTAAAGCGCTGGCTTGTCATAGACAAAGTGAAGTCATTTCTTCAGAAAACAGCATTTTCCATATAGAGCTGTTGAGTATCTTTCCTATACAGACAGAAAAAAATAAAATAAATGGACGACTTCCTCTCTTTTCTGTCTCCATTTGTCATTTTGGCTGTTCCCCCCTCCTCTTCTTATTTTATCTCTTTCTCTCCTTACCTCCCGTGGGTTGCTTTTCTATCCTCTTGTCGTCCTCCGAGACACTAACTGGCATATTTAAATGCGTTTTAACACCGTTCCCCTCACTGTTGTATTTCTGTGTTTGTGTTTGAGGCCCACCTAGCAATTTAGATGTCTCTTTCCAAATGCTATATTATTTAAACATCACTGGTGCCTTTCTCTTTTCTGCAATTTGTTTTTCTCAAGTCAGGCAGAGATTGAAGATTTGTGATTGTAAATTGGTGTTCCGAGCAGTGCTGTTATTTGTCCGTTTGTCTTCATCTCCCTCTTGTTGTGTTTGTTCCTATTGTCCCTCTCCCTCTAGGGAATCTCCCCTAAAGTGGAGTTTGCCACAACATCAGTCATAGAGGAGATTGATGGGCGAGACAGCTGGTCTGCCTCACATGTAAGTGTAAACACACACACACACACACCAGTTTCAAATATGTTGTACCTTCTCTGCCTTTAGTTTATCTTCTTTATGTATGTTGTTGATTGATTAGATAACAGTTTGAAGATAAAATACATATAAATACATCAAATACATTGTGATGTGTGCCTTTCAGAGCCGCTGTCAACATTTACACATTAAAATCCATCAAAATGCCACTAATAATTCAAGTGTTTATCAGTTCAAAGTGTCTGGAACTTGAACGCATCTCAGCCTCGTACTCAGCATTACTGTGTGTACGAGTGTTGACCAAAGCTAGAACACTAAAGATTCATCTCTAGAGGGATCTAACGGCTGGTATCGCTCGCCATCAGATTTGTCCGTTTCCACCATACATACCCACCTTCTAATGTTGCCATGGCTACTGCATCTATCTATCCATACTGGCAGTGTTTCAAGGGTATTTGTTCTCTCCTTGTGAATGTAATTATAGGGAGGCTGATCTGTGATGCTGATAGCGAGGCTTCTCTCACATCTCTGACTAGCTGGGAGTTTACACATTGTTTGTCACAGAACCAGCCAGTCGGTCGTTTTTTTACATTAATATCCAAGATGAGGGTCACCTGTTTGTCTGCCACTGTGTCCTTGTGGATGTTCCTAGTATGTTTTGTTTTATGACATGTTCTCAGCCACATTTTTGAGAATAGAGGGTTTTTTTGTATAGTTGGTCAATCAATAAAATAACAGAAAATCAACCATTTTTGACAAATTAGTATTTTTTCTGCTAGTTTTAGACTAGAAATCAATTAGGTAAATTGGGGAATTTAGGGAATTGGGATGGGCTTGTTCTAAATTCACTGGGAAATTGATAAAAAAACTATTAAATCTACTCCTTTGTGTCAGTGGTAGAACATAAAGGAGGGAAACTGCAAAAATGCCCCCAAAAAATCTCAGAATGTCCATAAAAACTGTGAATGAAGGGCATTTCATGTAGTATTATTTCCACGCCTTAAGACAGTGTTGGCAAAAGTTTTTCAGTTCGTATTTTTTTTATTTTCCTACATATGGTCTTCATGCTGTGGCACTGGTGTTTTTGCAGATCTATTGTCAGCCGATGAATTCCGGGATGGTAGAATAATGCTCCAAATCTAGACTGAACACAAAAAAAACCCCAGTAAGAATGAAAATCTTTCACAAACAGTCATGTTCGTACCATATGATCCATCACACAGCGGTTGGCATGTTGTGCCAAAAACACTATCATGAATTTCCCAGGTGCAGTAACCTAAGCTAAGCTATTTGTTTAAATGGGATGTCATTGACAGCGAAGCAGATTGTCAGTGTTCTCCTGGCCCCTCAGGGGGATGTCTGGATCAGAGCACCGCTGTGGCTGTCAGACAGTAGAATTTCTCCATTTTCTCCCTCCTAATGGCTCCTCAGCATAGGCATTTCCCTGACTGCCTGCCCGCCCAGCTGACAAACCTTGTCTTGTTTTAATAGAGATTTAGAGTGATAGCAACTTCCACAAAACCTCTGAAACTGTAGAGATGAATATACACTCAGTTTTCAGCTATTTCTCACCCTTTATTTGCAGATTTTCAGGTGCTCTAATCTCTGGGTAATTGTTATGATTGTCATTTAAATACCCTTTTTTAATCCAAAAGTCCCTTTTTAAGCAATTTTGGTTCATCTGTCAGCCCACCATTTGGTCCAGATTGAAATATCTCAACAATTGTCATATGAGATAGATAGATACTTTATTGATCCCGAAGGAAATTCAAGCATCCAGTAGCAATAACATACATAGAACATACATTATACATTAAACATACATTAAACATACAAAAGCTATATAAAATAGAAAGTGATATGGATTGCTGTGAAACTCCAGGGTTCCCAGAGGATTCATCCTCATGACGTTGGTGACCTCCCCGGGTTTGTTTTTACGCAACCAGCGGGTCAAATGTTTCACTTTCCTGTGTCAATGATGGTAAAGATTTCACCATACACTGTATATAAGAAGTGGACGTCGTCACTGTGATGTCACCGACCTTTTTCCAACCTTGAGTTTGGCATTTTGTCCGTCGCCATCTTGATTTTTGGCAAACATCTAGCTTTTTTGGAGCCAGAGTATTGAAATCTAGCCATGCCTTAAGCATACGCTGCTTTATCATCTATTTTACTTTGAATGGGATCATAATTTTCACAACCAGGATCAAGCACTATTTTCAAAAAGACTTGAAAATTGAAAAATTGAGACTCTAAACTTACACCATTTTTTCAATGAGTTTCATATAATTGAACTTATTTTTGCAACCAGTGGTGTCGCCCTCTGCTGGCTGTTAGTAATAATGCAAGTTTAAGGTTCACTTTCCAGGTTTCAGGTCGAAGCCTCGGCTGCACCTGCTTAGTGTCAGCATGTTAGCATTGTCATTGTAAGCATGCTATTATCATGGAGGTGGTTAGCATGCTCAAATTAGCATTTAGCTCAAAGCACTGCTTTTCTCTTATTGAAACAGCAGCTAACCATCAGTAGTTAACAGGAAAACTGTGAGACTCTAATTGGCTGTCCAGTGAAGGACAGACATGAATGCTGAAAAGAGACCGTGGTAGATGTGGGGGACATAGAGCATACATTGCTTCATTTTAATAAATCAGACCAATCTTAAATGACATTTAGTTTCTCTTAAAAATAGTTTTAATGTTGTGTGATTTCCCTAATTAGCATTTAGATTATCTTTGTTCTACAGCCAGGTAATGCCTCTTTATCATATTAGACTGGAGATGGCCATCAAATGCAATTAACATTTTATCTTAACTTATTTATCCCCAGTTGGCATTACCCGCAGGAAGTGGGATATTGCATCGGAGAATGATGTTAGTGGCCATTAGAGTTATTGAAGTAATTCTGCAGAGGTTGTCTCCATGGCAGTGCCAACCGCCAGAGCCGTTGTTGTTGCAACACTTAAGCTGAATGATTTAGCTAATGGTTTAATGGTTTTGTCCAGGGAGAACAAGTCTGTGCCGAGAGTGAGAGCAGCTGCCTTAATGGCTAAAATGGCTGACGCTTGGGTAAAGGAATAATATTGCGGTCTGCGTAGACTTCTAAACTGCTGAGCCAAATGTTATGCGTCACCTCAAAATGTAAAAACCTGTGAGGTTGGTAAGAACATATCAACATTGCCTCTCTCTCTCTGCACCCGCAGACTTGCTGTCTTTCTCCAGTGAGGTCACCTTTGACCCCATCCACACAGAGTTCAGCAAAAAAGTCTTCGCCGTGCAACAACCAAGTTTCCAAAACCAAAGAGGGACACCACGTCTCTTCCAAAGGTGGGAAGGAAAGGCTCAACGTTGAGGCTAGAATCACAAGCGATGCACCGCCCTCCACATCCAGACGCTCCCCTTCTGGTTCCAAATCTGGCCGAAGTCCGCCTAAAAACAAGACGGAAAGAAAACACGCCACTCCGAGGGTCTCTGTTGAGTGTGGCTACCAGAAACCGACGGTTTCCTCAAGGACACGAGCCTTGTCCCCTTACACCCACCGCAAGATGTGCCAGCTTTCAGAGGACGCCAGGCAGAGGCTTAGCCACCTCCAGCTGGGGCCTCACCGCTTCAGAAAGGAGACGGAGAGCCAGCCGCCCTTCTTGGTCGGTAACATTAGATATATTCCTCCCAACTGAAGGCAAGCGACAAAAACGGGATGTTTAACGCTAATAATACACGTGTTCGGTGGACAGGGGTTAACATGAACGGGATGCTGGATGGATGTAGTTCAAACCTCAGCGGGAGCCTCCCAAAATTCAACATAATCTAGTGGGCAGATTAAGTGGATTGCATAATAAGAGAGCGGTGTTAATCTTTTTACCTGAGCCGTTAATGGATTTTGACGTCATGAAAATGTTTCACTGTGTGCAGATGTAATATGGCCTATTATCCTCACTGAGGGGCTTGCTTTAAGGGCACATGTCCTGGATTTAGGCTGGTACACAGTTATTAATAAACACTTTAATTATGGCCGACTGCTATAAGATATTTGCATGTAAAACAGCAGCACAGCCTCCCTCTGTTTCCCTCCATATTCCTACTTCTTCATTTGCATCAAATCTAATCCTGAGGTATGAATATCAAAATCCACTAACATGCTGTTATTAAAAGAATTGATTAGGTCGAGGGCTGTTTGTTTTTGTCACACACATGAATGAAATTACCTAGAATACAACACGACGTTTTATTAAAGAGAGTTTTTTTCCCACTCTGGTTTTCCTGGGGGATTCTTCTGTCTACAATTAACCCTCGTAATTGAGAGTCAAGCTGCAATTAACAAATAGATACCTAATGAAGTAGCTGAGCCTCATGGTGAATGCATTATCCTTTGTGTTTGTGTCGAGGGAAGCACATTCACCACCTATGTTCTGTGAAATTGTTCTCTAAAAATGTTGCCTCTGTTTTCTTTACGCCTTAATGTGATGTTTTGGGAGAAATTCTTTATTTACAGCGTTTTTCCATTATTCTGCACAAACTATAGAATGAGTGATTGTGATTAGTGTATTTTGTTGTTGATTTAATTCACGCTAAAATATAGCAGACCAAACATCTCATATACTTTCTTATTGATGATGGTAGATTGTGCGTTTGATTAATGTGTCAGTATCAGGATACGAGTTTTACTATGTAGACAGAATTCAAACCACAGCAATGTTACCTTTATGATGTTGTTTGACAGTACTGTTGTGTTCTCTTGCAGGTCTCTCGTTGCAGTAGCGCCTCCTTCATGGGAACTGTTCCCTCCTCTCCACTGAATGGTAGCAGGCATCAACACTCCGTCAGCTTCACAGCCGAGCACACAGGTAGGCCTTCACGCTCATGTACTGGTGCACACTTAAGGCCATGCTATACAGCAGAAAGAAACATTGCAAATAATCGGTCTAATATATCAAGGTTGGCTGTGTTGTTGTGTCTATTTTCTTGTCTGGTTTGACGATTTTGTTTACGTCTTCATGATAACACGTGATGAAGTCTTTCAGAATGAATAATGGGCTGCAATTTGTCTGATAATATCACAAATTATAAAATGGGCTGTGGCATCTTTTTACCATAGAAAATAAGGAATAAAGGAATACTGTAGATGTTATGTGGTTGACAAGCTGATTTTTTTTTATTATTTTTTTTTTACCTTAAACCTGTAAAAAAAACAGTTGTCTTTGTCATTGTAGATTCTTCTCTCCAAGGTAGTTACAGACCAAGGGCAGCCATGGTAAGTCTTATTATCACATTTTAAACCAGCAAATGACAAAATGTCACCTCTAAAGTGCAATAGTCCAAGCTAGACTAACCAAATAATATAGGCACAGAGTTGTTTTACATTTTGTTTTTAGAAAAGTATTTTGAAGTGATTCAGAAGGAACGTCTGAAAAGGTCTTGTGATAATAGCTCTTGATAGAATCCTTATTCTATCAAGTCTGAAGAACGTCTGAATTCGAAGATCTCTCTCCCCCCCTCTTGATAGAATCCTTATTCTATCAAGAGGGGGGGGGGAGATCTTAGAATTCAGACGTTCTTCAGACTTCAAAACTTGGTCTTAAGAATTCATTTTTTCCTTTTAAAGTGATTCAGATTTTCCCTCAAACTAATCATCAAGTTGTAAAGTAAAAGTCATGTCACTATAAAGTTATACCATAACAGCCCTGTGACCTCTACCAGGTGAAGTCAGGTTCTGTGAGGGTCCAGGCGTCTCCAGAGACACAATCCAGACATGAAGCCCAGACCAAAAACCCGGTGAGAGGTGTGACCGGAGCTCAGTCCACGCTGACTGTGTCCAACTCCAGAAGTCCTCTGAATCTCAGCCATTCCCTCAGAGAAAGGTAAACACTCGAGGAAATGCTACCCTTCCCTTCGACCTGAGCTTGAAGTTTGTTTCTGAACCTTTGAAATGTTTGTAAAATGAGTAAAATTGTTAAAAGCAATACACCTTTTAACAAAATATACACAATCACCCAAAAGCAATTTAGCAAAAATGATGATCAAAATAATAGCATGTAGATTGACGAGGTTCTCAAACAGGTTAGCAAGACATTCTTTCCACGAAACCAGCTGATTTTGTTGACTCTCAAACCAACGCAGGAATAAAACATAATCCTGTTATTTGTGGTGTTCAATTCAATTTATCCCGATCCATCTGTGTAAATCATTTGTGTTTGCTCAAAAGATCTTAAAAGTAAAAGAGCCGTGTGTGAGTTTTCAATTACAGTATACGACAAATATATGGCACTCCCGTGAGATGGAAGTCATACACTGCTGCTGCGTTTGCGTGTGCATGTGCGTAAGCTCATACACATCCAATCTTTAATTTTGATCACACTCGACAGGCAGGATGATTTCCCCTCCACCTCTTAAATTACAGACGCTGATGTCTTGTCATGTTTGTTCATTACTGAGAGAGGAGGCCGAGAGAAGGGAAAACAAAAGAGGAAAACGGTATTGATTTGTGTTTCAGCTCGAGTCTGATGCATTTGACCTGATACACGCTTTAATAAATTCAGAGAGACCTTGTCATCGATCACCAAAGCTGTGAGTTGAACACTCCGATGCGACCGATGTTTTCGTTTTGTTTGTTTGTGCTCTCCTTTCCCCTTCTCTCCTGCTCGGTCCATAAGTGAACATTAAAATCAATAGACAATCTTCAACTGCAAAGTAAATTGTAGGAAATGAATGATACTTTTCTCTCAATTGAAAACGCGACAGGAGCTGCAGGGTGGGAGATTAGATCTGGCCTTTGTAGATTCCCTCCAACAGGGAGAGGGGCACGTCTTACCACGAATCTCTGATCTAGAAAGAAAATGACAGATGCCAGTGGCAACGTTTGCTCCCTAAGCCCCGAAGTCTCAGTCTATTCATGTCTCTGGATGATTTGTCCTTGATGACTTTTTGAAGCAGGTACCGAGTTTATCTGATTACACATGAAAAGCTTCCATTCTTACACTGCGGGCCAGGCCAGTCAGTCAGATAGTCGTCATCACCCCTCCACTCCCGACAAATAGACGTGGATGAGAGGCAATACCGAAATTCATTACTGTTCACTTCTATCTGTCCGTCAACGCAAGATTTCATAACTCCCCGTGGTCAACTCACAGACACATTTATATGGTATTGATGAAGCACAGTTATGTCTCCTGTAGTTTGTTCTGTCAATTCAGAAATTCCTATTATCTTTATTGCACAAAAGGTTGAATGTTGAGGTAGAATGTATGTTTAGATTGAGGACTCACTGTCATTTATTTCAAAGTATTTTTAAGTGTATGTTGTTGAGGACAGTATGCACAAATATGTGTTCAGTCTGTGTACTGGTACTTTCATCTTTGCATCAACTGGCACATCTTGTGTTGTGTTACAGCACAGACTAGTGGACAAAAGGAGTAACTGTGAGAGTCTCGATAAAAGACATGTTTGGATGATCTAGAGTCATTTTGATAATTGATTGCTGAAGTATTTTTTTTAAGCAAAAATGCCAAACCTTCTCTGTTTGTAGTTTCTCAGATGTGTAGATTTGCTGCTCGTCTTTTTTATATCATCGTAATATCTTTATATCCGGATGTGATTCTCTCACATTATAAGTAATATAAAGATGTGACTGTGCTTTGGGAACATGTGATGGGCATTTTGTCACTATTTTCTGACATTTTATAGACTCCTTGTAGAGATTTCCCTTGCTTTACTTGTATTAGTGCAGTGCGTGTTCAGAATGGGTCTTTTCTCTTGGGCTTTTGGTGTTACTGCTTGCAACTTTCTCCCAAACCATTCATACACACAGCTTCACACTCGACTCTGTGCCTCCTACGGTTAAGATTGAGTATGTTTTATTGTCAGACATTTTTGATTCAATTACATTTAATTTTGTGAGATGTGAGAGCCACTACGGCATATTATGTGCCGTGAAAGCAGGCCGACTGTTGCCTTGCATACTTCATTGAACCCATGGTGAGAACAGTCTGCTGGAAATTTCATACTTGATATCTCAAATGGAGTCTTAGCAGGAGAGGCTTACACAGTTGTTTTGCTGGCGGCAACATAATGAAAATGAACGCAATTTGAATTCAAAATGGCAGAGTGGTGCTGTTGCTGTGGAGGTCATTCTCTCGTGCTCTTTGACTACAGGGAGGTGTAAGAAAAGTTTTTTGGGAAAGTTTCTCATAAAAGTTTCTCTTTTTTGGAAAGTTTCTATAAAAGTTTCTCTTTTTTGGGAAAGTTTCTTTAAAAGTTTCTCTTTTTTTGGAAAGTTTCTCATAAAAGTTTCTCTTTTTTGGGAAAGTTTCTCATAAAAGTTTCTCTTTTTTGGGGAACATTTTTCATAAAAGTGTCTCTTTTTTTGGGAAAGTTTCTCATTAAAGTTTCTCCTTTTGGGAAAGATTCTCAGAAATCTTTTTGAAAGTTTCTCATTGAAGTTTCTCTTTTTTTTGGAAGTTTCTATAAAAGTTTCTCTTTTTTTGGGAAAGTTTCTCATAAAAGTTTCTCTTTTTTGGGAAAGTTTCTCATAAAAGTTTCTCTTTTTTTGGGAAAGTTTCTCATAAAAGTTTCTCTTTTTTTGGGAAAGTTTCTCATAAAAGTTCTCTTTTTTGGGGAAAGTTTCTCATAAAAGTTTCTCTTTTTTTGGGAAAGTTTCTCATAAAAGTTTCTCTTTTTTGGGAAAGTTTCTCATAAAAGTTCCTATTTTTGGGGGAAAGTTTCTCATAAAAGTTTCTCTTTTTTTGGGAAAGTTTCTCATAAAAGTTTCTCTTTTTTTGGAAAGTTTCTCATAAAAGTTTCTCTTTTTTTTTGGAAAGTTTCTCATAAAAGTTTCTATTTTTTGGGTTAAGTTAATCATAAAGGTTTCTATTTTTGGGGGTAAGTTTATCATAAAGGTTTCTATTTTTTGGAAAAGTTTCTCATGAAAGTTTCTCTTGTTAGTATGTTGAAAAAAGTCTTTAAAACATCTAGAGTGATGCAGGTACATGTGACTCATCCAGGTAATAAAGTTGTTAATGGGTTTTTAATGTAATTCCTCCCATTAGGCTCCAGACCAGTGAACCCAATCCATCCTACTGCGAGCAGATCCACAGCCGAGTCCAGAGGATTCTGCAGACACACAAGTCCACCTGGGACAACCATGTGACTGCTGATCTAACTTCCTGATCTGCTCACATGATGGCCACACTAAGGGCCAATAATCATTCAAAGTCTGCAGGAGTGGATGCACACAGACAGCCACACAGCTTCTTCACCTGACGGTATTATCATTCAGCGAGTCCAAACATCTCAATCTTGTTTCATCGTTGATTTCCTTTGAAACGGCAGGGAATGTTCAAAAGCATAGCAGCACCGCTTCCCTCCTACTCATCAGATGTTCCTTTTCTTAAACGCCCTGACGGTGAAACTGAACTGAGACGTCGTCTAATTTCTCTAGAGCTGTGTGAAATTGGCTTGGGTATAAAGAAGCATTTTGTGTGCGTATAGGAACAAGATATGGTGGATGTAAGCTGCAGCTGTTGAGGGCTCATCTTTGGCAACACAAAAGAAAGAGAAGAAGGTAGTAGAGAGCCTCAGTTGGGTGCCAGCAAGGGACTGAGAGGAGGAACAAATGTAATCCTGGATGAAAGAGCAGGAGACACAAAGACTTTTAGCCTCGACATGAATTAAGATCCACAGCGCTGCACTGAAATGTCTCAGACATTGAAATAGTGTTTGTATGTGCTCATCTACTTTTTATAATGAACACTTCACCTGTGTGACGGTTTCCAAGGAGCTGAATTACATACATTATCTTCACAACTATACTTCCAACTCTGAATGATACAGAACATAGAAAATACATAATACAGTAAATTATCATAGTTTTCAGGCTTTATTCAGCCAGGATCTAATTAAAAGTCCTATTTCATATTACTCACTATGACGCATATTTACATGAGTTAATAAGTTTGCATAAGAAAATGCATAAACAAACCACATTTAAAAACCTTTTCCCTTTGGTATGTGAAAACATGACATTAACATAAATTAAGCTTGCCTTTGCATGCTACATATTATAATTTCAAAGATATTGTGACAAATTTATCCAGCTGCTTGATAGTCATATGAAGTCATGTCTGAATGTGCTGAGCTAATTGTGACCAAATCACTCACTGTTCATGCTAATGCTTGCTTTTTATTTTTGTTTTATTCTGGTTCTAACTCACTTTTATGGTCACACATACAACTTTTTTTTATTAAATAATGAAACCTCAGCATTTTGACTGAACATATCGTGTACAAACAAGCCCCGACCCGATTTCTGTTCCAATTATACAACAACACTGATATTCCATAATAAAAGACAAGTTACAAGCCATATCTTCAGGATGTGATGAGTTTTAATTTATGAGAACCTTTCACAAACATTGGTGCCAGTCATCAAAAAAATGTATGATCATTTGATGCATCTATACTTAGAAAGACTATGATTTGCAGCAAAAGGTTTGGAATATACAAGGTCATTTGATTAAAAAATGGTTCACTTGTAAATATAAGCATGTACACGATGTCTCTGATAACTGGACAAAGTCATGACTGCAATATTGTTGAACTACATCCCACCGACTGCAGCAGACGGTCTCAGTATCTCAGAAAAGTCTTCAGATTTACTTCTTATGGAATCTCCTCTTCTTCTTGTTCTTCCTGCCTGCTCCTTGTGCTACTTTCTCTGTCACAATATGCTGGTACTTCTTTTTGTTGTTCCTTAGAAAACAAGAGAAAAGCATGTTATATGTCATGGAGTACATATACACCTCAGAAATAGAATATTAACATTTATTTTCACTTCTACCATCAAACTCAAACCCAACAATGTGCCTACACAGGTTAGGAAGAGCTGCTGTGACGCATCAGATTCTGTAACTGTCTGCACATTCATCAAATTTGAAGAAAAAATAAATAAATAAATACTCCATGGGTTCCCCAGTAGTATTCCTATGACTTCCATAAACAATAACTTTATGACAATACTTTTTTGGGGGACCTTCTCATGAAAGTTTCTATTTTTTAGGAAAGTTTCTCATGAAAGTTTATCTTCTTTTTTTTTGTTTTGTTTTTTAGGAGTTTCTCATGAAAGTTTCTCATGAAAGTTTCTTTTTTTTAGGAGTTTCTCATGAAAGTTTCTCTTTTTTTAAGGAAAGTTTCTCATGAAAGTTTCTTTTTTTAGGAAAGTTTCTCTTTTTTTTCTTTTTTTTTTTAGGAGTTTCTCGTGAAAGTTTCTCATGAAAGTTTTTTTTTTCCAGGAAAGTTTCTTTTTTTTAGGAGTTTCTCATGAAAGTTTCTCTTTTTTTAAGGAAAGTTTCTCATGAAAGTTTCTTTTTTTAGGAAAGTTTCTCATGAAAGTTTTTTTTTTTTGGAAAGTTTCTCTTTTTTTAAGGAAAGTTTCTCATGAAAGTTTATCTTTTTTTAAGGAAAGTTTCTCTTTTTTTTTTCTTTTTTTTTAGGAGTTTCTCGTGAAAGTTTCTCATGAAAGTTTATCTTCTTTTTTTTTGTTTTGTTTTTTAGGAGTTTCTCATGAAAGTTTCTCATGAAAGTTTCTTTTTTTTAGGAGTTTCTCATGAAAGTTTCTCATGAAAGTTTCTTTTTTTTAGGAGTTTCTCATGAAAGTTTCTCTTTTTTTAAGGAAAGTTTCTCATGAAAGTTTCTTTTTTTTTTTAGGAGTTTCTCATGAAAGTTTCTCTTTTTTTAAGGAAAGTTTCTCATGAAAGTTTTTTTTTTAAGGAAAGTCTCTTTTTTTAAGGAAAGTTTCTCATGAAAGTTTCTTTTTTTTTTTTTTTAGGAGTTTCTCATGAAAGTTTCTCTTTTTTTAAGGAAAGTTTCTCATGAAAGTGTCTTTTTTTAAGGAAAGTTTCTCATGAAAGTTTCTCTTTTTTTAAGGAAAGTTTCTCATGAAAGTGTCTTTTTTTAAGGAAAGTTTCTCATGAAAGTTTCTCTTTTTTTAAGGAAAGTTTCTCATGAAAGTTTTTTTTTTTAAGGAAAGTCTCTTTTTTTAAGGAAAGTTTCTCATGAAAGTTTCTTTTTTTTTTTTTTTTTAGGAGTTTCTCATGAAAGTGTCTTTTTTTAAGGAAAGTTTCTCATGAAAGTTTCTTTTTTTAAGGAGTTTCTCATGAAAGTTTCTCCTGTGACAGCAGATGCTGGTTGCCAGTAAAGATTTGTCTATACATCACTCACACTATTTCATAGCTGAATCACTGTGACATAATAAAGCTACATGTCCACCAGGGCGGCGTCTGTGTTTTCTACTTACTGTCTAAACTCGGCGTCGGACAGCAGCTCCTCCACCATCGTCCTCTTCCTCTCCTTCTTGGGAACGCGGGAATGATAGAAGTCGACCGGGCTGTCCACCACCGTACCGACCTGCATCACAGACACGCACAGACGTTATACATCACACAGAATGGGAGCCTGCTATAGACGTAATGATGAGTGAACGCAGAATACGTGGAAACGGTTAAATGTATTCACTAACAGGAAAGAAAGAAACACATACAGGCTACATTTAGTAAACATGGGGGATTATTAGCAGGGTTACAATTTTAAAATAAAATCCTCTACATGTACAGACATTACAACACTTATGACATCAAAAGAAACTAGTGTAAAACTACATAGGAAAATGAGTCAACAGATTTCTGGTCCAGCAAACATAACGCGGCATAAACCGGGTGATTTGCATATAGGTTAATTTAGTTCAATTCCTGTTGGTACCAGATTATGCTCCTCGGCACGACGTTCACTGGGCTGGTTGTCTCTTTTCTGCTTTACATATAAAATCATCATTAAGGCATTTTCTTTTCATCTTTATTTACATTTGGTAGTAAGGTAATCCAAAAGTAAAAGCTGAATTGAATATTGTAATACTTGGATTTGGTTCCTCGGCCTGCCCTGCTATTTGATTAAAGTGATGGTTGGGAGTCAAAATGCACCCGAGGTCATTTCCACCATGACATCCAGCCAAAAGCCCCTCAGAAGCATCTTTAGCGATGGTCAACATTGGTCAAGATAGGGCTATTGGCCGAATGGCTTAGTATTGGCGCTATAGTACATGGTGTATATCTCGTAAATTACCCCACTAATAATGAATGGAATGTAACCAAACTCCTGCAGTAGTACACATAGGGTCTGTACTCACAAAACGAGGCATTTTAAAGTTTGTAAGTACACCAGGAGTTTATTTAACCTGATAGCTTCTATCCTCGGCTGCTAACGCTAGCGCTGCGTCGACGCCGCTTCCGTGTTTACCAAGCGGTTTCCCTGATGCGAGCATGAAAAAGTTTTGCTGAATTTTTATAAATGCTTGTATTATCAGGTCAACAAGTGTTGCCCAGATAACGTCCCTCCACAACGCAAACGCCCTAGGAGTTTACAGTCAGCCGGTTACGAGCAGCAGGCAGGCTGGAAATGAATGCACAGTGGTGCTTGATGTAGGATGACGAGTTGGAACGCCATCTATGTTATTGAGTCAACAAATATCTATATTTATCTTGTATCGACATTTTGCTTGAAAATATCGAGATATGACTTTTCCATATCGCCCGGCCCTTTATGAACATTATCTTATTGAAGCGGATGTTGGAGGAGGGGGACTCATGTTTTCTACTGACCTGGAAATATTTGGGGAAGCCTTCTCTGTCGTTCTTCTTGTAGAACCTCTTGGGATCCCTGGATCCTCTCATCTTCAGGACTTGGAGGTCTGCTTTCAGTTCCGGAGTGATCTCGGGGGCTTTCATATTAAACCAACCATCTCCTGTGGATTTTTCTCTCTCAGCCTGAGGGAAACACAGTGAGCTCGATTATTATAAAAAACTGCTGCTGTCCTGGTGATCATCAGAACCGATACCACAGATGTTCAGCAGAGGAGCACGACTTTGTAAAACTTACTCTGCGTTTCAACTTTGAGGCATGTTTGGATTCGCTGTACGGAGGCACCGAGTCCTTCTTTTCAAAGTCTGGTCCCATCACGCTCTTCTTCATCACCTGTGGACAACAGAAACTCTATCAGAACTCCTCTCCTCGGAGATAAAAGGCCAGAGTCACACAGAAATAACACCAACTCAGGCGTTATTGGATTTATTCGTCCTCGCATAACTAGAACGTTCATTACTCATTCTGCATCGCAAGATCGCCTCCAAAAAAAAATCAATCATTCACTCGCCTCGTCTTGGATCTTCTTTTCCTTTAGTTTTCGCAGCGAAGTGGAGACAGGTTTTGATTTGCTGCCATCAAAATTGATGTATAAACCCCCGAGCTCCTTCAATCTGATGCCGGGTCAATACGGCTGGACAACTCTTTCCTGAAACAAAGAGAGAAACTTCACCTCGGCTCATCGTTATACAGCAGAACGTCTCATAGTGATCATGTCCGTCCACCACCCAGTTTTTTGTCTTGATATCTCATGTAGATTACATCTAAATTTAAATTTGTATATGATTGTATATGAATGTAAAGGAATGAAACAGATTCTAGTATCTGGACATTTGGACAGAGCCAGGCTGGCTGTTTTTATACCAAGCTAAGATAATTGACTAGCTTTATATTCATCATAAGAGCACCAACTCTCTGCAAGAAACTGAATATGTATTCTGTTAATATCTCTTCTTATTGTCAACAAATCTCATCAAGCACGTGTGTATGAACCGACTTATCAGATACTTACAAATGAGGATCTCTTCCCGAGAAGAGGAGGTCTGCATCTTCGTCTTCGTCGCCATCATCCCCCTCCTCATCCACAAACTCCTCATCTTCCTCCTGCTCAACTCCTTCTTGCTTTGTGTCCTCCTCCGCCGGTCTCCCCTTGTAGTACTCATCATCGGCCTCCTGCCCGGGCCTCGTGTCGACCATAAACAGCCCATCAACTGATGCTGCGGCTGCTTCACACTTCTGAGAAGGTCCTTCTCTCTCCTCCTCCTCCTCCTCCTCCTCCTCCTCTCCAGAAACCTTGCTCTCCTCTTCTTCAGACTCTTCATCGTCGCTGCTGTCCAGCAGGCTGATTCTTTTTGTATTCTGGATGCTGACGTCTTTAGGTGGCTGTTCGGGCTCAGACTCGGCCGTGATGCTGTGCTGCTGGCTGGACGTCACCTGAATGGACTCAACTCGCACCGCGTCGGATTCAACCACCTGCTGAGCATCGCTATTCAAAGTGCTGACTTCCATTTTCCTCCTCCTCCTCCTCATCATCACCATCGGGCCCAGTTTCCACGACGGCATCCTCGTCTCCCAGCGGTGCGTCTGCTACTTCCATAGCTTCATCCTTCTCTTCAGGCTGCTCTGCGTCTTCAGAAGGACTCTCACGTAACGCTCCTGTGTCCGACTCACAAGGCCTCAACGGCTCCGATGGCGCGATCGTCTCCTGCATCGTCTCCTTCTCACAAATGTCCTCCTTATTTTCAGCACACGGCTCCTCCTGCTGGTGTACGACAGTCACTGCGGGTTGACTCACAGCTTCCTCAGCACAACCGGGGCTGTCTTTATCGGGAGAGGCCCCTGGTGGGGGTCCTCTTCTATGACAATGACTCCCTTTTCCACGCTCCCCGTCTCCGCCTGAGCAGACGTGAGATCAGTACTTGTCACGGCGCCTTCCTCTTTTTCTTCAAATGTTTGGTTCTCATCTTCTTCCAACAGCGTTCGGTCTGCATCCTGATAGATCACCGTGCTTTCTAGCGTAGAATCGTTGAGTGAAGTCTCCTCCTCGGCGGATTTCGTTTTTTCAAGAATAATACTGCATTCCTTGACTGCGCTCCTGGAGGCCCGAGTACTCCGAATGCTGCTTCCAGAGCCGGTGCGGCTGCTGCAGGGAGTCCCTCTGCTGGGTTTTTTGCTGGGGCTGCCCATGTGGGACTGCACGTCGGTCAGGTCAGAGTCCGAGTCCGCGTATTTGGGACCTGTGGACTGGCTATTTCCCCGCCTGCGAGTCATCATACTGTAAGTGGGCCCGGACTCAAACCCTTCAGAGTCACAAGACTGGGACTCGCTGGCATCTACAGCCTTCCCTCTAGCGGCCCGGCGCGTTGCGGCTCTCGTGAGGGGGGATTGGGATCCCTCCGAGGCTTCGTCTAGCTGGATGGGGATGGGACCCGTTTGCCTCATGGATCTTCTAGGTCTGCGGGTAGTGGACTTAGGAAAGTCAGCTCCTGAGACGCTGGATACGCAGCTTTCAGCATCTGAGAGCTCCGAGTCCTCCGTTTGTTGTTTAGCGGAGGATCTGGTGGAAGTCGTTTTTCTCTGACTTCTGGTGACTCTCTGGGATTCGGACACCAAATCGGCAGCGACGTGTCCCGCCTCCACGCAAGCAGGGTCGTGGCATTTATTAACCGTCTTCCTCCTTGTGCTCCGGCGCCTACTTTGGCTCGATTTGGATGAGGACACGGCAGAAGAGCACGATTCCACCTCAGAGATCTCCTCGTCTTCCTGACTCGTGGTGCAGGGCTGTCTCCTTCCACCTCTCGTGCGTGTCATTGGCAGGTCGACGTCGGACACCGCGGAGCAGTCCGACATGTCCGCTTCGTGGACGGAGCCCACCGGCGTGCACGGCAGCTCCGGACTGTGGAGTCTGGAAGCTCTGCTGCATCGTTTCAGTACGGAGCCAGGCGGTGATGCTTCGGGGCGTCCCTCACTTTTCTCTAGCTGGCTGCTGGTCTCTACCAGGACATTCTGGGTAGGGCTCTCTGCTTGTTTAGCGGTTCTCCTGGTTCTACGACTAGTGGAAGGAGTGGCCTATGTGGCAGAAATAAAACATTTATTAGTAAACTCGGTTCTACAGCAAGCTTGTTCCAAAACTAAAGGGTCATTCCGTGTCATTTCATCAAATTTCTGAAAATCTTCCCACCTGACCATCTCAGAACGTCCCGAAAAAATTCAAGTACAAAGACACACTTGTTAATAGGACAAATCCAAAATATTAGGTCTCTACTGTCAATAGTTTTCTCATCATTGAATGAAGGGTAGTTTAAAAATGGCTTTTCACATTATGATGCCAAAAACCATCTAAACAGCAATATCTGGAAAACTATCTCACTTGTGGCCTTCAAAATTAAAAAACTACCCTTCATTCAATGATGCTTCATGAGAAATCTATTGACAGCAGAGACCTAATATTTTGGATTTGTCCTATTAACAAGTGTGTCTTTGTACTTGAATTTTTTCAGGACATTCTGAGATGGTCAGGTGGGAGGCATATGATGAAATGACACGGAATGACTCTAAAGTGACATTATAAAGTTCTTATTGTCAACGAATCACCCAAAAGACCAAACCAACAATGTGTCCATCTGTCCGTCTCCCAAAGCTTATTTCTACTTCTATTCCTAATCAATTCAGCTGCAGATTTATACACATTTGGAGCTCTACTGAGTATTTTGGGGCAGAAGGATCTTGTATGTGGAATTCACACCTAATAATATACAGTCGCTGTTAGTGGGGGAAATGTCACTCAATGCAAAGGTGAAATGAGGACTGTTTTTACTAGTTAATGTACTATAATAAGTCCAACAGCACAGGAATAAACTATATTGGCTTTGGTTACTCACACAATACTTGTTAGGGGGGGTTTATTCATCGTTAGTTGTGTTTCCCGTTTTAAGGATTAAATAAATTAAAAATTAAATCTTCCTCCCACTGTTAAAGAGTTGAACTGAACTTAAACTTATTTACATTTTTTATTCATTTTTTTTATAATTACGGTGGACAGCAATCGTGAGGAAATGAAAAAATTATGGGTTTACTTTCTGAATCTTTAATTAATCATCATTCAAAGCTGAATGGACGCTGGGCGACACGCGCACGCGAACGCGCACTGAGCCCGAACACAAAGTTAGTTGTCCGTTTAAATATTGTGCGTAACGTTCCGGCCTCGTCTCATCTACTCAGTGTTTCACTATTTTCTCCACTTGTGTCACAACATCGACACGTTTACAAACTCTGAACGGAAACATTTCTGTCCACGTGAGGTAGAAGCAGCTGTGCGCGTGCTCCCCGCTCCCCTGGCCGCGACAGGCTTCCGCCGCCTCGGACTAAACCGTCCCGAGATCCCGGAGCACCGGCGGTTTAAATATCACACACGTACCGGGACGTCAGCGGTCTGCTCCGCGTTCGTTTCAGCTGGCGTGGACACGCGTACTCCTCTCCTGGTGGCCACCATCTTGCACGCTGCTGCAGCTAGCTCTCACTTCCGGCGCGCAGGCCAGACTCGACTAGTCGAGAAACGGAAGTAAGATACAGGACGAGTAGACGATCTCAGAGCTGTACACAGTTACAAGTATTGCTGTGAACATGTTGATTAAGACACATTCTAACAGTTGTCAGCACTTTATCTTATAATTTGTGAAATTACACAGATTATCATGTACTTTGTATGAAAACAAGGAACAAACTGTGTCAAATAAATGTATTATAAGTAACCAAAGTGCAATGCAGACCGTTCAACAGTTAAAATGATTTAATAACTTAAGTATCAGTAAAACTGGAGTTTTAGATAGGGCACCACAGGCATATTATTATGATTATTATTAATTATTATCATCAGTTCAAAATTAGGCTGAAATTAGGTTAATCGCCCAATCAAGAGGAAATAATTCAGTTATTTTCATCTTTCCATTCAAATTAAATCAAAAGCCTGTGTCGGGGAATGTGAAACAGTTTTAATTGCTCTTCTTCGTTAATTTATCTCATACAAGAGCCTTTTTTTACACTTTAATATAATCAAGATGTAGGTGTGACAAACTATGACACTAACACAGTACAACAAGTAACCCAGTAAAACATGAATTTCTTAAATTTTATTCAAGCCAATTCATGATATACAGATATTTGACAACATTAAATATGTTTACAGTACAACAGATACATTCTGTTCATGAGATCTTTAGGAGAGAAACTGGATGCCGTCTGAAAAACAACCATGACACTTAAATATAAACTTTGTCGGAGTTAACAAATTTAAACGTCTCCTTGGCGTGGAGTCTCCAGTGCTATACCAACAAGTCAAACGGAGGACCTTAGCCTGCTATGCAAGTCAATCTAAAAACATTGGTGTACTCTACATCCTCAGATTAATCTCGTGAGCAGAGTAAACATTTCAATGCATCATCAAAAACAGCGCATGGTTAGAAAAAATACATGATAAAATAAAGTCATATATACCCACATCTTCACCTTGTCTGCTTTACAAATTAAAGTCAATCAGCATCATTAAATACACATCCCATGTTTGATTTTGAATTAGCGCATCATTTTTCTCAACTGAGGAATGCAAATGGTGTTATTTACAGCAGGAAAAAAATCCAGTTGAGTGAATAAAATCAGATTTTTTCTGAAACTTCTTCCTATCTCATTTCAGAATGTTTGGAATCATCGTGTACTCGAAGACAACACCACCACCTTTTGACTTTTGCTTTAGCTACTCGTAATCTTTTCATTCAGACAGATACATTTAAAGCTTGATTTACACCGACACAGTGGAGACACAGCAGGTATGAGGACAGGAGGAGAAAAAGATCCAGAGGCACTTCAAGTCACAACAAGGTTGAAGAAAAAAATCCCGTTGGATCAGAGTTTAGCAACCAAACATTTCCATGATTAAAGCAGACTGTGTTGACAAATGGCTGATCTGTCAATGTGCTGTTCATCTGTGAAACTCAGTCTCACAATCTCTCAAAACTGACCCTGGAGTTGATCTTGCATGTTCACCTCCTTATGTTTGATCCCACTGAGACAAGGGCGATGAATACCTGCATCAGTTAAACTGAAGCTAGTGTACATAATCAAGATGCAACTTTATCTGTAAGATAAAACAATGATGGTGAATGGCAGCATCCATTATTCAGAGCTATTACTTTGCATGTTGTGTGTGTATGTCGATGAAAAAGGAGAAAAATGGCTTCTTCCATGTGTCTTCTTTAGTGTGGTGTGCTAGGGGCTCGCCTTCCTCGCGTTGACGAGGTAGCCCTTAGCCTTGATAATGCCCCTGCTTTTCACAATAATGGAGTAGCGCAGGACCCACTCCAGCCTCCAGTCAGCCACGTTCAGGTCCTGCATTCCCTCCTGCACCGCCTCCTGGAATGTGGCTGCTGACATCAGCTCTGTGGAAACATCAGGAGAAGAGCCGTTTTAAAACCGAATGTCACATCTTAGGAAGGGATTTATTGAATGGAATGATCAAATGTAATTATAGTCACGTCTCATAAGCCTATTCATTCACACAGTCAGCCATATTTTTTGCCATCTGTCCTTTCTGCTTTTGGCAGCTGCAACTGTGTTATTTAAAGCTGGATTATGTGATTAACTTCTTTGTATTTGTTTAATAATCATAGTTTGCTCTTAATGTGCTGCTCTGTTGACAAGAGTGATCATGAGCCACAAACAGCAGCTCCTTTATGATTGAGAAAATCTGGGTTGATTTACCGAGTTAATAACTACTGTGCTCGGAGCACTTAGCGTGTTCAGACATCAAAAAAGATACCCTGGGTTTGTTGACCTCGCTTTGCATCAAGAAAGACATTTTCATGTTACCTTTGGGATCGTTGTGTGTGAGCAGCTGGATGTCAAACTCCTTTGCGAAGGCCGTCAGATCGGGAGGCATCACACAGCAGGAGGCCAGGTTGACCTGGTTACTGCTGGGCTTCACCTGTACCAGAGAGGGGATGTAGTCAGTGGCTGAGGCAGGCGACGCAGTATCATTTGTTTGGCTCAACATGGCTCATAAACTCATAATAGTCATTAACTCTGCTGCCTTGAAAGCCAATTAACGGATTTGAAGCCCAAACTTGACCTTCATTTTAGAATAATGCTAAATTTCTGCTAGATTAGTGATAATTTACCTGAACGATCATTTGAATGTTAGGCATATCAGAAATATTGGTCTTGCAGTTTGACCATAAACCACAATGACCATGTTTTAATAACAATAGATGGGATTTCCAAAGCTTGTTTCAATACATTGTGTTGAAAATACCACGTGACTGATGGTGTCCGAAGCTGGTCACGAGTGCTTAGTAAAGTGTTTCATATAAGTCAACAATTTAAAGTTCTGAATCTTAAATCTGAGATCGGCACATGAAAAGAGAGAATAATACGAGGAAAATGGCGATGTATCAGAGAAAGTCATCCCACCGACCTGAGCCCAGTTGTAGAGCTGTTCCAGCAGATCTTTGTCCAGGTCAGAGGTACCAATAGCAGCAATCTGCTGGTTCCTGACCAGGGCCTCCAGCTCCTCCCAAGCTGGCTGAAGGTTAGCCAGACTTTGGCTGTCACCCTCCAGGGGCCACGGCGGCGCTATGATGACAGAGTCGAGTTGAGACACTGCCAGGGTCTGGCAGACTACGGATGGGAGGCAAGAGACACAGCAGTGTGAGCAGAATGTGTGTCCGTTCGGACCATTTTGTGTAACTTAAGTCACGTGAAAATTCAGCTGAAGAGATTTGAAGCTCACCCATGTCCACTGCATCGCTGATCGAGGACTGACCAGACTCGCACAGGAACAGCTTGACTGCAAAAACAACATTATTTTAGCACCATGTCAGGCTGAATGACTGGTGCTACTTATTTACTAATTTTCTGCTACTTTTTACTTGGTTAACTACTAAGAGGAAGCTCTAGTCTAAACAATGGGTCAGCCATCTGGGATTTTACAAATTACAAAACGCTTGATCAATGGTCCTTAACGTAGGTGATACGACCGGACGACATGACGGTACATGTTTAAAACAACAAACTTTTTTTAATTTTCTATCTCGTTAACCGGTTGAACTACATTACAGCAATATCTACGTCAACCAAAACCACTTCTGACCTGAAACCCTCAGCTCCTCCCTCTCTTCAGGCGTTATAGCATCTGTTTCCTGGGGAATGGAGCAGTCCAGTGTGTCTGGGAAGTCCTGCACACCAAGACAAGCACTCCAGTTAGAGGCTGTGCAACACGTGTTGTGACTTAGACATGAAAGATGCAACATTGATGGCTTCACGTTTACATCCAGCGTTACTCACGAAAGAGCATCGTGTGAAGCCTAACAGATGTGACGAATGCATTTAATTTCTCATAAATCATTTGCAAAGAAACATGACTTGTTTATATGTTTGCTAGCAACTGGTCGGCCTTTTTCCTGCCTCTTGTGGTCATTGGTGCATAATCTCTGGGCAGTCTGACAAATGTTAATCAGTAGGATAGCATGACACCATTGGCAGAAAGTGTCATGTAACAGGAGCACTCACAAAATAGATCTACAGGTTACCTTTAATAACCATCATGGCATTCTGCTCAGAGTTTAAATTTCACAATTTCTAAGAGTAATCTTAAGCCAATGTATAAAACTCGACAGTGCATAAGCAAATAGTACACTGACAAAACTTTAAGTTGCTATATAATGTGTTATGATGTATATTCAAAGTTTCATTCAGGCAAAAACAAATGATAATATAGGGGGTAAGTGCTAACCTGATGTTTTTGGGGGGTTTACAAGGTTTTAATATCACTATTTGTTTTTGAACAAATAAAAAACATATCTTTATGAGAGAAAACAACAATTTAGACCGATCTGTCATGAGAGGAATCTCCTCATAAAGAGTCTCATTCAGCGCTTTGTGATTTTATTGTATTTACACATAAGACTAGCTTCTGTGTTTCTCTGCCACTACACAGCCTGAAGGGAGCTCAGGACTACATCACATTCTTGCCATTTCCCTGGAGGGGAGTGTTTCAAAAATGCCTTTTATGTGGAAGTAATATGCTTTGCATGTGAACGTTTTGAAGACTTTTAAATGCAAACTCTTTCAAACCTACCCCAGTCCCATTTTAGTCCAGCGGGTGTGATAATAAAAGCTGAAGCAGATTAGCTGAGCCTAGCAAAACAGCAAAATAGCAGGGCTATGTTAAACAGGAGAGGTGGTTTACTAAATTGGATCCGGTATTCTTTTTCTTCTATGTTTTCAGAAGTTTATGTGATGAAAACTGATTAAAAGGAGTGATGCATTCTAGAAATCCTATCTGTTAAAGAGCAAAGCGCCCAGAGCAAAGTTTCTGCGGTCCCACCCTCCTCCTATGCCCCGTCCCTACAGACAGACAGACATTTGGAATGGCGCCTTTGGCAGCCAGCACTGCATGAACATTCATCATGACAGCTTCTTTTCAGTAAGCCTAGTGGCATCCTTTGATGTCCATCAATACGGCTATTTTATTTTTCCAAGCACTGAAACCCGACTGCCTCACAGCGTAGTACGTTATTATTTGACCGGTCCGACCATAGCTTCCAGATGCAAAATATTCTTATTCATTTCTCTGTATCAACAACAACATGCAAAACTGGGATAGGAGAGTCCGAATTAGATGCACGGCTAAGCACAGACAAGCCAACAGCAATACATGAATGCATTAGGAACAGTGGAAACACACCACCCACCTTTGATTGTGGTTTGGTTGTGGAAAACCAGTCAGTCAGTGTGGCTTGAATGCAGTCTTGAAGCTAAAATAAACAGAAAAACAATTTTACAATAAAACATGTGAAACATGCACAGTTTCCAGAAAGTTCCCCTGAAACTCGGTTGAAGCTTTTTAAATCCTCAGCAGACCCCCATTCCAACATCTGGACAGATGTGACATGCTGCTCGCCATCTCGGGCGTGTTAGAAACAATTAAATGGAATAATAAATAATAATAAACTGGAAAAAATATACACACTGAAATAGCCAGATCAGAAACAGGGGCCAATCTATTGGTTTAAGGGGTGTGAATCTTTAACCAAAATCCTATATCCATGAAATAAACATGCAATAATGCGAGTGAGACTCTCTATATTCTTCTGAAAGGTGAAAAATAACATTTATTCTAGAAAAAAGTAGTCCTGCATGATATTTTATGCTGAATACACAAATGTAATTAAACATTGCTCAGTTATTTTGAACATTTTTCAGACAGCAGACTACATGCTGGCAGGGGAGAGTGTCTTAAAGGTATTAAAACATTAATCATAAGTAAAAATCACAATTAATCAGATTAAATGCATTTATATCGATTATTGGTGAAGCAAAAACGATTCATTCTATTTATTTATTTTAGCAGATCGATTTAGTAGAATCTATAAGACTGACAATCGATTCATCGATTAATCGAATGAATCGTTACACCTCTAATTGGTTTCTATATTTTTATAGAATAAATATATTATATACTGGAATTTTAATCCCCGTTTAGACTTAGAAGTTTAGACCAATTTGTTGCTGAATTAAAAAAAGCTTTACACTTTACAGTGAAGATTATATTTGTTATACCATTTTTTTTTTTTTTTTTTTGGGAAAAATGTCGTTATACGACATGGTCATTACGGTTCAGATCACCTGCCTGCACGTGATATATGATACGCGTTTGATCTTTCCAGGCTTAAACTGACAGTTTGTGTTGAGGGAGCGGCCGACAGCAACCATTCAAGTCACCTAAAGCCTGGAAAATTAAAATAAACAGGCGCCTTCATCCACATAGCTAAAGGACGAACCCCCTAATGCAAAACTTTTAAGCTAACATTACGTCACTTCATCTCACAGTCTTGTAACTACGGACCTCGACGGCTAACAAACACACACACGTTAGCCGTTTTTTAAAACGGATGTCTATATATTTTAATGGACAACTTATCAGTGATTCCGTTAGCTTAAACGTTTAGCCGTTGAGTTACACGGCTAAGCTAATAAGCTAAACTGTCACACCAGCGCAACACACACACAGCTAGCTGGTCAACTGCCGTCGTTTAAAAACAATGAAGACAGGTGTCGACGTCACATCATCTTACCTCCTCGCTGGGAGACCCCGGGCATTTCTTTTTCAGCCGACTGCGGTTGACTAAGTTCCCGGTGTGCAGCCTAAGAGTCTTCGCCTGGTTCAACAACATCTTCGCCTCACTATTGCTGTTTTGAGGATCCATGTGCTTCTCTGCCTCGCTCTCTCTCCCCCTCTCTCTCTCTCTCTTTCTCGCGGCAGCGAGCTAACAAGACGCGGAACCGACGGCTACGACGAAGCGCGCGCGCTCACCCGTTGCTAACAGCGACCGCGACAGCACAGCCTCGCGCAAGTGTTACAGAAGTGTGTAGTCAGGATGACTTGCACTCGGTGTGTCGACTGACCTGCTGGTTCGGTGCTTGTATAGGGATCGGACTGTTATGGAGGCAAGCCGGTCGGTCACGCCCACATGGAAGCTACCGGTGACTAGCCCGTAAAAGCCCGGTCAGGGAGCCATGGAGCAACGGGCGACATCCATAAAACGGAGCTGGATCAGCGGAACGGATTTCTTTTGCATCGCATTCTCACTTGTGACCACTAGATGGTGGTGTTGTGTTTCTGTTTTTTTTTATTCTTGTCAAGCAAGGATAACTTTGTATAGCGAACTAAATAGCATACTTATACTCAAGTACTGCACTTAAATGCAATTTTAAGCATCTGTACTACGTATTGACATACTCTCTAGACCACATATAACTTGCCTTGTAGTTTTTACTCAAACCTGCTGCCCTTGATTCTATTATACTATTTTATATCTTACTATTATTTTACTCTTTTATATTTTAGTTTGATATACCTTTATTTTTATAATTTCTCCACTCCACTTTTGTTTTTAGTTATAGTTGCCACTACATCAGATTACATATAAACCACAATTATTTTTTAATATAGTAATTTCAAATTCAAACCACCATGATATTACACTGAGAAGGGTCATTCTGCATAATGAGCACTTTTATAGCTTTTTATTACTGGTCATATCATCACATTTGTACTGTAACAGTAGTTTTATACTGTTGTTCGACTACTTTTATTAAAGTATATTATTCCACCACTGTCTTCCGTGTGTGGCCGGGCCATAGCAAAGGCTGAGTCAGCTAGTAGCTTTAGACATAACCACATTAAAGTGAAACATCTACAGACTAGCTAAACCACACAGTTTCAGTCAACGATACACTTGGAGGTATCAGGCAGAAACAAGGAATTTTCAATTGTTCAAGTTTTATTTAAAAATACAAATGTTATCAATGCATGATTGAGAAAAAAAATGAATAGCCAAAAGCTTAATAAAGCAACTGATAAAATAGGGATTAAAAAATCAAATTAAAATATTGTCCATAAGGAAAGTGGCTAAATGAGCTTTAAGCCAACCGTTGAAGGAGTCAGAACTCAGCGAGCAACACACTCACAGCAAATCAACGAGAAAAGAGAAAAAGTGCAAAAAGAAAATAAAATCACACAATTCTTTGGCAGTGAAGTGCAGCTGAGGGCCTAAGCACAGCTAAATCGCCCCCCTAGGATGCTTCTCGGGCCATTTGGCCTCTGATCTCCATAAAACACGAGAGGACTATGGTCAGTTCACAGAGCTTGTACTGCCGTCACATTTGACAAATGAATCCCTTGAGAGAAGCCAAAACATACGGAAATATTTCCTGAAAACAAACAAACACAAAGGAAACAAATTGTGCAACCATGTGCAACCAACCACCCCAAACTAAACTAAACTTACAGTGAACTAAACTGAAGAAATCTAAACTAAATTAACTAAACTAAACAGCAGACAGTCGGTGTAGGATTATTGCATAAGGCCCACACAGAAGCTCAACACATGGAAGCAGAGGGTCACTGTGGGGAGACTACGACACACACACACACACACACACACACACACTTTTCTCAAGGGAAAAGTAAAGTTGTCACCTACCAGAACATTGCATAAGCCACAACCATCCTGTCACAGAGAAAGTAGCATGATGAGGGCTCATGGACATGGGTTTGTATTCCAAACCAATTAGAAACCAGGAAGTAGATGGCACCGAGGACCATCTGGCCCTACGGTAGCACAGGACTGGTTTTCATGCTTTTGGCCAAACTCCTTTCTCTTAATTAAGATAAATAATTAAATTATATTTCAGGAAATAGTCTGATTCCTTCTTCCCTCGACACACACACATTTAGAGATTCTTTGCTGAGGCACAGAAAAGAAAAGTCTCATTCATAGTTTTACTATTAATTCCATTTCAACGACAAATGTAACTTCTTGAGGAACTTCTTGATTTTTAGTCTAAATTAAACATCGTTGAACCTTTTTTTTTTTCTTCTTTCTAACAGTTTTGGTTTCAACATGACGTTTCCCGTGTGTGATAAATAAAATGGCGCTGCACGCATGGCCTCAACCCCATCCAACCCCTCTGGGATGAGGTTCTGTCTGGATGCAGACTGATTTCCCAACATCGGAGGGCGACCTCACTCAGTGGCAGGTCACAAACTCCTGCAGAGGGCTGGAGGCGTTAGAGCAGCACATTAACATCTGTGGGGGTTTTTTTGAGTGAGATATTTCACAACTACATGTTTGGCTTCCCACCTCCTTCTGGCCATATAATGTACTTAACTTCAATCTATAAAACACAGACATATCTTTCAATATATTACAAATGCAGCCAGATTTTGACATTTGCCAGGAACACATAAACTGCAACGGGTCTTATTATTCATGATTCAGACTCTGAACATTCATCAGGTGAACACTGCTATTTGGAAGCAATCAAACGACCGGAGAGATAAGATGACCATGAGTACAAGAGAAAGAAAACCAGGAATCAAATCTGATCTATTTCTTCAGAACATACTTCTTTTAATATCTCACAGGAGACAGGAGTCATACTTTTAAAAACAAATTACTCAGTGAAGAAAATACAGAGGAAACTGTGGAAAACGTCTGTTTTTTTGCCAGAGATTTGGAGGCAACTTAAGTTATATTAACATACATGTTGTGCTTTTTATAGGTGGATTCTATGTGTTGGTATAGAAAATATAGTTGAAATATTGCTGAGTAGTTTGCTATAAAAAAATATATAAAAGATACATATACATGCATTTTCTGAAGGGAAAACTTTGAATACTTAGAATTAAAAGTATGACTCGATGATAGCAGTGTTTGTTCAGTGCATATATCACTTTTGACTTGGTACCCACAATGCAACAGCAAGAGTACAATAATAACACCCCAAAACAAAACCTTTGAAGGTGCATTTACTAAAACATGTCAGGTTACGCAACATGCTGTATTAGAAAAATCATGAAAAAGCACTTAAAAAGAGCAGAATCTGGAGTTTATTTCCTGATTTGGAGTTGTTTCTCTTTTACATGAATTCCTGGATTAACTTTGTTTAAGGTTGAAGGCGCCGCGGTCACTTCAACCGCTAAGACACAAGTACACAATCAGCTATCCTGTTGTTTAACGTGCAGCATTTTTCACATGTGCATGAGTTAAACTGCAGAATCTCCAGTGTGGTGCAATCACATCGAGGTATTTGGGTGGTATTGACGTGTGTGTGTGTGTGTGTGTGTGTGTGTGTGTGTGTGTGTGCAGCGATCAAACCCCCCTCCCACTGAGCAGTTGTAAAAAGTGCTGTCAACATGTCAGAGGAGGTGTGGTGGAGGAGGGAGGGCTTTCATCGGTTTATATTAGAGTACAAAGCAACTGCAAGCTGCAGTGGACGAGTCGTTTTCCTCCCCGTCTGTTGAAACACTGGATGTGAGCAGGTATGTTTCTCTGCACGCTTATGAAACCATGTGGATTCTCTTGTTATTCTTGGCGGGTTTGTAATTAAAAAGAGGTAATTGCAGAGTGGGAATCAACCCATAACTTCATCACAAACTCTGTAAAACAACACTTCACACCGCTGGAATCCAGAGAAGGATTTGGGTTTTTTTTTTTTAATCAGGGGTCAAATGCATAACCTTTTTGTTTCACAAGAACTGTGAAACTGTGGGCTGTGATGGGAAGCAATATATCAACAGCTAAAATGTGCAAGACAGAGGAGGAGGGGGGTGCTTTGCTCTGCTCAGTGATTTAATCAGTCCGTGTCCTTGCAGCAGCGATCCAGAACAACAGCAGCGATGAAGTCCCAAGCTCTTTTCTTTCTCCTGATCCTCTCCTGCATGTACCTGAGTCTTGCTCAAGGTGAGTGGAACAGGGCACATTTGCACCAGAACTCTGTCATAATAGCAAATTATCATTAGTTTTCCAATATGGCTGTGATTTCTTTTTTTATATATAGTTGCTCAATAACATCTTTATTCAGGATTTTACACTGGAAGTTAAACTATGGAGCTAGTTCTCTATGTGTCTGTGGAGATTATGTGGAGAGTCTCGCTTTCAGCACGTTTAGTTGAATTATGGCTGCAGCTGGTCTTCATAATCCACATTCCTTTAGATTGTTTATTAATCCTCTCCGTCAAGGGGGTGAATTATTCTGCTCAAAACCAGTTACCACAAAACCTCGTACCAACGTGTGATCCGTCTAGACCTGCTCTTACAGACCGCTTTCATGTGATTATCCTGTCATGAGTTGTGAAAACAGAAAACAACACACAGTAATCAGCAAAACACAAGCGCAACTGTGGAATTATGCAGTAAAAACTGACAAAACGTTGTGCTTTTCACATGATGCAGATGTTCCTAAGAAGAGAATGCCTGTTTAATTCTGAGGAAATCGTTGCATGTTTATTGCCAAAAAACACAAAAAGGTTAAACAATTGAGGTAAAAAGTTGCTGGACTTTTGGGAATAATGACATTGGGGAGAGTACAGGCCACAGTGAACTTCCACCTGAGTAAATATTTACAGAAATAAAGTCACCAAAATGTCCTAATTCCCAGAGTGAACGCCGAATCCCTCCGCGTGTCCATGAACACGTGCGTGTGATTAAAATAACAAATCAGTCCTTCTCTTTTTTGTATTATTGTTTATCTAAACTCCCCAAAAAAAGATGTGGAGAAGGGGATTTCCAGGCCATGTTGGTTCAGATCCACATTGCTGCTTGTTGTTGTTTGGGTGAACGACAGATTCCAAAGAGAAATCCACAAAGAAATAACAAATGATCATATCAAGAAAGAATATCCTTCACTTTAGCATTTTTAATTTAGAAGTTTAGAAGTTTCTCTTTGGAGTCGAGCTGGAGTTCAAACATGTTTGAGTGATTGAGTGTCATCTTGACGTTGCTTTATCTCACCCTCCGGAGCGTTATCTCCCTCCCTCCAGGCTCCTATGGCAACTGTTGCCTCGGCCATCTTGCAAAGATGTCAGCCAAGGCGAAGAGAAACGTCGAAAGCTACAGGATACAGGAAACAGATGGGGATTGCAACATCAGAGCTGTTGTGTGAGTAAAAAAGTCCTTTAATGGGCATCGTTGGATGGTCCCACTATGGAAGAAGACTAGTTAATAACTGGTGTAAAGCACTCTGTTGTGGTTTCTTTCTTTTGACAAATGTACTTAGTCTTTGCTTGATCCTTATTAAACAATCATACCGATTGTGTGCAGGTTTCTGTTGAAGAAGAAGCCACAAAAAAAGCAGCAGACTCGCTGTGCCAACCCAGACCACCTCTGGGTCCAGGAGCTGATGACGGCTGTGAACGCCAGGACGGTGAATTAGGTGAGAAGAAGTTACACAAGCGACGCATATTCTCACGGCCTGCAGGGAACAATCTTCATCGTAAAACGTTTGTCTCCGTAGCCCGCGTGAAGGAGAGGAGGCGGGAGACAGATGGGAGGGAGGTGGAGCAGATGTTTCACCTCCCCGTCAGGCCTCGTATATCACCTTTAACCACATGGATCACGTTTCACTTGGTATTTCCTGTGCCGAGGAAGAATGTAAATTTGCACGGTTCACTATAAGATGAACGCAGCATCTATCCCCATGGTTACTTAACGTATAGCATTCACTCGTATGAGCCACCGCTGCGACTGTTCTTCTCTGTGACATGTAGCGTCTGCTAGGAATGAGCCACTCTTTGGAATGTATGTGACTTTTAGCACAAGTGTGTGATGTATATCTAAAAAAAAAAAAAACCTTCTTTGGGATAACAGGTTTTTCTATATGATAGATGTCCTTATTTTTATAACAACATTGTAAATGTATGCCTTTTTTCCTATGTTCTTTCTGTATCAAATCAAATAAAAAAAAGGCAATAAAAAACAGACTGGCGTTCTGGTTTTGCACCATTCCTCCCTGATGACTTTTTCACTGGATGCTCATGAAAGCAGGCTGAGACTTGGTTTAATAATCGTTCACAAAGCCTGAATTTGGCCTCAACTTGAGACATTAATTGAGTATAATCATAATCCGAGGAGATTTGGCTCTCAGGACCTTTATCTGTTTTTCATCAACCCGATGATAACAATGGTGAATAGAACTGAGAGTAAATCCACCATATCCGATGCGATTCTCAGCCATCCAGTCAAGTAACGCTAGATTAAACTTAAGTCTGGCTCAACACACAATACCCACATGTACATTGAAGCAGGTTTTCTGTGCTTAAATCCTTCTCTCTTGTTCACACCGGCTGTGAACCGATCCCCTCGTGATCCGCTTCCATTCTGAGCTGAAATCTGCCGTCTTCATTTAGTGTAAACTGTTTATGCAAAGTCATTATCAGGCTTCTATTGAACCACTGTTGCTTCCAAGTTCCTATTAAGAAGAGCTCACAAACCACACTAACTAAAGATGACAGCTTAATTATATTTTGCCCCGAGAAAACAACCAGCACTGATTTCCTGGAATATTACAGGTTTCAGTTAAACTGCAGTAGTTTTGTTAAGTAAAATGCACAATATAAACTAAAATAATTTAAAAAAAGACAGCTGAAACGCAGGTTCCTGGGAAGGCGGCCATCGTACTGAGTTGGTAATCCTGCCGAGAAACTGAAGGGATGCTGGGTTTTTGGTTAAAAATGTTTGGCGGCTCCTTTGCCAGAACCAGATGGACGGATTGGGAAAGGTTCATGTCATCCTGGTGGCCTAAGAGGTAAAGACATGGACTATCTGAACCACGATATACCTGCTATAGAATCCACCTGCCTTTGCTGCACGTCATCTAATTATCTCTAATCGTCATCTAAATATCTAACGGCTACATAATAGTCAAAAATGAAAACATGGGCTGAAGCTGCATCGTAATCTCCTGTCATATTGTACCGTTTTAGCGGATTGTGCAATACAAATTCGACATACTTTCCCATTTTGAACTAACGGGAAATCACAAAAAGGCGGCAAAATGTGTTCACAAAGACGGAATGCATCTCGATGTTCTCTGTTTTACCACCAGCCATCACCTTTAATGTTCTACAGCTGTGGGCAGCACCCCATTTCCGTCGTGCAGTGCATTGTGGGACATTGTGAGAAATCAGGAATTTCTTGAGCATGCATGTTTGTTTGTTTGTTTGGATTCCACTTTATTTCTTCACCTTCGCGATGTGAGAAATGAGCATACGGGACGGATTAAGGATACTCATGAGTAATTTGGTACTCGCTTGAGAAACCTCAAGCATTTGTCAGACCTGATTCCTTTTCAAGTCTCCACATTGTATACACTGTGCTCATTGAATCTTTTAGAAACGTAATTATATTTCACATGGTTGAATAATGTGCCTAATTCTCCTCCCTTACATCCACTGTTTGTGGGAAATGTTGCTGCCAGTAGTTATTTTAGGCTGAAATCCAGATAGCATATGGGTTCTGAGTTCGGATGAGTTCAGGTCTCTCACACAGTGGCGTTCACCTACAACAAGAAACCAGACCGGGACAGAAAACACACCCATTGTCGTAACCCACACCATGAAGCATTGGCAAAGCACCAATCAGTTACCAGAATGTCACAGTCGACGGGTTTTGGGTTCAGATCAATGATGCGAGGACAATGTGGACTGACGTTAACTGCATTTACTGCTACATGCGTGATGCGCTGGATCTATTTGAGCCCGTCTCTCACACATTACACAGGGAGCGGCTGTCATCACCAATCACTGGTTTGCAAGTAATAGAATAAAGCAACTGGTCATGCATTGATAAATGTAAAGAATAAAGGACCAAAGTTAGTGGTTCAACACATTCACCTTGCTCGACTAAATGGTATTGTGTGGATGCAATTATATAAACACATTTCCTATATGTTGTAATCCCTTGTCAGAGACCGCCAATCCCTCTCTTTATTTGCCCGTATCCTAGCTGAAGAGGAATTAGGGCAAAGTGGTTGTTCTTTCGCAACACTTGGCAGTGAAACACCCCGTGTTTTTATGAACCGAGTAGCTCTGTCCTTCATCCAGAGCTCAAGGCTGGCGTTTCACTGCCAAACGTAATTACAAACAAATTCTGACTTGCTTTTCGACATTTTGACTCCCTGTGAAAATCCCAGAGGGTCACGAAAGGTAACGGAAGAACATCGTTCCTACGAAGAGAAGACGACAAAATCCTTTTCCGTTTAATCAGAGGGGGATTGTTTCAAATTAAAATATTTATATATATTTATGAGTTGTTGAGAGATGATAGATATTAGGCTTTAAACACAATCAAATATATAATATTATCTGATAGGATTGAAGGATCATTCTTTCCTGCTTGTCTGTATTAAGTGAATCTGATTGACAGGTTATATTCGCCCACCTTTGATCACGGTGATTCAGTCAAAGTAAATCATCTACTCTTGTTTTAACAACTAACTGTGTCTCGATGGATCGGTGCAGTCAAAGCAACCCTCGGAAATGTGTTTTGAAAAAGGAGCTGATAATCTTGCTTGTTTAACTTTCATTGTCCGTCACAAAGAAGGCTATTCACTGCATCCATTATCAGTTTAGAGAAGCTCCTGCGGTTAGGCTGATAACAGTGATTTCCACATCGGTGATTTAAAGAACAAGTTTTTTTTATATAAACAGAAAGTTGAGACTTTGTCTGCTCCTGCCCACACAACTCACACACATTCCTGTGAAAACGGCTGCAGGCTGCAGGTTCAACACTTTATTGTAGACTATGATGTCAGTCACTAATCACAACTATAACGGTGCATGCAGAGACTGGCACAATGTTTAGCAGTGGCAGTGAAGAACCAGAGTAATAAAGTGTCAGACTCACAAGAACTGACAGCTTAATGATTCCTATGTGGAATGATTTTTTTCTTTTCTTTTTTACCCGCTCCAAAATCACTTCCTGGAAACTGGAGATTTGGGAGTAAACTGTCTAAATTAACTGTTTAAATGATAAGTATTGGCCTTACTCAATGCTCTCATTATCAATACAGGCAGGAAGTTCAGGCAAGCATCCATGAAGCATTTATAATAAATCATTGCACAATACTCGACATAGATTTACTCCAAATCTGTGCTGCTCCAGATTTTTTGTGACAATCATAAAATGTGTCTAATATTTACAAATATTTTGAATAGATATCTACATCAATTAAGGCATTTTAGACACCAGTTCTTGTATTAAACACCGAAAAACACCTTTAATTTTGGTCTTTTTGTTCTGACCTTAGTTCAATGCCTTCCATGTCATTTCCCCCACGTCCTGTATCAGGTTTCATTTCTGTGACCCAAGCATGTTCTCAGCATCTATCGTATTAGGATTACCTGCAGCCCCTGGATTAGTGCAGCGGATTCATGCGCTGACCAAGAAGGATTGGAGGATGCTGATTGCCATACAGTGACTGATGAATGTTGTGCGTCAGTCAGCTTTTGTTGGTGATGTAATAATCAGAACACAAAGCCGCAGCAAACTAAGAGAGGCGCCGTATAGTCCGTACACCGTGGGACGGAGGAGGAACCATCCGGCCTCAGCCTCCACGTGTCTGCTGTTTGGGGTTCGGCATTGCACAACACATCTTGAGTATTTCTCAACATGCAGGGATGACGGAATGAGGGATTCTGAAGGGAATGATGTGTGTGAGATGGAGTGCCTGAAATGAAAAGTCCAGAACAGCTGGTTCGAGTTACAGCACGACGCAGACCGCCGAGGGACTGTGCTTGTCCAGAGGTGCGACAGACCACTTGTTCGGAGTCCCGTACTCGTCGGGGTGAAGCGCCGAATAACCCACGGCCTCCACCGACCTCCTCTTCTGGACCCGATGGAGAAGGATCCTGTAGGTCCCCGTCAACGGGCTCCTGCCGTCCGAGCAGGGATTGTTTTGAATATGAGCCGTCACGATACCCAGATCTGACAGCAAGCCCTTCGTCTCCCGCTCCTCCACACACAGAGCCTGGTTGGCCTGGGCTAAGTGTGTCGGGGACAGGGGCAGCAAGACATACGGGCGAGGGTAATCGATGCCCTTCAGCCAAGCGCTGTTCGTAATCTCCGTGAGAGACGAGCGATCCACGGGCACAGGCCTCAGCATGCCCTTGACCACCAGCTGGCATGGCTGGGGCACGTAGGCAGGGATGCTGTAGGCCCCCTGGAGGATGCAGCGCTTCAGCCGGCCCAGTTTGTCCCCGCAAAAGGGCATAGTGGCCGTCACCATGAAGTACAGCAGGATTCCTAAAGCCCAGGTGTCGGAGTAGCGTCCGATGTAACCTTTGTCCTTGAACAGTTCTGGGGCGGCGTACGGCGGCGAGCCACAGAAGTTGGTGAGGAGCTCAGAGGGGCCGTTCTCGGTGCTGAAGCCAAAGTCTCCCACCTTGATGCAGCAGCTGGTGGTGTAGAAGATGTTCTCCGCCTTCAGGTCTCGGTGGACGATGTTGTTGTCGTGCTGAAATATATATAATATAATGTAATATAAGTGTGTAAGTGTGAACCTCTGAACGAAATGGAACAATATTCGTTTTTTTTGTTTTAAATGTCACAAAACATTTACAAATAGCATTTTTATCAATGATTTATTATTAGTTATTGTTATAATTGTCAGGGGAGAAAATACATTTACTACTACTTTCTCGAGTAGAAGTTGTACTTTATATTTCCATTTTGTTCTCCATATGTCTCCTTCACTACATTTCTGAAGGGAATGTTGTTTTAATATATATGTTATATGTATTTATATAAGTACAATTTGCTGAAAATACTTCCCACATTGTATTTTCACGCTAGTATTCTTTTACTAAAGGGAAGTATCTGTGTTGGACTTCCAGCAGTGATTATCATCAACTAGATAATGAAATATTAGTTGGTTAAATTTCTGCTGCATATCATCTCTCCTCATTTCCTGTCAACTCTCCACTGAACCTTCAAAATGTTTCAGCTCTTATGACTCATGTTCCATACCATAAACGCCCACGGATATGAGAGCCAGTGCTGCAAACTGACGATAACTGTGAGAGTGACATCGGAGCTCACCATGTGTTTCACAGCGGAGACCACTTGTGCAAAGACCAGTTTGGCTTCCAGGTCGTTGAGCTTGCCCCTGGTGGTGATCCGGGAGAAGAGGTCGCCACTGCTGCCGTACTCCATCACCAGATACAGCTTCCTGCTGGTCTCCATCACCTCGTACAGTCGCACTATGTTGGGGTGGCACAGCTTCTCCATGCAGCCGATCTCCGAGGAAGTCATCGGCTGGCTCTTCTCGTCCAGACGCAGCTTATCCATGATTTTGATGGCGACTCTCTCTGAGAGAGAAGAGGAGGGATGTCACGTCAGAGATGGATTTAGAGAGGGTCTAACCGGGTGACATGTCACAAGAAGGACAGACGTGCTCAAGAGATTTGAACAAACTGTTACATGCACACGAGGAGGCAGCTAAAGGGATCGCTGGAATGCATTTAATCTGATTGATGCTGATTCATTCTTTTAAGGCATGACAAACGTCTGGCTTTGAATCAAGACCCCCCAAACAGCTCAACCTGCACACAGGAAATAAATGTGCTGCATGAATTATATACTGATGTAAAAAGATTATTTCATGTCCATCTTTTGTTTTATTTCTAAATAATTTTCATTCATGTCTACAAGGCCTTGTACTTTCAAACAATGTACAGATTGAGGATTCATCTGGACACTGTAAGAAAGCGGCCTGTTAGGGGTTAAAAGAAAAAAATAATAATATAGAATAATTGGGATTAAACTAGAGCTAGAGAGTCCCGGGTTCGATTCCCGGGTCGGGTTCGGGTTCCTTCTGTGTGGAGTTTGCATGTTCTCCCCGTGTAAGCGTGGGTTCTCTCCGGGTTCTCCGGCTTCCTCCCACAGTCCAAAGACATGCAGGATGGGGATAGGTTCATTGGTGACTCTAAAGGCGGGCCCACACCGGACCGAAAATCGGTGTCTTTGAGAGAGTCGGCGTCCGTGACACGAGTCTGCTTGGTGTGGTCGCTCGAATCGGCCCACGTCGGCGTTCATTTCAGCCGATTCAAATGTGTAATCCGCCAAGCGAGTCGGTCATTCTTTTACCATTCTGATTGGTGGAGGCTAGCAGCTTGACTAGCGAATCAGTGAAGCCCGGAAGTGACGATGTAAACATACCAGATAACCAGTGGAATCGAAGAAGGTGGTCTAGAGAGGACCGCCTACTTCCGGTTTTCGTGTTTTTTGGCCCACAATACAGATTAGCGCCGCCTGTTGTTTTAGAGACATTACATCTTGCGCAAGCGCGGAACGTATGGCGTCGGCTGTAGTTCCGTAGGTGTGAACCGCCCATGTCGTTGTTCGAGTCTGCCATGTTAAGTAGCCCGACGTCATTTACCGTCGCGAATCGGGCAGTCGGTCCGGTGTGGACCCGCCTTAAATTACCCGTAGGTGTGAATGTGAGAGTGAATGGTTGTCTGTCTCTCCATGTCTCCCTGTGATAGACTGGTTACCTGTCTGTCTCTACATGTTAGCCCTGTGTTAGACTGGTTACCTGTCCAGGGTTTACCCTGCCTTCGCCCAATGACAGCTGGGATCAGCTCCAGCCCCCCCGTGACCCTGAATACAGGATAAGTGGTAGACAATAGATGGATGGATGGATGGATGGGATAAAACCTGCATGAATAACTTATGATTCCTGACCTTTCGTCAAGGCGTGGATCCCCAACCTGACCGTGGAGAAATTCCCCTGCCCGATCTCCCCGCGCAGCTCGTAGAAGCCGACTCTTCGGCCGAGCATCAGGTCGTTGACGATCCTCTCGTTGTGGGTCATGTCGTAGACGACCCTCTCGAACGGCGATTGCCTCATTCTCTCTGCTTCGCTCAGCGGTGGGATGGCGCTGACAGCAGCAGGCTTCTTTTCCACCGCTCGAGCCTCGTCTTTGGTTTTTTTGCTCTCTTTCTGCTTTGGCCATAGACGTGCTTTGATGGCTTTAAAATAGATGGAAGAAACGGAAAAAAAAATAGGAAAACAGCTTTTAATTTTGGGTTTCTTCAACAATAAGTCAGCAGTGTGAGAAAGGACCACATGCTCGATGACACAATATTAAAAAATAATAATATCAGGAAGAATAAACTTTTAATTCAGTAATGGGCAACATGCTTTTGTTGGAGGAAATAGCCGAGTGCACCCTTGAGTTAATTTTGTACGGGACCAGTAAAGCCTTACAGAGGTCAATATGTGGCTCTTACATATATAGAACATTTGTAATGAGATTAACCTCCATGTTAACTTATGAGGTAAAACGTCTGGCCTCTTTCACAACGATCCTAACCTGATCTAAAATTAGTTTGGGCTTAGTTTATAAGTGTTTCTGTTATGACATGGAGGTGAATGATGACTGATCATGTCGATGTGATGACTCCTTACACCTTTTTTTGGTGTATCTTGTCAGATTTAGAGGTCTAGATATAAAGAAATAATTCTGTTGTCATCAATTTTACAATGTTTGAGTTCATTTTTATTGGTGGACAAACGCAGGATTTCCTGTTTTTCTTCTGTTTTGAGTGTTACATGAGTCTCAGCACATTTCCTTTTAAAAAATGGCCAAAACCTTCATGTTCCCCCACAGGAACAGTAGTTTGACTTTATTTTTTATGGAAAGGTTGTATCCTGTTCTTCATTGAGACTTCAGCATTACACAAAGACATCAAGCAACAGGGTCAGAGGTCAGGTTCCTCTGTTTTATACAGCAAATATAACCTCTTCAAATTACAACACATTGAAGAACTGAGTTAAATCAAGTGATGTTAGTTAATAACAGCAATAACAGAGGTTGAACTGTAATTATACGATGTACTTCCTTTGGTCATTGTGGGCTAAATTTAGTCCCTGCAGGCTTAACGTGGCCTCTTTTCTTTTGTTACTGCTGCACTTTCTTGTATTGTATATAATGTTGTATTTGCTACTTTTTGCTGTATGCATTTAAACATAAAGCACAAGAATTTACGTGTAGTGAATAAGGCTGAATATATAAATAAAAATTGGCTAAAAATAATAAGGCACACTTTGTGGGATTATAAGCAATAGCTGTGTATATATATATATTGTATTAATAAGTAGGCCTATTTAATTATCTATCTATCTTAATGCCTTAGAGTTGGGTTAGAAGCCATCAACAGGAAGTAGTCTGGGGATGCCAGGAATATCTTTGTGTGGTGTTTACCTTATTTGGTAACAATGCAGAAAATGATTGGTCAAACATAAATGATAGATAATATGGGTTTTCACTTAATAAGCCACCACGTATTCAATTATAAATGTTTATAAGTCATTAATGGAGGGTTTTCAATCGAACATCTCACTGAAGATTTAATGACATAAAGAGACAAACACAAGCTGAGGGTTTAGTCATAACTTGGTAATCTAACTAATCTATGTCGTAAATGTCGTATTAGGAATTAATGAAGCCAGGAAATATACATTATAATCCCTTTATGAGTGTCTTATTGGAAGGTAGTATCCCCGCCGACTAATAAAGGATGATCTTATTTGATCTAATCCTTTAAACAATACTATCAGCAAACTTTCCTCCAAACCTGCAAAGACAGAAAATATTAGAAAAAAAGCTTTATTACCTGGGAGCTGCGGGTCCTTCATGTCTGGCTTGCAACTCTGTGACTGGACATGAGAACGGAGGACTCGGAGGACTAAACCTGTCCTCACAATCCTATTAACACAGTGTATTAGTGTACTGCTCGTTGGGTAATTATCTGACATAGATTAAAACGATGGAAGTGCTGCACACACACATCAGAATAAACTGATCACGCCGCATTTTCACACTGATTAACTGGTGACAAATAAAGCCTTTAGGCTGTAATCTTGTTTTTTGCATCTATAGTAGATTGGTCGCAGCCTTTTTCTCACAAGAAAATCTAAAAATCATTTTTTATACTTAGATATTAATGGCATACATTCAAAATGCAATAACATAACATACTATATTGCCGGTGAATTTGATGTAATTACTAAAATATTAAGCAGTAGGCTATCATTAAGGCTGGAACATTTGGGTGGAGAGGAAAAAAATCACTCAATTATCTTGTATGTTCGCACAATTAAAGACTTGGAATACAGCGGTTGAACATGGTGGAGCTTTTAGCATTAGCATTAGCATTAGCTGGTTTCTGCTGCCCCCAAGTGGACAAAACGCTTTAACAAAAGTGAGGGAAAGTTCATTGTTTTATCCAAGACCGTGTTTCTTAACGGTTCAAGTAAGAGATAACATTGTTAATCCATTGAATTGAGTTCTAAAACAAATTTAAAAAGTATTTACAACCATCAACTTCTTGGCTTCCCCTCCATCGTCCAGAAAAAAATCTCAACATCCGGGTTCTCGATTCCCATTCGTTTCTAGCCAATAGCCAGTGCTTTGTTCGCATTCTGACCAATCGCCGACGGAGATTAGTTGGCGGGAGAGGAAAAGGCGGGGCATTGGAGTGAAAGGCTGGCGAATCAGCGCAGGCTCCTCACCCAAAGCCCGGAAGCACATGCTGCTGCTGTTGTTGTCATCGTGACATGTTGCGGGAAGACGGTGCAGATTTTATGTGTTGTTTTTTTTAAGTAAAGCGATCGTGTTAAAAGAAACAGAGAATGGCAGCAGCGGTGGCTACACCCGTGAGCCCCACGGAGCAGGAGCCCGACCGGTGTGGGAGTGAGGAGGAGGGCCGCGGGGCCGAGCCAGAGGAGGAAAACACCCGGCTGCAGTCGGGCCCCGCGGCCGCCGTCGGCAACAACCGGCTGTCCAAACTCCCTCTGGCCCGCATCAAGGCGCTCATGAAGACCGACCCGGACGTGTCGCTCGCCAGCCAGGAGTCCGTGTTCATCATCGCTAAAGCCACGGTAAAAACAGCGTGCTGCAACGTAACCCCCTGTGATGTCACAGCTCGGCAATGACGACATCTTCATTCTGACACGTGATTCTTCTTTTTATCATCGATGCGTGGAGTAAAGTTTACTGTGAGCGTAAAACCTGCAACCGATGCATGGTTGTACTCTAAATATATAAGTCCACGTGTTATTTATATAGTATTATTTCTATAAGGGCATAACATGACGCGTATGAGGGCTTCTAAAAGAATATTGAAATAATTTCAAAAATTCACTATAAAAGGAAAGAGTTGAGCTGAAGCTAACAAATGTCCGAGGCTACAGAAATAATAATCCTATACATAAAATATATATAAAATATATATATATATATATATATATATATATATATATATATATATATATATATATATAATTTTTTTATGGAAGTACCACCTGAGTTCACAATTTCGAGCTTTCTAAATGTCTAAATTAAAATTAATTAATAATATAGTAAGGTAAACAGGGTGACTAGGTCCAGTGCTGGTGTGTGAGAGAAAAAAAATCAGTTATTCCTATAACTGAATTTGTTTTTGTTTTAATTGCTAATGACAAAATATGAATGTTTCTTCCAGGAGTTGTTTGTCGAGATGATTGCCAAAGACTCCCTGACGTACGCCCAGCAAGGGAAGAGAAAAACCCTGCAAAGAAAAGACTTGGGTAAGTGCTGTAAAGAAATCTAATAAAGTTGTGATTGTGTGAAAATATAAATTGAACATGTTCACTTGGATGTTGACAAACCTTTATTTATATTTCCCCCTTTTTTTTTTCATGACAGACAACGCAATAGAGGCCATAGATGAATTTGCGTTTCTTGAAGGTAAGCGATTCACATTTTCTAAGCTCATTTTTATGCCTGAATTAAGTTAAATAACCAAGATTGAATAAATCTCCCACGTGTGTAAAATAAGACCAAACACCTAACATAAATAAATTCAGATTTCTACACGTATACTATATTGTCCTAATTCGTTTTTTTCCTCTCTCTTTAGGGACACTAGATTAAAGGCTGCTTCTGAAAACGAGAACATTGAATATCCATCACAATCCAAGAAACTTTCTGTTACAGAGACACAATTTGTTGTGAACACCTTTCTGGTACTTTTCTAAATCAATCTCTCAAATTGGATATTTATAAATACTTTTCTACAATGTTCCATTCAGATTTTTCATTCTCAACAATACGTCAGTGGTAATGTGTACATTATTTTTGTAAATATTTGTGAAATACTACTGTACAATGGAATAAATGTCACTTTTAAACAATCCGTTTCTGTCGGAATAAAACCAGATTCATCGGTTTGTCACAAACAGATAATATATATAATATATATGTGATCAGTGTTGAAATAAGATAATCTACACATTGGCAAAAACAGGCACATTTATATATAAAAAACAATTATATATAAAAAACAAAGAAAAATATGTTGCACATTCTTACTCCCAATGTTAGTAAATTACTTTAAATTAACTTTACTTTGCATATCAGTCCCAGGCTGGGAAATTTAGTGCCATTTATTGTTATTTTTTTAAGTATTTATATATAATGATATAATGGAGTGCTGAAGATGACAGAAGGGGGAGCCAAACAAACTTTTTATCAGATCATTAGAAGGCGTGAAAAGAGTGAATCCTCTGGAAAAATGCCAAGATGTTCTAAGATTAAATGAAGCATTCGTACTCCACGTTGTTCTACATTTTATAGCTTCCTCTTCTTCCTGTACGGTTAACCGGATCGTTTTTAACGATCTGCACCCAAAGGTGTCAACACCTCTGTCCAAGGTGCTGATCCTGGGGCCTCCTGGGATGCAGGAGCTGTCCAAGGTGCTTAAATGGCGGGACGTAAACTTAACTGACTGGATTTACTTCGTTTAACAGATTTTTTTGTAGCAAATTTGTCTCTATTTGTTTATTGTATCATTTAAGGACGCCACTTTTTTCTTTTCATCGTCGTAGAATTTATACAAAGCTTTAGAATAAAGCTGAAATACCAATTTGAGACCAATATTGATATAAATATATTTAAATAAAATAAGACCACAATATATTGAATGGTTTGTTTAACTAAATATGGATGGATCCCTTAAATTGTGAAAGAATTGTGACCTTAATATGTTGTAAATTACAGCGAAAATACAATTAAGTTAGTGTTCACTGTTTGTGTCGACACTAAATGACTGCATCGTATCTTCGGCATTTCTTAACTGCTATTTCTTTTTGGTCATCAGCCGACATATTTGCTGACACTGATATCTGTGATTAAGTAATATCAGCCTGGCCAACATCAGTCGTGATCTATTAAAAGGACAAATGTGGGCTGAGGAAGAGCATTTTACTATATTAAGTCACTTAATTTTCTCAATGTTACCAACTCCATCTCTTGGAAAAGTCATCAAATCAAAGATATGTCATCATTATTGTTTAATCCTTAATTTTGCTGCTGCAGCAGTACATTACAGTGAGGGTTAGACGTCTTGCTCAACGCCGCGGCTGTTTTACGACACTGAGAAAACCACACAGAGCCTCGAGTTTGCATTAGGAATGTATCTGAATCTCTCTAGACCCGAGATGTGTGTTGTTCTTCCTGGCAGCATTTGTTAAACACATCCAAAGGCTTCAGTTTCACACTCTAGGCACAGTCAAGACCCCTTGAGTTTTTGCAGCAGGGATTTTCAAAATAAATGCCTGAGTGTGTTTAAGCTGATTTTTGGAGGTTTAGTGTTTCGGGGAGTAATGAAACAGAGCTGTGAGAGGCACAGATGTTTGATTCCAGAAGAGCACCAGTCAACTCCCTGCAGAGGAATGCCTGACTGGCACAGGGGAACACGGAGTGCTCTTTTCTAATAAAATATAATCACATGTCAAAGGATTGGACATCGTTTTATTTCCACAGTCAATAAAGACATTCCATTAAGGAAATCTCATGTGAAAAGAAAGTGTAGAGCCTCCCTCTGCCCAGAGCAGGTCGGGAACGGGGAATCTGGGATTGGCTGTCCTGATGGGCGTTCTTTAAATTGATGGGGAAATGACATGCTGAGAGCATAAACTTTTATCCTGTTCTTTGCTGTTTTAGTTACTTCAAATTAAGTAGTAAAATAAATCAGAACGACATGTGTGATCAGATCACAGGTACAGATTAGAGTACAATGATTTTGCCTTAAGATGAAGGGCTTTGAATATTCTGCTTTTCAGTTTAAGCTCTTTGATGATAGAGGAATAAGAATTAAGAAATATACTTTCTTGTTGAACTCATGTTTGTTTGCTAAATATGGAGCTAAAGTCAAAGGCCGATTATAGGTTTAGTTCAGCATGAAGACTGCAAACAGCTAGCCTGGTTCTGTCGATTCATTGGTTAAACAAGACGACAGCTTCGGTCCAATAATCAAGAAAAGAATCTCCCGTCTTTTCCTAACCTCTTTTCTTTGACCTCGAATGGAATGTGGTCAAACACATAGTAAATGTTAATTGAAACAAAACTGGGGGGAAAAAATGGAACAAAAGTACTCGGTCACACAGGACACAAATGACAGTCTCCTGGATGAGAGCCCTGACTTCACATTGCAGTCTCCTTGTATGGGAACCTAATTTTGAAATTTTGAAAAACTTGACCAGCTCTCACCATGGCTCCCACTTAATATTTACGAGTCATTTCACTCAGTTAGGAAAACTAAGCAAAAAAAAAAAAAAAGACTATTTGACTGCAGCTTTTGAGGCCGAAGGAATGTCATTAGTTTTGCAGCCATCTGGTCAGAAACCAAAGAGAGGTCAACCTGATGATGGGGCTACATGGAAAGGATCTATCACAATTCATGCGACAGGTACATGAATATCTGTATGAAATGTTATGTCAATCCAGCCAATCAGACATTTCATTAAAAAACTCATTTCAGTCCGACTGAAACATCTGCACCTCTAAAACTTCACCTACATCTGGTTTGTTCATAACTACAGGGAGTTACGAGCTGGAACTTTATGCAAAATATACACGCTTAACAGATCATCTGAATGTCTTTAGGGCAGAAAGGAATGAAAAAAATGTGCCGTTCATCGTTCTGCATTCAGAACTGCATTCCATACAGCTCGTTGTGGGCTTCACCTCCCTGTTTGCCTTGTTTCCAGGATCAGTGGAAGTATTACCCTCCCCTCCCCTCCCCGCATTTCATCCCTCAGAAATCCCACGTAGGTACAATAAGATCTTAGATATTCGGGCTCAGGGAACCGTGCCCTCCAACATCTGCAGGAGGCCATATCCCTTCATCCATCCGAGGCCCTCCACCCACTCCAGAGGAAGACATTACCTCCTCAGCTCTGCTTTTATTTCAGATTGCCCACATTCTGTTGGTCCACACACCTTGACGGATATTCTAATTGCTGCAGAGATATGCAGAAAATGTATCTGGCTCACGAGCAGACCTGTAGTCATGTGGAAGGTATGTTTTTGCAGCTGACATTCCAACCTGATTTCTTGGGTCAATTTCTCGAACAACTAACCCCACCTCCAACACACACATGTACATTTCTAGCCCGACCTCACCCCTCGGGTTCGCAGACTGCATATTTTCACATAAAGGGTCTCGGATATGTACGGCCATAAGCAAGATTGTTGCCTTATTGTCTGGATAGTTCTTCCAAATGTTGGAACGAATAATTTGTTTAATGTTCAGATCTATTCAACCACAGGAACGTAGGCCAGTCCGTATTGATCCACCCTTACAAAAAGTCTGTTACATTTCCCACATTAGTGTCTAAAGCAATAGTTTCTTGCACGAGGTGACTCATGGTTCCAGTATTGCCGTGCCAATGTACTTAACATTTTTGTTTTCCTAGAGTGCAGGCCGTCCAAAGTATTTAAGCTAATGAAGTGTGATGGATCACTTTAATTTGAAAGGTTAATTTAGGTATTTCTAACCTTAGGAATGGTTTTATAGCAGATTTATAGCAGAATTGGGGCAAAACTATTTCACAGAACCGCCCTAATAGTTTCAATTAAAGTCAGTTTCTTTGTTCTCCTTCGGGTAACATGGCTCCAGGTCAGAAGTTTCCTAACAGGACATAATAACACCATAGCCGCCTTCATCCATCCAATGTCACTTTAGTGTCAATCCAACAACCAATCCAATAACTTGATGATAAAGATTTCTCCACCCTCCAACAGCAGCCTCAATAAATACTCAAACAATTCCAAAATTTGCTGATTAGTTGTCATTCTGTGAAGAGCTACAGGAATAACAGTAACTAAAGAAGAAATCATGCAATGACTGTGAATGACTGGCAGACTAGAACCCAAAAGCATGACACAGAAGCAATCAATGGAACAGGAAAGTTCAGCTTTACTTAGCTTAAGGGAGGCACGGACAAAAACCTGCAGATCAAGCAAACACGTCCAACAAGGGGCAGCCAGGAGAAAGCAAGAATCAAAGAAACAGGGGAAGCCGTGTTTAAACAGGCCAAAGAAAGCTAGACAGCAGGACAAGCTAGCAGAGGAACAATGGATCTGGGCCAGTATATATAGAGCACGGCTGATGAGAGAATGAGGTGCAGGTGGAGAGCTCAGGTGAGGGGAATGAGGGGTACGATCTCAAGCCAGAGGAGAGTCGCGGCATGGGAACAGTAGAGGAAGGAATAAAATGAGCAAGAGGTCAACGTACTAACGTGTCATATGAGGTTCTCTCAAACCTAAGTTTTTAACTTAGGTTTGGGAGATTTTTGGATTTATTCGTATCAAACCTGTTGAACATAAACACAATAGCATTTAGCTACACATGAAACACCATGCTAATGTAATGTCAGCAATGGAGTGTAGGAACCAGGCCTCTGACCAATCATTTTATAGTGCTGTTGTTGGTAGCATCGTCTCTGAGTTTGTCCTTTTTCTCGAACAGCTCGGTTCAAAGGAATATCTGGTTTCTTTTGGTCTAATCATGTCCGAATGTTGTTTTCAGCTGAAGCGTCTCAGTAATGGATGTGGATGTTTGACTCCCAGATAAAGCCTCCAGCTTGTTCTTGTGGTGTTAGTTATGGGAACTAACAATCCTATTATGATTTATGGTCAGACAGGGAGAGGCTGCAAAGACATATTAAGGACACATTTTTCAAATATCTGAATACCTTTATTGGCCAAATATATTACATTTATTCCTTGAAATTGGTGCATTTTCGTGAGCCAAACCATAAAAAAGAAAAGTTAAAGAGAAAAAAGAATGAAGGCTGGAAAAAAATAAAGCCGGGCCTCAGATTTAGATCGGTTGCCAGACTTCCACGTTTGTTCTGTAAATTAGAGATGTGATGCTAAGGGTAAAGCAGAAGAATGAGATCTGTCTTTATTTGTTTTGAAGAATAATTTCTCACTGGAGAATTGCAACGTACGCCTTTAAAAAAAGCTACATTGTGTGTTTACATCAGCGTGTCATCAGCATAGAAACATTGTGGCGATAGCCTGAAATGGTACGAGCATCAAAACTGCACCTTGTCGAACACAACTTAGTTACTCCACTATATTTCCACATAGTAACTATTGTTTGCTGCTATATTACTGCTCTTGAATCCCATATATTAACTCCTTATACTCCTTTAAGGAGCTTTTTTAAGGAGGCTTCTCTGGGACTTTTTTGGAGGCTATTAAACAGTGAAAAATAACACAAAAGCACAACGACTGTAACACTTGACACAGTGACTTTATACAGGTTGTTACAGTGTGAAGTGAGGACAATCAATTCAGTTTATCAGTTCTTAGGTGTCCCACAGAGAACATAGCTCTACTGCAAGTCTGATCCAAGCCAGACACGCCTTCTGTCCGGTTCGAGAGTTTCCACAACTACATTATACAGCTGCAAACTGCAGGATTCATTTTCGTTTGGAATATGAAATATTTATGTCTGGTTTAAATGTCAAATTAAGAACTGATTGTGTAATCCAAAAAGCCTTGTCTTCCCCTCCTTTAAATCTGCTTCAGTCCTGGTGGAGAAAATGCACTGAGGACAAGAGAAGAATCAGGATGGAGGAGGAATGTGAAGCCTCAAATGAGACAAACGAGGCCCGCCATCCTGAGTGAAGAAGCAGGAAAGGAGAAACGAGTGAGAGGTGAGATGAGTGTGAGAAAAAAAAAAAAAAAAAGCGGATGAGGGAGGGAGTTTAGCTGAGCGTGAGAACGATTGAAAATGGATAAACAGAGGGTGGGAGGGGAAGGACGGTAAGACAGAAAAAGAGAGGTGGTGGAAGTGAGTGAGAGATGGGCAGGGAGGTATAAAGAGAGGGAGGGAGTAATATAAGAGAGGCAGCCATAGAGGGAGAGGTGACAGAGTAGATTATCCTCCTCTCTGCCAGCCTCATCATGTTCATGCTGCAGATGTTGACTGTTATCTCCCTGACTGTTATTCTCCTGGCATCTGTGGAAGGTAAGACACGACCGTACTCACTATGTGTGCGCACGTGTGTCTGAGTGTGTGTGTGTGTGTGTGGTGTTGCATGCACCCTGCAGGTGGACGGTGTAGCGAAGAGAGCGATGGCGAAGACAGAAAAGGAGTGAGGAGGGAAAGAGGGATAGCAGCAGTAGCAGCAGGAGCAGCGAGGGAGGGAGGGAGGGAGGGAGGGAGGGAGGGAGGATGTAAACAGAGGGGCAGAATGCAGGAGGAGGACGAGCATCTGAAATCACCCAACAGTGAAGTGATGGTGTCGCCTCGTCTGTTTGGATTTTTTTGTAGTTTTTTGGAAATGTTGTGAAAGCGCTGGAAGTGCTGGTGATGTTCCTGAAGGACGGATTTGAAAATCCCCCCTCTGTGGCAGAGAGAAGCAGCGCTGTCCTATTTTACAGCCCGTGTTGCCCCCGCCGCTTCCATCACACTTTAATTTGTTTACACGTTTGCTTCGGATGGCACACCCTCCACGCAAACACACACTCCTCCTCTCTTTCTCCCACTTTCTCTGCCTCTCCTCTCACTGCCATGGAAGGATGTTTCGCAGCACAATGGGATGCCATTGTAATTCCTCAGACATTCTTGTGTGTGTGTGTGTGTGTGTGTGTGTGTGTGTGTGTGTGGAACTAGAGGACATGTGCACATTCTGCAGAACATGTAACATTTGGCTGTATATGAAAGCTGTTTTTACATTATGGCGTTATGAAATCAGGATTCTGTGTATTAAATTAAAACGTGTTATTTATGATAATAATGCAGTGTTGGAAACTTTTGTTCAGCGTCCTTTCCTCACTAATGACTTGGTGAAGTACTGTTAATATAAAACCAAAGGTGTGGATTTGATGGCAACATTGCTAATTGAGCCAGTCACCAAGGAACTTTCATGTTAAACCGTCAATTTCTCTCGTTTGACACCCTTCCCTGATGTTTCCTTCTGTCTGCACCCCCCCACCACCACCACCACCACCACCCCAGGTAAAGGCGTGCAGATGCAAAGGGACGTCCAGTGTTGCATGTTGTACTCCCAGGGCAAGGTGCGCACCAAAGACGTGCTGCGGTTCGAGGTGCAGACGGAGGGGCCCGACTGCAGCATACAAGCCATCATGCAAGTATTCCAACTATCCACTCCTGGAGCTAAAAGAGCACGCAGCGATCTGCAGGCATGGAAAATGTGCCTCTCGTTAGAGGAGGGCAGAGCCGGGGCTGAGAGGCATTGTCATCTTTCCAGGTCATGTTGTTATGGCAGGGCTCGGAGCCGTGTTTGCCAGGGAAGTAAGAAAGGAAATATGTGGGAATAACAAGCCATCTGAAAATACCTCCCGAGCCAGCTGAGCCCTGCCGCAGCCGTTCAGTCAGAACAGCAGGGTTTAGTTAAGTAAACCATTCTGCATTGCGATTCCTATTGTTTCCAGCAGGTCGGAGAAATCTGATGTAGCTGGGGGAACGAGGAGCTTGCTTTTTCATGCGGCCCAGTTAACAAAAACATCGAATTCTTCTTTGGTCTTCTCTATTTCAGTGGTTCCCCGACCTCTTTTCTTCAACTTTGCTCACTTTTGATGAGTTTTTTTTTCCAGTCACCTTGCAGCATCTCTCCTTTGCACTTCCTTTGGGGCTCAAACTTTCAGAGGCTCTGCGATTTTACCTGACAGACATCTTTGTAATCCTCCACGTTATTGCCGAATCATTGCCAATCTTGTTCTTCCAGAAGATTTAGGGAACTGTGTGCTGCCATTCTGCGTTGTGTAACAAGTATGTGTTTTTTGATAGTCTTTACACGAAGAAGGCGGTGAAGTGTGCAGATCCAAGAGACCGCAAGGTGAAGAGGTTGCTGAGAAAGCTCCTGCAGAGGCAGAGAACCAAAGCCCACCGGACCATGTGGCTCCTTCCTCACGACAACTTGCCCGTCATGTCAGAGGTGCGTGACTCAACCTGCAGCAATACACTGTGTTGTAAGAAAGGAAATGTCATTTAACCAGCCGTAAAAGTAAACGATGTGATCTATGATGGTGTGAGATATTGAGAAATTTCATGAAACCTGGAAAATGTTGTTTTGATATCAGGACAAGAAAGATAACTGGGCGGTTCTCAATGTGGAGTGATGGAGCGCCGTCAGATAAGGAGGAAAACTCATAGTCATAAGTATGTTTTCTTTTTTCAGTGCATGTCTTTATGAAGAACCTGTCTTAGATGTTAATCCTATTTTTGTTTGCATGTTTTCCTCCAGGCCAAGTAAACTTTCAGCAGTCCGTCATCTTTTACACGGCGCAGCTCGCTGACTCTCCAGTCATCTCCTCTGTCTCTCTCTCTCTCTCTCTCTCTATCCGTCTCCCTGGGACCGGGCAGCAATACATTTTAATGGCTTTAGATATTTAAACATGAACTGTGCTTGAAATATTCTCAAACACATGGCTGGAACAGGTTCAACAGAGGAGTATTTACTTGTAAGATAAGTTGAATTGATTTTTTTTTTCCTTTTTCTTTTTTTTAATGGCTCATACTGTTATTTGCCAAGAGTCTGCCTGGAAGTGTCTCCCACTGCAACATTACTACTCGTGGCTGGAGTGAAATCAGTAGGAAAAAAAGGTGTAATTCAACGATAGGCGATAAACAAGCAGTGATATTTATAGAAATGTGTATATCAGCAATGCTTATTTGTGACTTGTATACCTTCAGTGATGTGTTAATTACACTGCGCACAGTAAAGTAGATGGGGTTTCGTCACAGTGTCCAGAATATCGGGGGAACATCTCTCTAATATTGATTTGCACTTTGTTTGGTTCAATCCAAGTTAAAAACCTCCGTCGGGCTTTGACCCGATGTATTTGACTGTTAAATCAAAGTGGGATCGTAGAGAACATACAACTTCCTGTCTCACAAAAAAAAAAAAAAAAAAAACGTTCCTGATATTTTGTCCACTTTGTGTATCGACTGCTCATGAAACCCGAGTCAATCTTTCAAAATGAGACCCTCAGGCATCTACCGGAGATTTAGATATCCACGCATTTTGCAGTTTACATCGTTCCTTCCCACCAATAGTCTGTCACTAAACTATGCCAAAGTATTCATGATTCAATTCACCACATGGCAAGGCTGTTAAAACTCAGAGGGCTCAGTTGTGTGTGAAGAATGTTGAAGAATGCACTGTATGTTAAAAACACAGTATCTCAAGTGAACTATTTTATAAATTAATCTGAAATAATAACTGGAGCCGTCTTTTTCTGGGGATCTTGTGTGTCTGCGTCTTATTTATTACGAGTGATATTTAGTCACGCTGTCTGGAAGGTGAGTTTAAAGCATCGGGAGAAGACAGGGATGGATCAGAAGACACAAATAAGCTTAAATAAGGCAGACAAATCTGACAACTTACCGGGGAGGACAGGCTGGTGCTGCAGAGGCTGATCAGGAAATGAGATGCAGGTGGGGAAGAAGGAGGCGGTTGCGGGGCAGATGGAAGTGGCAGTAGATCTGAGAGCATCTGGTGGACAGGTAAGGAATAACACTGAAGGTCTGAGACAGTGGAAATGTGAGGAGGAGGAGGAGCAGAATGAGCAGGAATCCATCCGATTGAGGCAGACATTGTAACTTTTAATGAATCAAACAGTGTTTTTTAATTTTAAAAGATAATTTTGCACACCAAGAACATCACAATTTTTTTAACTCTACTTGTAAAAATAAGTAATTAGAAAGACTTGATGTCTCTCTAGCTGAAGTATGATGCCTGCGTGGTTCGTACCATGTATTCACACAGGGGGGGTTATAACATACTGTAAGTAAATGCATCATATTATCTACGTGAATGTTTCTGTGGATATTCATCCCTGAGATTTCATCAAATTCAACATAACAGGTTTGATACATAAGGCGTTACAATGGCAGCGATACGTTTTGATGTTTCATTATTTTATATAAGTCCAATCTTTTTTGTTTGTCGTATTAAATTTGACCTGTTTGTGTCTCTAAGGAGGACAGCTTCTGGACAGGAGGATCTCCTCCACCAGGGGTAGCCACAAACACAATAATGAGAATCGCAGTTCAATTCCTGAGCCATTTATTTGTCACATTTCTTTTCATAAACTGTCCATCAAAACGTTGAGCTGTCTACTGACATGACGTCACGCCGCTGAACTAAAGTCAAACTCCTAATGAGCAGAAAAGTCACACAAAGTCAGGAGAGCTTTAAAACGGTGAATAACGTTCATAATAACACGATAAACGTTCCTCTAAAACAAACACCAAAAGCATAAAGCAAATGTACATCCAATTTCTCAAGGCGTTCACAAACGTTCTTCACAGTACCTTTTCACAAAACAATAAAAAAGAAATCAGATTACAAAATATAACAAAACTACACCTTGTTAGTATTATAAAGCAGAAAAAACAGGCAGGTGTACAGATAACTAACAATAATGGTATTGAAACTTGATAATACAGTTTATATTTATTACTTATAAACAAGTTATCTAAAAAAAACAAAAACTAATAAAGAATAAGTGTATAACTTGGAGTAAAACTGCAGGTATTCTTGTGAGATTACTGCTCAGCACACAGTCCCATTTACCCAAAACTGATAAACAACAGCACCAAAAAACTTCAGAAAATATGCACAAATATAATATTTAAAAGTACTGCGTGAAAAACATTCCAGTAAGTCACACATCAGCTTCAAAATAACAAGGAGCAAAGTTTCTCCTTCACATCATCCTTAACAGTCAAGTACATTCAAAACTGTACATTAAATTGTGCAAGCAAACTAAAATAACATAAAACCGCCGATATGCTCCATTGAGTATTTCTGCATGTACTATAGAAGCTCCATATCTAAGTAGTAGAGGTAGTCATAATGAGAAGTGTTTAGAAAAGAAATGCGTATTAAGTTTGTCATGCAACAGAAAGAATGCAGATTTACATATTTAAAAGAGTTGCTGGTTTACTTTTGCTTGTATGAATGATGGTGCTTTGACTGTTTGGATCATATAATACAAATCTTATACAACCTTGTTGCCTTACATTGAATTAAAACAGCGTAATGATCCCAAATAACGGGCCCCTTATAGGCTGTTCCTAACCAGCACGTGTACATCGGTGTGTCTTCACATTGTGGTCTCGCTGTTGCGGTGGTTGAGCGAATCGTTCTCCTGACAGATCAGCTGGTAGGGCTTCTCGTTCTCCTCGATCACCGAGTTGCGCACCTCGGCATCCTGACTCTGCAGCTCCCCGCGGGACAGGTGCTCCACGATGCCGGCCCCGAGGGAGTCCCCCAGCACGTTGGTGGTGGTCCGCAAGCGGTCCCTGGGGGGAGAGAGACAGAGAATCATATATAGGTTGTGTGATGAATGCCCTACACCTGGGTGCATAAGTTCAAAGCAAGCTGAATACACTGTTATGTCATGATGACCATGAAGAGGCCTGCCGGACCAATGAGAGGGCAGAGAACTCAAAAAAGATCTACCAGCTGTGGTAGCGCCTACTTAAAGTCCCAGTCAGCAAGTCCGGCGGATGGAGGGCACTCTGTCAGGTTTTGAATGTTTCCAACTCTGATGCTCCTCCCCCACGACCACCGAGCTCCTCCCCCACAACCACCGAGCTCCTCCCCCACGACCACCAAGCTCCTCCCCCACAACCACCGAGCTCCTCCCCCACGACCACCGAGCTCCTCCCCCACGACCACCAATGTCCTCCCCCACGACCACCGAGCTCCTCCCCCACGACCACCAAGCTCCTCCCCCACGACCACCGAGCTCCTCCCCCACGACCACCGAGCTCCTCCCCCACGACCACCGAGCTCCTCCCCCTCGACCACCGAGCTCCTCCCCCTCGACCACCGAGCTCCTCCCCCTCGACTTTGTGCCCTTTGTACTCCCTTAGATCACGCCACCTTTGAAACGCGGGTCCGATGTTGACTCTGGTTTTATCACGGGCACCGTCGCCATCTTTCTTTTTTTCCTTCTTTTCCACCAGTGTTTTCTTCTCCTTGGTTGTTTTGGACCTCCTCGTTTGGGTTTTTAACCAGGAATTGGAAGCTTGTTGCTACTTCCCTCCCCCTCCCCCCTGTGATAGTGGAACGACCCGAGGGGGGAGGGGCTCTGTGTGTGCACCAACACAGCCCTGCGTGCTGATTGGACAGGATTATCCAGGCACTGTCGATCTTTGCGAAACAAGTAACAGGCTCTACGTGCACGAAGGCTTCAGTGAATATGATCAAAAAAATGTTGCCGACTGGGACTTTAACAGGGAAAAGCATCAGGTTATGGGCGGGGGAAAATGTGACAGTCATGTTTTTTTTTTGAAGAAAAGATGACAACCTGACCTGGGGCGTGGAAACCCTGGAACCACCAGCATATACACAGTGTTCGTTTGGTGTTTTTACCCCGGGGTAACCCACCATATAGAGTATCTAAAATGGACCTAGAAATAAAGTAGATGAAGTTTTTTTTCGCTATGTGCATCTGCTATAAAAAAAACCTCCTCACAGCTCAGAATGTATTTCTGCTTTCTAATCCGCCACTCTGCATTATGCATCGCTAACCTTTGTAGTGGTGGCGGGACCTCTGGGCTCTCTGAAGCTCCACAATGACATTTAGGCTGGCAGACCCTCAGAACACAACACAGACCAATCCCCATCAAGCTGACATTTAGTGGGAACTCACAAGAACCAATCCACGGCGATGATCAGTGTTATGTCCTCCGTGGGCAGTCCCACCGATGTCAATACGATCACCATGGTAACCAGGCCAGCCTGAGGGATGCCTGCTGCTCCGATGCTGGCAGCAGTTGCCGTGATACTGAGTGGGCGGTGGGAGGGATGGAAGAGGAGAGTGGAGACGTTTTAATAAAAGGGAAACAAACAAACGGCACATGTGCACTCACACTGGTGGGAGTAGTGGAGGGACAAAAGCACCAGAAATGACAACATGGATGTAAATGATCACACAATTCTATCTTTAAAAACTGGAGAAAGTTGTGCTCATGAAATGTACTCGCTAGTATGCTCTGTTAATGAAAAGGCTGACCAGTTTACAAATAAACTATGGGGTTAGATGGTTATAAAGATGAAGCATAGAAATCATGTGGAAGAACATTAATATTCAGTTCATTGTTTTAGGTCTTAAGATAAGTTAATACTTTGTATATTCCCTTTCAAAACAATAATTTACAACATGATTTACAATAATAAAACATAAAAAGAGCAATAAAATGACACGTAAAAGAAATAGAGGCTTTAAAATACTATTACACTCTAGAAAACGACTAAAGTTACCTGATGGTGAGAATCTGACCAAAGTTCAGCTCCATGTCGTTGACTTGGGCAATGAAGATGGCCGCCACAGCCTCGTAGAGGGCGGTGCCGTCCATGTTGATGGTGGCGCCCACGGGGAGGACGAAGCGCGTCACTCGCTTGTCCACGCGGTTGTTCTCCTCCAGGCAGCGGAACGTGATGGGCAGCGTGGCGGAGCTGCAGGAAGCAGGGAGAGACAGTGATGTATGATTCTGTCCTGCTTCTATTTTATGAAGTCACAATTTGATCTGCTGGGGATGCCGTCGTTCTGTTTTCCTAATGTTGAAATAAAGACAGCGAAGTGGACGGGCAATCTCAGCTTTCATTTTTTGGAACCGAAGGGGCGAGCGTGTCCGAAAGCCACATTCCCGAAGGAACGTGATTCTTTTTATTTGCCACCTAAACTGAACTATGCCTTTAACGTCGTGGACGGTGTCTGACAGACGACCTTCACCTGGATGAGGTCCCCAGAGCAGTGATGAGCGCCTGCAGCAGCCCACCGATGAAGCTGTAGGGGTTCTTCCTGGTCACCAGGAAGTAGAGCATCGGCAGGACGAAGAGGCCGTGGATGAGGAGACCCACGATGACCGACACGGTGTACATCCCCAGCTGGCCGCCCACCTCCGCCAGATTCTTCATCTCCACGATCTTCCCCGCGATCAGGAACAGGATGCCGACCGGAGCGTACCTGAGAGGTGAGGCGATGGCGTCAATACGGACACATATGTTAGGAAAAGTAAGTAAGGCCTTCAGAATAAGAGCCATACAACTGCTTTATGAATTTCTGTGAATCAACTTTTTATTTTCAAATTAATTGTAATCGATACACACCATCTTTAACAGTAATACGATTTAATTTTTATTTTTAAGCCCCGACAATAACCAGTTCACCCTTTATATTTCCCCCTATGAAGAATTAATCAGAAAAACAATACATTTTAAGTTCTTGTTAAATCTTTATAATGTTTGAAATATTAATTTTACTGAAATTATACACTTATCTGCTTGTATTTGGTATCTTTTGATACCAAGTGAAGCTCTGGGATCTCTAAAATAAACGTTCTTATAAAAATGACAGCGGTGTTTTAAAGGAATCAGGTCATGTCAAGTAAAACTTGAATCAATGCAGCACATTTTAATACCAGAGAATCGCCTTAAATCGTCTTAAAAAACAAGGAATTTGAAGTGCATGTGAAGCTGAGTCTTCACTGACCAGATGATGATGGACACCAGCCTCATGATGGCTTCGTTGAGGCAGTCAAAGAAGTCCCTGAGGGCCTGGCCCTGCTGCTTCATGTTGCCGATGACCAGACCAAAGCACATGGAGAACACCACCAAACCCAGAGCGTTCACTCCGTTAGAGGAGCCGGACATGGGGATGGTCTCCTCCACCGTCTCCTGTCAGAGGGAATAAGGAGGGAAACGTTATATTATACATCCCTCCCTCCTCCAGAGGAGATGTCTGCCACCGACACCCACCTGTATGGTGTGGAGCACCCGGCTGAGGTTCACGCTCAGGTTGGACTCGGTCACGTTGAGCGAGTCGGTGAGGTTCAGAGACACCGTCACGTTCCTCGTGTGCACTGTCTTCTTATACACCGTTTTATACTGAGAGACAGAGGGACAGAGAGAGAGAGAGAACATGGAAATTAAACCCCAAAAACATATAAAACATTTTTGATAGTGAAATATTGATGTATTCTATATGGTTGGTTGATATGGATGATGGGAGAAACAATGAAACATGTGTGCTCAAAAATTAAAACAAAATATGTTCTACATATTATGAAATAATATTATAGAACTGGTGTGAAAAGGCAGTCTCACCTGCTTGAAACAAGCTTCTACCAGATTGGGAGGAAACATGTTCCTGATAGATATAAAAAAAAGTTATTATATTTGTGCTCAGACAATATACTAATCAACAACATGTGACAAGATTGGAAAAATGTTCTGACTATTTCCTTGACATATGAACGTCTTCATCACTGATTGTTTGACATTTAGGGAAATACACTTTAAACATTAACTTTGAATGTAAAGTTGTGACTCTCGGTTACCTGATGAGATCCAGGAAAGCGTCGGCGGCCTGAACCGGCTCGATGTTTCCACCCTTGGCCATGGGACTGTCCCGGCTGCCTTTCCCCGGCCGGATGATTATCACGATGACGATGCCGATGAACACGGCGATCAGGGTGGTCACCATGTAGTAGACCACCGCACGCACGCCCATCTTACCTGACGCCTTGCTGTCCAGGGAGGAAATGCCTGAGGGGGAGGGGAAATTCATTTACCATCGACTTTGTCACGCGTGTGTGTGTGTGTGTGTGTGTGAGTGTGTGTGTGTGTGTGTGTGTGTGCTCGTGAAAAGCCGACCTGTGACCAGACTGGAGACGATGAGCGGCAGCACCAGCATCTGCAGCATTCTCATCAGCAGCTCTCCAGGAAAGGCAAAGTACTTGATCTCTCTCAGAGACAGGTTGTGGGAGCGCAGCGCAAAGCCCAGGATGACACCTTAATAAAACACACACACACACACACACACACACACACACACACACGTCAAACTAAGCCGAGTAGCTGCGGAGTTGAACCTTTTAAATGCGTTTCCCTCTCTGCTCACCCAGAGCCACAGCGGCGACGGTGAACAGGACAAACAGGTTCCTCTTGAGGAAACCTTTGACCCCGTCCCGGCTGATGGAGCTCATCCTGGTCTTCAGGCTGCTGGCTCTCCTCTCCATGGCCCTGCGTAGGCGTCTCCTCAGGTCTCCTCGCTCCGGAAGGGGGGGTTTGTCCGCGTCCTCGTTCAGGAAAAGACTAGCACTGTTGGGGGGCTTCTCGTTCATAATCAGCTCCAGCACCTGGTCCAGGAGGCAGGTCTCGTGGGAAACTGGACAGGAAATGGAAGAAGTGGGGGAGAAATAATCGGTGACAGAATTTGGTCTTGTGTGTAAACGGGAGGGAGAGTCACATCAAATGGACGATTATATGTATTGTATCACAAACACACAGAGTCACGACACTTTACAGTAGTTTAGATCAAAACGAAGGCCAGGTTCCAAGTGAGAACTGGAACCAGGGGGGTAGGAAGTGATTCATGTTCCCCTACTTTACGCCCCCTGGCTTGAATCGGTGTTACGGCCGAGTGTGATCCCATCACAAGATGCTCTCTAGTTGAATATTAAATATATTTGGGTTCTGGGCAATATGAAGACATAATCTTAGACCCAGAAAAAGATGAATCAATGAAATAATAATTTGCTGCAGCTCTGAAATCACACCAACCAATACGTAATAATCCATTATAAAGTGAGTCATTACTATAAATATTATCATCATTACGTCAAAGTGAACAATACTGATGGCAGTTTTGTCTCAGTTGGTACGATTATGAATAAACACGTGTGATTTTGATAATGAGAAATACTATGAGGGTATATCAAAACAGAATATACAGTATGAGAGAGAGAGAGATGTGTCCTGTTTGTCCTCCAAATAAATAATAATAGACAGAGAATGACCTTTAAATGACACTACATGACCTTGCATATAAACCAGCTACAAGTCTGCCTCCATAATTAAGCAAATCAAACTGCATTTTTCCATTTTCTACAGCCAGAAAGCAAATATCAGCCTTATTGCTGAATCTTTTTCAAAGTGTTTAAATAGATAAAAGCAGTAACGACCCTGTAAAAGTCCAGCTGTTGCTTCTTACCGTTTTTTCCTCTGCCGACCCACACAAAGCAGCGTAGCACGTGTCTGCTGGTCTCACTTCTCCTTATCTATCTAGGTTAAACTACGTTTCCCCCCCAGACCCACAAACAGACCTAAAGAAGAGTCTACCACACAGCCGGCCTCCCGGTCTGCTTAGTCCTTTACGGCATAATCACTCCGAGCTCCGACACCTTTATATTTTCATTCCTCCCTGGAGGATCTGCAAAGACTTCATCCATTCCGTTTCTTGTCTATTGATTTTCTTTTGTCCATTGTTGAGGTTTATCTATATATCTCCCATATGCAGCGCAAAGGACCCATTGTTGGCCCGGCCTATTATTTAGCTCCGTGTCAGAAGGAACATAATAAGGTCTCACGCAGCACAAGTGTGTGTGTGTGTGTGTGCATGAGAAAAAAATCAGATAAAAAATGTGAAACACAGTATTTTACGACGAGTCTGAAGGACTCACGTGAAAGTGCTGACGATCCCATTTCACACTTTTTGAGTGCTGAATGGATGAAAAGGCAGATTAATTAAATCAAACACTGAACTGGACTTTATGACAGCAAAATGTCTTCTCTGTCCGTCTTAGCATGTTGAGTATGAGGCCAGTAAAGAAGACAATGAAGTAAAAAACAGTATTGAAATCAGTGTAATTGATCTAATACATAAATATAATAGTGAATGTCCAAGTTCCATTGCCTCCATGGCGTAGGCGGCTCTACTACTGACCTGCTGGCTAAATTGTGAGCTTTTAAAGATTTTAAAATATTGAATTTGTTTGAAAAATTAGTAGAAACAAAGCCACTTGTTATTGTAAATGCCATGCTTATTCCCAGCAATAAAAAGCACATCCACAATCCTAACGCTGGTCCATTCTTGAGCAAGGAAAAATGGAAATGAATAAATCAATTAAATCAAATTAGAGGTTGGAAGTTGGTTTCAATCCAGGATGTAGACGGCTGGAAAGTCAATAGATGGGAGCTGTGCTCAATAAAAAACAGCCTCTGCTAATCAATGATTTTCAGATTTCTGTTATAAGTCATAACTTTTTTATCTGGCTTAGCAACAAAAAGGACAATAATGAATATTTTTTTAAGTCTTTTGAGGTTTCAGAGAAAAGCCATAGCCTTCTGAGGTCTGAGATTCATTGTAGTACACCTTATTTTATTACGTTTACTTCATCTGAGCAGCTGCGTCGCCTGGTTGCTGCTACGTCAAACCTCACTTCCAGCCTGAAGCCACCCGCTCCGGCTCAAACCGCTCAGTCCAGGTCAAGCTGTTGCTACTCTTCTGTCCAACAACCCAAACATCCACCGATGAATGAGGGGCAGACGCGTGATAAACATTTAAACATTAAGCTGACGGCAAGGAAACGACGGTCTATAAAAGTAATGGGAAGAATCAATAACCCCGAGATGATTATTCAGACAAAAACCACACATCTTACCACTAAATCTGCAGCAAACTTTTTAAAAGTTGGTAGACATGCAGCTTGTGAGGCAGAGAGCATTTCACACCTCAACAGAACTACTTCAGTCTACCATGTTAAACATACCAGGACACAGAGACCTCATCTCAAACTGCTACATAAGCATTTTCAATAGATCACAGTCTATAATTATCATTCAACACCACTGCATCACCTTTCTACAATCTCTAAAAAAAATCCCTGACCACGTTTATGTCCTGATAAAGTCTAATATCCAGTTTTCTCCACATTAATAGACTTTATAAACTGAACTGCTCGCTGGTTACTCACCACTCATGGTTCAAACAGTCTGATGGACGTCAGGTAAAACTCTAAAAAGGTGGACAGATGTTGTGTGTGAGAGCGTCTGGAGCCACAATGACAGGGAGGCTCACTGCTCTGCTCTCATAAGCACACAGACATGAAAAGGCCTCTCGTATGACCTTCTCATACCTCAACACACACACACACACGCTGAACGGCCAACCTTTTGTCGTCCATCAAAGTCAAATCCAGCGATCTAGTTTCCATGATTTAATCCCACTCTGCACCTTCAAAGTTTCTGCTGTCTTCTGAACAGAAGTTGTAGGATTCAGTGTCACCAAGTTAAAGCTGCATACACCAACAAAAATAACTCAAACAGAAAGGGATTTGACTACTTTTAAATGTGGATGTAGTCTCTGCAGTGTCACAAGTAGGTTTCTGAAGCGAAGTGAAGCTCATAGTGGGCGGCTCCGGCAGCAGCCATCTTGGTTTCTTTGGACCAGATGTGACCTCACTTCTTGGTTGTAAAAAACTGGCTTGTTTGTAATATCGATGGCCGAAACACAAACCCTCCTATCTGAAAAATTCACTTTTTTGAGAAAACAAAAAAAATATATATTTTCTTTTTCTTGCAGGATACCCAACACATAATACACTGTTTTTGGACTATTTTACTATATAATGTGTTAACAATACAGACTAGGTATTGTTAACCTGCCTTGTTGTCATCATCCAAAGTGAAATCCGCCAATCAGAAAATCCAGCAGACCGGATATCGATATGCTTGATAAAATTAACAGGTGACTCCTTAAAGTGTCTTTAAGGTAACGAGACGGGTGTGAAAGCCCTTAATTATGCATACATGTAAAACATAAAATAATTTAAACTGGTGACTTACATAAACATTTGCTTATAGACAACAAAAAGGTTTGGCATTTAAACATGGGGGTCTATGGAGTCCGACTCACTTTTTGAGACAGCCTCAAGAGGCCATTTGAGGAACTGCAGTTTTCTGCACCACTGGTTCAGTGGATGAATCCAGTGATTCAGAACTGCTTTGTCCATCACCAGCAGCTATGGCGATACCACATGGGGATTGCAACGACTCTGATTGGCTGCTTGCTTTTTTCCTTTACAAGTTTCTGATGTCAATGGAGATCGAGCACAGAGTGGTGTAACACGGAGGAGCTGGAAACAATCAATGACAACCCGAGTAAGATTTTCTCTTTCAGTCGGAGTCACAAAAGAGTAGCGAATGAAAACAGCAACGCACAGACTCCTTAACACAAGATACGAATATCCAAGAGAGCGGCACGTCAGTAGAACTGTCTTTTAGATAATCAAGCTACGCCATGCTATAGATTTTCAATCACGAGCTATTAAATTAATTAAAAATAAACAGACAAATGCTAATTGTCCAATTCCGCTACGATGTAACTTTAACAAGCTAACAGGATTTCATAAGGGACGGGGACTAAGTCGAGCGGTCCAATCAGACCTGAGTATGTAAATGACATGTAAATGTCACCACGCTTAAACAGCCCCCAAGCTTCACAGCTCACCAGAGGTTAAAAGGAGATGTGTGACCAGGGTCAAGTCATCATATCTTAGAGTTCCAACATTCATTTTACATTTCCATCTCACAAGGAGGCGCACTAATACATGCATACAGAATATCCCTTTAATAGATAGATAGATAGATAGATAGATAGATAGATAGATAGATAGATAGATAGATAGATAGATAGATAGATAGATAGATAGATAGATAGATAGATAGATAGATAGATAAAACCAGATACCCTGTTTGCTGCCTTCGGTTGTGTCAGGTCGTCATGAGGAGGCAGATCCTTCGTCTTCACCAGGCTGTCGCTGCAAAAACAGGGATTCAAACTTTACAATCTCCCACACAACTTTCACTCAAACCGCGTCGGACCCGTCTAGAACGTGATCACTTGTTACGAACACAAAACCCAGCAATTAGACAGATAAAATCTTACACACCTCCGTGTGTCCAAGATGCTCCTCACACCGTCATGTGGATGCCTGTGTCTCTCTCCCTCTCCCTCTCTCTCTCCACCACGCAGCCGGTAATGAACTAGTGTTGCCCACACACTGTATCTCCTCTCATCACTGTTACAGTATCTCCTGGTTCTTACTATCAAGCTGCTGGTGCTCGTCCACGAAGCCTCCGGCGGAGCTGGGCGGAGGGGAGCGGCAGGGAGGTCTGCGTGGGAGGAGGAGAGGTTAAGGATCCTTCAGGAGAGGCAACAAATACATGAATAATACAGAAAACCACCTGATGCCTGCGTGGAAATAAACTGCTTCTTTTTTAAAGGATTTCATAATGAGATAAATGTGAGATAACGTACATAACTCGGCTTTACATAGATACCATCAACCTTTTTTTCCCTCATTCAACACCGTGATTAGCAGCAGGCTATAAACACACAGTAGTACTCACTCACTCACTCACTCACTCACTCACTCATTCAGCACTCTGGGGAACTCGTGTATTTGTAACCCCTTTGGCACCTTTCTGCCGAGCTCTCCACTCTAACACCCACTCTTCATGTTCACTTTCACAAATGTTGCATTGATATGCACTGAAGCCTCGCACAGACTGAAAAAAAGCTGCACCATGTGTGTGTGTGTGTGTGTGTGTGTGTGTGTGTTTTCTTTTTATTAACACATTCAAACTGTCTATAGTGAAGAGGAAATTAAGTTCAGGTGGGGGTTTTTTGTACAAACTGACAATAAAGCCAGAAATAAACTACTGTGGGCTGAATTTCAACACTAAATTATAGTTTAATGTTATAAAATAAACTCAATGATTTGAGGAAAACGAAGGAAAACGAAGCTCTGCAGATGTCCTCAAGCAGTTTGAGACATTTTGAAAAAAAGATAAATAAATAATGCATAAGAATCAATGTAAAAAAAGAGACTGAACCACACCACCACTTTCATTTAGAATGGAAGATGTTCCTGAGCTTTTTATTTCATCACAAGATCTTCTTCAGCAAAGGAAATTGCCCCGTTGTCATGGAAGGTTCGTCCACACTGGCTTAAAAGGCAGCTTGTTGAGTTCCAGCTACAGAGGAAGATCATGTGATGTGATTGAAAGCTCCGGAACAGATGCTCAAATTGTGACAGTACTGAAAATTTAAAATCTATGCTGAGTGATGAAATGGAAAGCAAGTTAAGTAACTATTATTATTATCTATACCCCAGATCTTCCTCAATCTCAGTGTTTTGGTTCATTTTGTAAAACAAACAAAATTACTTTCAAGAAATCGTAAGTCAAGAGGTAAAAATGAAATACCAATGTACCAGTGCCTTCATCATTTCAAGTGTTAATTGTAAAAAAAAAAATATATATATATATTTTTTTTCTCTACTAAATAGAAATCATGCTGAGATTGTGTCGACAAGGACTTTGCTGCCACACTTTATGAAACCTTCAATACCAATACGACGTCGTTTTTTTAAAGATATTTTAAATGTTCATAATATTTCAAATAAAGCCAATATTTGATATATTTGGAAACTCAAAGTTCTGCCCCTGTTAATGAAAGACATCAGTATCACGTTGCTCTATAATACGCCGCACGTCCACTGCAAACATTCAGCAAGCCGCTTATTGCACCTAAGATGCAGATGAATACGAGGCTGTGGACTTCCCTCTGGTTCCAATCTGGTGTAGGACCAAAGTGATGGGAGCAGATTGCATCGCCATGGCAACACAATTACGCTGCCATAACGTGGGAGGCAAGGATCATGTATGATCCACGGTTAGATAGTGTAATTATTCACACACCCGCAGGGAGGAACATTTATCTCGGCGTTATCTTTTTTTTTTTTTTTTTTTTTGCATTCTTCTGGTGCAACATCACCATTTTATTTAGTTATTTAGAGAAGTAAATTAAACCATGAAATCTATTTTTCATGTCAAACTAAGTAAGTAACAAAATTATCAGGAGCATTTGTAAGTCCTGATGAAATTATAGCTCACAGTTCATCCTGTAATGAAGTCATTGGTCCACTTACATCTGCCCATTAGTTACCTAGCAACATGTAACGTGTTCAAGTCGTGGTATTGGTGAGGTCTGACGGAGACGTGCATCCACTCCGTCTCATGTAATAGTTTGATGCCCAAGCGAGTGGAATGGAGCATGCTTCCCTCTGTCCCTGGAACACACACACACGCACACACACACACACACACAGAGTTTGCTCATCAATTATTTCTCAAAGGGGGGATATTAGCTCAGCGTTGCCCTAAATCGACCCTCTGCCATGATGTGACAGAGAACAGGTGTTATTTTAAGACTCAACAGGTTACTTATTACGTTGTTTGGGCCTCACTTCCTGGGTAGCATGCTACCTATCAAATAGCATTTTTAGACCAAAAATATTGATGTTGCAACGATATTGGTGCTTTCACAAAATATGTACACGAGATTTTTTGATAAATAATCACCAGCAATGTGGATATATTGACTAAGTGGGTGAAGGCAAATATCAGGGGAGTTATGAAAATGACACTTGGGTTTTTTTATTTTTATTTTAAATTGTATTTTATTATTGGCTTGTTTTATTTTATTTTGTTTTATGTATTTATTTTTATTTTAAACTTTATTTCATTATTAACTTGTTTTAATGTTTTTTTATTTATTTATTTTTAAATTTTATTTTATAATTGGCTTATTTTAATGGGTTTTTTATATTTATTTTTTTTTATTTTTAAATTTTAAATTGTATTTTATTATTGGCTTGTTTTAATGGGTTTTATCTAAAGCACTTTGAATTGCCCTGTTGTTGAAAGGTGCGATACAAATAAAATTGCCCTGACTTTAAAACCAGGAAAATTTCATGGCATATTATATCCAAAATTTCAAAAAGACGGTATCCAGTCTCAGGATATCGATAACATTTGTTATGAATAACTATTTTATTGGTTCAAATACAAACTGCACTGTTTTCTCAAAAGAACTAGTGCAAAACATTAAAATCAAACTTTCTCTAAACCTTTTTAATAGTCATTTTTGAAGTGTTGCGAACAGACTTTGCAACACTTTTCTTTAAAGTTTTTCTAATTTTTGCGTTTGTTTCCGAGAGTCCTGGGTTCAAAGGTGAGTTATTGGTTCCAGACCCCCATATTTAAGAGATGAAAAGAGAAAATGACTCGGTGAACACAGAAAGGTCAGAGAATAGATTCTCCACTTGGAAATGTCAGCTGATTACTTTATAACGGGCGACGCGGAGCTATTTGAAGGACCTGCAACATAAAAACAGGCTTCACAGTGTGAAGAGGAGGGAAAAATAGATGGTTGTGTGATCGTTTTTAAATCGGTCCTTATCGATTAAAAGGTAGAACGAAATATTTTGTTTAGACTTCATATCTGAGACACATTCATTTAATAAACTGTATGCAATCAAATGCAAAACATTTGTGCTCTGCTGGCAGATTACATGTTCATGTCTGATTTAATTCATGAAATACTACAAGGAGATGTGGTTCCCAACACGGAGGTCAGGAGCCCATAATCAGCCCAAGGATGATGAAAGGAATAAGAAAAAAAGTATTTCTGTGAAACAAAATGTTTTTCTTCCTGTGAAATATTAAATACATCACATTGTTAGGTCTCTAAAGATCCTTAAATTAAATTATCTGAGAAAAAGAAAATTGGATTAATGTCGATACTGAGGCAATAATCTGTGGCCGTAAAGTAGATGCCGATATATTTTAGTCTCATAATGCAAAAGGTTGTGAAACAGTGCTGCCAAAAGGTTTAATTCTAAAATATTTTATGTAAAAAGTACCATATCAAAACCACATATTTAATACTAAAGACTCATTAGAATACTTTGAGACAAATTGTCACTTTTTATTTGATTTTTTTTACATCTTTAACATTCATGTATTGCATTCATGTATTGTTATCAGCATAATGTTGACTCCCTATTACATTATACCTGCTCTTCACAGTGGATTCCATTTTGAAGTGAACATTTTAATTCCACACTTGATTATCAGATATTATTAATATTCCACAAATGTGTTATACACGTACAAAATTTATTATTTCATACTAGCATACCAAAAAAGAGGCAATATCATCACCCAAGGAGATAAGATTAGCGTTGAAATGTCATAAATATTATTGATGATTAGTATAAAAAATGTGTCAGAGGCAGTAAATGTATGTAGAAAATGAGAAACGACTAAACGTAGTGTTGTTAGGTAATCATTTCAGGCTGCAAGTTCACTCCAGCTTGGTTCAGCTTTACAGTTTCGACTCAGACGTCGGGTCTTTGACAATAAACGACAGAATGCATCCGATTCCAGTGTGAAACTAGTGAGTTTAGTTGAATCAAAACAGCAAATGGACCAACTTTCCCTTCGCTGAACCTGATAAAAGGTGAGTGAATATATTGAAAACGATCAGGGGAAAGTGGGTCTAGCTTGTGGAATGTGTGTTTTTAACATCTGAGACATAAAACGTGTAACTTGCATGAAAGAACTGTGCATTTTGAACGGTGTTGTAACTTTAGCAGACGCAGAAAGAGATGGTATTTCCCACGCATAAGACGAGATAAATAAAACAGAAAGATGCAAAAAAAAGAAATGTGAGTAGTGAAAAGACATCAGTACGTATTAAATCGTGTGCATACAGGTATAAGGTTTGTTGTATAAACTTTGTACAGAATACTGTACAATTAAAAACAAAAAGTATTACAAAAATTGCTTTACATATTTTGATGACTTTACGGTGCCTTGGCTTTTACTTTGGCATTTGATGCTGCAATCTTGACAGGAATGACAGCAAAACACTATTTTTCTATAAATTAGATGAAACTCGTCATTAATGACAAACATTGCTCCCAAAAAACTTGCATCAAGCATGGAACAAGGATATTTGGCAAAAATCTCCAACGCTGAGCAAAAACAGATCGATGTAGTCGAGAGATATGGAAGCATTATTTCAATAAATGTCTTCAAAACACTCATTTAAACTCTCTGTTGTTCAAAAGGAATCAAAACAAGAAAACAGTTCTTCTGTAATTGTTATGAATATCTGCATAAATCGTTCGTCTTGTTCTTAATCCATAACAACATAATAACGGGAAAACATTTCAGATTTTCTCAAGATTTTCAAAATGGATCATGTGAGTTTTCGAGTTAGTTGATCTGAATTCTTTATGCATTTTAATCCAGAACGGATTAGGATTAAATGTATTTCAGTCCTGAAGATCTGACAAAAAAACAAAAAAATAGTTTTGGACCGCTCCATCTTTAAGAAGCTGCAAAGACACATAAAAAGTAAAGCAGGTGACTTTGAGATGAGTATGAGTGTATCATTGTCCAGAAAAACATCTGGATCATCTGGACCCCTAGATATGAAATGATGTGTTTTCTGCATTTTTGTCGTTATTAAGGCCGCAGTGACACCGTCATCTGAATGCGTGGGAGTGTTCGTGTCTTTGGCTAACGCATTAGTCTCTGGTTGTACATGGTGTCATTACATTGCTCTCTGGGGTAATTGCCCATAGATTGTTTGACCGCGTCCTCCAACGACTTCCTGTTCACCAGTAGCCGCACCACGGTCTCATTCTTCTTGGTGAGTCTTTTACGGGCCTGGTCGTGGGTCACCATGGTCATATCCCAGCCGTTCACCTGGGAGGAAGACAAGGATTAGGTTTCACAAAAGCTGTAGCCATTTTCTCCCATTGGAGTTGATGAAGAGTGGGAGTCCGGATGCACGGCTCCTATCTGACTCTTTTAGTGTACGCGTGGTGCCATCTTGTGGATCTACACCAAAGCTCGCCTTCTCCACACACCTGCATTATTTTGTCACCCATCTTCAAGTCTGCCGCGTCTGCTGGTCCTCCGGGTGTAATCCTGGTCACGTAGATGCCCTTCAGGTAAAAAAAAACAAACGCGTTCATTATTGCACACGTCAAACTAAGGAAAGAGCACCTTAAAAAATATGTAAAAATAACATTCAACTAACAAGAACACATACAAGAGGTGTAAAATAAATATAATAGCTAGAAGTAACAAGAAAATGAACTACACCACAGCCGTAGGACCGCATGACATGCTTCATGTCACCACTGCAAAGCTAAATGCGGTCTTGTGTTCAGCGTGATGCTGTTTATTAGTCTTACTTTGCTGCTGGTTGGCAACCACATCAAAATGTATTTTATAATCCGTAGAACAAAACGTTAAAATCTCTTCAGATTGTTTTAACCACAGACCTTATTTCAGGGATCTAACAAAAAAAAAAACATTTTAAAAACGTTGATTTTCAGACTTGCAAAAACCCTCATTTCTGGGTTTGAGGACTCGTTCCTGCAGTATTTTATCGACAACAATGGATTTGAAGGCCCAAATAACACAGCATGTGTCCCAGCACTAAATTGTCTAAACCATCAGAACACGGGTCTGGAGAAATCGTGAAACACTGTGAAAGTAATTTTTGAGGAAAATGTATTTTTACTTAGTTACCCATGATTCTGTTAGCCCTGGCTTTTACATACAATCAGATTATAACGATGACAAGATGACATCAAAACGTGCGACAGTAACTCCAAATAAGTACAAGTCCAGAGTAAAACAAATTGTGTGTTTTTGTTGTATCAAAGACATTAAATTGACAATGAAATTAAACAGGAAAAAAGCAGCAAATACTCACATTTAAGGAGGACCAACATATTTCTGCTAAGTTTGCTTTACAAATGACTTAAAACCCTCTTTTAAGATGGAGTATTACGTGATTTAAATGAGATGACGTCACCTGCAATGTTCCAATAAAGCTCATAAACATGTCAAGAATTTCTGCAGGCTGCAGGTAATGTGTTCAGGCAAGTCCCTCAATTCCAGCTCACCAGAGTACTGCTCTAGTACTACAGGTTAGAGTTGTGATCAGTGACAGGCCAACTGTCAGGAAGGGGCTTTATACGAGATTACAAATCAGTTGGTAGCTTGGTGTTCCAAATAAGAGGAACAAAAGTGTAAAAAAAAAAAGATGCAATTTAAACGTTTCCTACGTAAAATGTTGTCGTTCATTTAAACTGTTATGCGCATATATACAGTATATATATATCTATACATACACATACATATACATACATATTATTTATACATAGGGTCTTTTTATGAACCATTCTTAGTCTGGCCCCTCACCTGAGACCAATTTGCCATAGGAAACCCTACCAGGAGCACAAAGCTCCAGACAACACAGTTTGATTTTGCCCAACAATAAAATCCTGATTTTCTTCTCTCAAAATCTGATTTTTGATTACGATTATTTTGCGAAATGACAAAAGGCAAAGAAATTATTTCAAATGTGCTGTTTTTTTAGAGAACAATTTGCAAATAATTTCCCCATTGGGAATTGAGTGCAAACCTTGCTCTTATTAAACAAAGAATCCTTCAAGGGATTAATATAAAAAACAATTAATGAACCTTTGCCATCGGACTTTGCTCCATGTTATCTTCTTGTAGACCTCTTGTAAACAAACAAACATGAATCTTAAGGTGTGTCCATTAAACAAAAATTAATGAATAAAGTGCACACACACACTTACTTTGTCAGTCTTGTCATCAGAGAAGGGGTTCTGTCCAGGGTCCTGGTCTATCCCTCCTCCGATACTAAAGCCCAGGATTAGATTATTTCCCTGTCGCAACTTCTGGATCTCAATTCGTTGCTGTTTTGACAGAAAGAAAAAAATAAAATTAACTTAGGTCCATGCTCATAGGGCATTACTCAGCTCATGTATAAACCCTGACACACAAAATGCATATGGAAGTTTATAACTACTGCCAGATACTGACGAGCTCCTGATCAGGAGACCGGTTGACACTTGACTCGACTTGCCGGCATAAAAAACACGACTCCAAAACGGACATAAATAATACACTTCCAAAGAAATGTGTCACTCTGGGTGTTCTTTATGTGATACCCGTTATCAACAGTAACTGCAACGTGTACACGCCTTTATATAACAGACAGTGTTTGTAAATGATAACATAGCACGAAAATGACTAAATATATATTGTGCTAATGTGAAGGAAAAATGACACAGATTTATCCGCCACAGATAAATGTCAACGCGTGACAGGCGGCGGGTCTCAGAGGCCGTTCCCCAGCGACTGAAGTCCACACTGGAACTTTGTTACTGCGGCCCGCCCTTGACACTGAGAGGCAGCTGCAGCAAACCACCAGACGGATGGATGTTCCCGACAGTAGCACTCCTCGACACAAAGACGGCCTGTGTGTGTGGTGATGAATAACCGGACATTTACGGAGTGGCGTGGCCGATACAATGAAGTCTGAGGAGGTCGAGAACTTCAATACTGAGTCGGTCTGTCAAGACTTCCTAGTGATTTCATGTCAACACATTTTTCTCTCTCTCAGTGAAAAGCATCATAGTATAAAAAATGAATTACATGACACTACTTGTTTTTATACGTCAAACGAGAGGAGAAGAAATCCTTTTTGTGTTAATCATCGGGATGATTTGATCAATTAATCTGGCATGTATTGGTTCATAGCCTATTGCAGATATATCAGTATTTGTGTACACAGATGTCAGCCAACAAGGAACAACAGCAGTACAGAAATGCCCAAAGCATGTTTGAGATCATTTAGAGAGTCTGAAGCATTTTTTCCAATCAGGGACGACATGACAGGGTTTATGTTTCATTACTGTCCCACTCAGTACAAATCGTGGTCTGCCTCCATAATACAGACATTATCCAGCTATAATAAATACAACTTGTTTGATAGTCAAGCCCGTCTGGAAGGAAGTATGTCTAATATTAATAATCTCATAAATTACTGACTAAGTTTTAGTGAGCAACACAATGTCACGTATTTATCCACATTCTTGCCAAGTGCAAAGTGAAACATCCGGGAAATACAAACTGTTGTTAAGTGATAGTGGATGCCACACCATAACACACACTAATCTGTACAAAATCCCTGCTACTCCAGTCACATTTACCACCTCCTTTGCTGAAGCACGAATGTCTATTTTTTTAATCGTGACAACTCCTGCATCACCTGAAGGCATCACGAAAATACTTGGAAAGTCAACCGGAAGACATATTTGTAAGAGTGGTGAGCTGTCAAGACAAGTAGTGGGGGCAATTTGGAAAAAGCATTAAAAAACAATCCTATATTCAAATAAGACTTTCGGTACGGCGACACTTTTTTTTGTACCTGCCTTTAAAGTCGCTCTCTTTACCGTAATTGCTACTAATACGGGTTCACCCCCAATTTGAGGGGCGTTGTTTAGAACGTTCAGCGAAACAAAAGAAAGTAACGTTATAGCTAGCTAACGTCACCGAGCGCGTCGTCACTAGCTAGCATTAGTTAACGTTAGTTAATTCAGACACACGTAAGGGTGCGGGTTTCACGTCGATTGTCCGACCAAGACGCCGAACAATAGAGACCCGTCGACGCCACTCCACAAAACTTACCACAATCGCGGTCAACGGCTGTCCCGGGACGAAAGTAGACATTCTGTCGCTACGGAAATGTGTGTCTAAAAATGTGGGAAACTAACAACAACTAATGTTGTTGAAGTGACGAAACAAAAATGTCTCGACAGTGGGACAACTTCCCAGATACACGAAAACCAGCAGGCTGATCCCTGGCTGAAAACCAGCAGCTTTCCAGGTGACGTCACCCCGTCCCCCTCAGCCTATCGGCTCTGCGCGTTTTGTAGCACGGCGTGGCTAGAGAGGGCGGTGTTTATCGGTTGGCCGTCGCTCCCGCTGACTCTGGAACAGAAATGCGTAACAAATCAAACCCACCTCCTTTGTTGTCCAGACCAAGGCTGGATTTTACCTTTAAAGGAACTGGCACAGTGACCTTTGTGACCCTGCATAGTTTAATACAACAAACATGTTGAGATAATCTTGTTGAAGTGTTATTTTTTTATAATCTTTAAGCTTTAATTGATCATTTAAATTAAATACCAGCTGGCGTTGAGTAGGACGCTACAGAAGCCAATATTGAAGTTTTACCTCAATTTGTAGCATCTATACTTTGCATATTAAACATATGTTCATTATGAATTTGTTGTATTGACTTGTGAAATTGCTAACTTACATTGTTGTATTACATAAAGTGATCTGAATGCCACCACTATACTCTTTCTGATGTGATTTATTGCCACTAGGTGGCAGTCTATAATGAGACGATGAAAAACTATTAGGGCTCTGAGCTGATTTGACTGCAATACACTATATAATCCAAACTACTGAAAAAGATTTGTATGGTTAAAAATCTAAAAACGAACTGAATGACTTGATAAATGATGAATAATTGAAAACAACAAGCAAGGCGTAGATATTTCTGGCACTTTTTGGGGAACATTTACAGTAGACTTAAACTTATCTTTATTGATCCCTTTGGGATGAATCCCGCAAGGAAATTGAATATCCATCAGCTTACAAAAAACTTAGCGAAATAAATATACAAAGTAAACAATAAACAATCCAATCTTAGCTAAATATAGAAGGTAAACAATATACAGTAAACAATAAACTCTTAGCTAAATATATTTTAAAGTAGACATAAGAATACATGTAAAAAAATAAAAATAAGTGAAGTGTAGAGCACTATATAGAGGATGGATATAAATAAGTATGTATTATTTATTATACAAATTGATTGCACAGTGAGTGGCTACCACTCTTTCCCTTCTTTCCTCTTTCCCCTCAGTAAAATGACATAGAAAAGTCTGATGGAAATCTCACGTCACCTGGGTTCCTGGGTTCCTGGGACATCAGAGAAGAAGATGTAACACAGATCAGAGTGAGAAGTGAAGCAAGGGAGGAAGAGGAGGCGACTGTGTGGATGGAGGATGGACTGTGTGTAGAGGGAGAGCAGTAACAGAAATGATGTACACACCAGTATGGGGGAATAAAATGGGCTTCACCTTGATAGGGTTTTCAAGGGTGATTTATTATCTCAGTCATAACACAAAACAAGATGCTTTTTACAGATATTATCAAGTGAAATATTACAACAACACAGGTCTGACGCAGCCATCTGCAGTAAAAACGTGCTTACCCCTTCCGTGTCCAGGCGTCATGTAAAGGTAAACTCACCTGTGAAACAGGTTTGACCAACATCTTGCAGCTTCCTCCAGCTTCCCCGTCATGGTGCTGATAACAGATCTGTGCCCGATGCCTCCAGTATTCAAAGCAGCCGCACAAACGTCACCATTTCTGCTTTACATGAAACGCATCAAACTTCCTCCTGTTGTCTCTTCAGACTTTGCATTACATTACCTTACAAAGGCAACGAAAAAAAAAAAAACATTTGACCTGAATTTAAAAGCCAAGGAAGAGGCTAGTTATGTAACAATTCATCTGTATCATCTGTTAAATCATATAAATAAAAGGTGAAGTAATCAAAAGTCACTGGCACTAATGAGGCAGTTTAACCTCTTTTATAATTGTAGATGAAAGTTGAAATGATGCATTATTAAACATTTATAACGTTCCAATCATCAATGTGTCTCCTTTATTCTTTGCATGTTGCTTTTGTCTTGCACCCCCTTTATCAATCTGTACATTATTCTTCCATGGGAGCAGCTGTGCATCAATATCCTGGAGCAAAAGGTGGCGGTGGAAGGTATTCGTGAGGTAATCCTCCATCAGTGCAAGTGTAGGAAAAGGGCTGAGCGTCGAAGGCCCCGATCTCCTGGTACTCGTTCCCAACGTTCCCACCCCTCTCAGCCGCCTCCACGTCCACGTCTGCGTACATATACTCCTGCGTTGTGTTTCTCTTCTTCTGGAACTTCTTCTTCAGGTTCTTCAAGTTGGAGACGACCGACAGCCTCGCCTCCTGGTCCTTGGCAGACGGGGTGTGGCTGCCGAGGGGGTGCTCCGCGGCAGGAGTAGGTGTGGTGGGCCTCTCGGTGCTGAGACGGTTCGGACGCAAACCTGGTTCTGCTTCAACTGAGGAACGGAGCTCCGAGCGGGGACATCGGGAGGCTGGGGGTCGGCCGTGTATCTCTTTCTGGGCACAGGCTGGAGATCGTAAGCATGAAGCATTTGTCAGAAAATAGAACGGAAAAACCTTACATTTTAAATTAATATATCTGGAAAAACACAGAATAACACCCAAATCGCTCATGGGAAACAACCAAAACTGGTCAAAGTCGGGAGAAAATCATGCATAACCTTTGAACCTTTGAAATGTCTTAAGAATCATTTGGATATCTATTATTTCAACAACAGTTTTAGCACCAGATGATATGTGAAACGATGACATCACCATGGCGGAGCGAGGGGACGATACGTGTGCAATCTCTTCTTCCAAATCGGGGTAAAGTTTCTCCGTAGGCAGGACCGCCGAGCTCATCAGGTGATTTGGTCGATAAGGAAGGGCAGGTGGGGTATCTTCTTGTGACGTCGGTTGACTGATGCTGGGATGCAGTGCGTTGCTTGGCAACCAGCTTGTGTCAGGGTTGGGATGCCTTGGGGCGAACAGCAACTCTGCATAGTCGGTCTTGTCATTCGAGGCCTGCGGTGAGATCAGACGGACAAACGGAGGAAGGAACAAGTTGTAATTGTTTTCTCTTTTTTTTTTGCATGACACACAGGTGGAAAGCAAATAAGCAAATATGGTGGTTTTGGAAAGTAAAGGTGACGCAGTTTTAGCTTTAATTGCGTGTACTGAAAAATGCCGAAAGGCAAAGATGCAATCGTGCAACGTGTTATTTGAATTGTTCGGTTAAGTTAATTTCACATCACACACACTTAGTGAGCACAATGAGCTGCTCACATCTATCATGTATGGAAACAACCTGAATGTTTCCTCACCTGTCCACAAGCGACAGTCAGCACCTCACTGAAAGGCATGATGGGAGTCCGACGGTGAAAGTCCACCAGCTCCTGCAGAAACCGGTGACGCGTGTTCTCTCCCGCTATGACGTAGTGGCCGTCCGCCAATGCGTCAATCATGAAATGTCTGCAGCGGTCCTCAGCACTGAGGGTCAGAGAGGGAGGAGGGCTCTGAAATAAAACGAAGCCAGAACGAAGCCTCTTCAATCCTGCAAACGCTCACCGGTACGAGAGGGTGTAGCCAATCCTGCTCTCGCTGACCCTGATGAGGAAGTAGCCGGGCGGCTTGGACATCAGCAGTTCCTCTGACATCCTGCACACATAATCAACGCAAAAAAATATTTAAAATTCACCCTGAGATCTGTAGGAAACAGTGTAGCTCTTAGTACATAACAAAATGTTCTCATCATGCAATGTTTTATCATTTCAAATGTAAAAAGTTTATCATTCTCTGACTAATCTGTGACTCATGTATTATAAGTCACTGGTAAAGTCAATGTTTTATCCTCTGTAGATAAAAGAAGGTTCTGCATGTTTATTTTGTGGTTTTGGTGTTTTACTTTCACTTGAAGAAACCCATGCTTACACACAAGGGTTGAGAATAAAGTTTTATTTTATGTGGTTGTGAAGAACTTCCTAAAAACAACTGTATTACTTCCTGAAAATATAGGTTTTCAACATCCAAGGTTTGTCCCCGTTTGTTTAGGCGCATGTGTTTAGTCACTACTCCTCTATTAGCTTTATTTAATGCTGTACTTTTCCATTAATGATTTAAATTTTTACTGTGACTCATTCACATCAATACTAATACACAGCCGAGTAAAAACAAACACTGCCATCTCTATCATGTGTGTTTTTAAAATCATGACTCTCACACACATTCCTCCCTGTCTGCCTTCCACTGGCTACAGATGGCAGACGACGATAAGACGTAGAGAAACTTACTTCCTGGAGATGATTCCATGAAACCATTCTGGTACGATCCCGTTCCTGATCACGAACCGGAGCTGGGACTCTGTGAACCAGATGAAAGCGTTGCGCTGTTCTTGTGACGCCTGACTCCAGTCCATCCTCCTGGGAATCAGCTCATCGAGTCCTCTATCGGCTCTTCACTGAGGACAGAGACCTGGGTGAGTTACAGCTCAGAAAGTGAATTCAACACCAATGCTGTCGGGTCAACAAGAATTACTGCATTCAGGCTGGTGTGCCATGAAAAACTAGCAGATTTTGCAATTAAATGTCTTTTTTTTTTCCTTTTCCATGTTCATTGTTTCTCTTTCAAGCTTAGTGATAATATACTATAACTATTTGCACAAGTTGATCTTGCCGTTTAGTTATTGAAGAAGAAACCAAATCAAAAGCAGGTTTTGCTTTTCATCTGCTTCATTCAATAAATCTTAAATGTGTCATTTTAACACTTAAAATAACTGAAAATAACTCCAGATCTGAGAGATTTATAAATTCAGCACGGCTCACGACAAAAGTTACTCACCTTGTCCGGCAGCTCCGGGAAAAAATGACCCAGCAGATCTCACTCACACGGCTACACCTGTCTGGGGGCGGGGACCAAACTCACACCTTGGTGGGGAGCTGTTTAACAGTCATATTTAGATATATTATTAATATTTTTCTGGCCACACGAGAAGTAACTATCCATTTGCCAACCTGTATAGTGCAGAAAGTACACATAAATACAAGTGATGGGAAAGTTTACTTTATATCTTATGATGGAGATTTTGTGATTTGTTGATTTCTTACAAGCTGTTTGTTTAAATCGGGGAAGTTAATAATAATAATAATAATAATAAAAATATGATAATGCTGGTAAAAAACGAAGCTTCTCTGACTTCCAGCCACAGTTCTAATGAGAGGAAGCTCTCAGTTAACAGTCAAGTTCCCCGTCTTTGACATTATTACTGTTAGTGTCATATTAACTGTTTAATGAACCGATTCAGAGGAAATTCCCGGTAATGCTGGGGAGTAACACAACTTATCTGGGTGTGTGTTCCTCCCCACACTATTGTTGTGTAAATGAAAAAGAACTTAACGAAGGTCAAAGTCTGTCCTGGAGGTGAGTCCTGTTACAGAGCGCCTGTGAAGATGCAAACACAGTTGTGTGAGTACATTATCAGCTGTTGCTGAATATTTGCATATTCCAGAGAAGAAATAAAGGTGTAGTGCTGCACGGAAACACAAAACCGCCGACTGAGGACCAAACATGACTATAAATAATATAATTTATCTGTAAAAGTTGTTTTATAAAATCAAATATCTTGTAAATCTAGTTGGTAATAAAGGGGGGCAAACAAATGATTATTAATTATTCAATAACTAAAAATAGATGCAAATTCTTTGCAATAATCAAAAGTATCCTCAGTTGATTACATTTTCTGATTACAAATAATTCTTAAAAATTATAAAAATTGTCCAAATAACAAAAAGGTTCAAATAATTTGACAAAGCATTTTTTTTTTAAGAATTTCATTTTTAATAAATCATTAAAACACATATCTACAAAATGTGTAGATCAATAAGATTTATGAACCTTCAGTACAATCATTGTAGATCTTATTTACAATTGCTGAATTATTTGATTTATTCCCCATGAAATCCATTAATAATCAGCGATGAAATCCAAATTTAGCTCGAGAATGCTGAAGATATGTTAACAAAGACCTGGCAAATTCAGAATCTGCAAGAATTTCAAACGACTCCAACTCAAGTCTAAACAGCACCTTCACCATTACATTAATGGACTAAACCCATGAGAGCCAGTTAAGCCAAAACGGTGCCAAATGTCCAACAACGTTAACGACAATGATTTAAATCCACAGGTTAACACCGACGCAATTACATATTCCATTCAAGGACTCTTCAGCAGCGCTTTCAATCAATTTCCTATTCTTACGCCTAAACAGCTCAACTGGGAATTTGGAGTGACAGCAGAAAATAAAATAGCAAAGATCCTTTGCACATTTCTCAACTGAAATAAAGCTTGTCGAGTCAAATGTGCAGAGCTTTTTGAGGTTATTTTACGCAACCCGAATGCATAGTTCAGATGGCCATGATACTGGGCCAAAACAAGGAGTGGGATGTCTGAGGAGGAGGAGGAGGAAGAGGGAATAAGAGAGGCTAGGTGGGAGAGGGTTTGGTGCATCTGGGGTTCCCAAAAGCACCGATGGGGATGTGAATTCAGAAAAAGCTGGACAAAGTGAAATATCAATTAACAGGAATGTTACAATGGGAGGAAAACGTCTCTAAATCAAAGGCCTTCTGTATACTTCCATTATACTGACTCAAAAGACAAGGTTTCAGTGCTCAAATGATTTCAGGAAGCCCAGATAGGGTACATGGTAAAAATCGTGCATGAATATTCTTTTCTTTCAGTTAAGACTTCAACATGTTAAGATTTTTTTTTTTTTTTTTTTTTAACAGAAAGAACAAAAAAAAGGAAAAGTGCATAATAATCAATAATAAGTACATAAAAGGGCACTTTGTCATTTTGGTGCTATGTTTTGTTTCGCTCCATAAATACTGCTACAGCACAGCCCCTATCCAAGGCCCAGAAAACAGTTGTACATGTTCCCCCGTTGGAAACAGGAAGAAGTATGAATGCATAAAACAATGATTCCAACATTGCCGCGATCCCTTCTGCGCCGCTGCTATGTAACTGTATCGCCTCCAGGTGTCAGGAGTTAGGTACTGCTAACCCACCAGTTGAAGTGCATAACCCACCCCATCACATCCCATCTTATCCACAGAAACTGCAATACCTACAATGACGAGGCAAGCAACTACAAAAAGGAATCCGCATGCCCTTAAAACAAGCATACCCAGTCTTACTGCAACCGTGTGAATACTTAAAATAGGTAGAATGTGCCCCCCCAAACACACACACACACACACACATTGCACATTAAAGTGTTCACAAGAGGAATGTTTCAGCCTAAGAAATCAACAGAAAGAATCAAGTAGAAAAGGTGGACAGAGGTAATCCCCAATGTTGATATGAGTAAATGCGACGGCACTACCGTTTCATACGGCGAATCATAATCAAAAGATATACATTTACATGGTGTGTTTGGCTAATGTGCATACAGAAAAGTCTCGGCCACTCAGCCAGTACAAAAATGTGGTATAATAATTTGGATTGTACTCTCCCGTCGTTACGTTATTCGACAGAAGTAGTATATTCAAAATCAAGAAGCCCATTGGACTAGTAAGTATAATTTAGGCTACTTTAGAGTGATAAGGATCAAATAAATAAGACTTCACCTAATGAAAGAAACCATCTGGGCATCAGACATTATTGTGAGTAGTAAAGGTTTGATCGTTTTGTGTCTTTAAAAAAAAAAAAAAATCAATAAAAACTATGGAATCAAGTTGGAACCGTTAATGATCAAATTAAGCATCTAACAAAGGCCTCAGTAGTTAGATTCACAGTTGTCAAGGGAACCAAGAGTGGCAACTTTTTTTTTAAAGAATAGAGAGAAGAAGGAGGAACATGAGTGGAAAAAAAAAGAGAAATGAGAGTGTGCTCTGTCCAGTTCTGTCCAGCGGGGGGACACAGTTAAGGCGATGGTGGATGCCGGATCTCCCGTCTCCTCACAGCAGCGTGCAGCGGAAGAAACTGCTCTTCTTGGGTTGTTCTGTAATCTTTACTCCTTGACTGCTGCCCTGCGGGTTGTTGCCCTCCTAAAAACGCACAGGGATGACAAAGCACATTCAAATATGAGAAGAGCAAAAAAAACCACAAACTCTGACAGCAGCAGCTTCCACATTCTTACCAGCTTCTTGTCCATTTTGGCTTTGATGTCTCTGGCGAGGGTTAAGAAGGCCTGCAGACAAAAACAGGTTAAACTAATTAAATAATTAAGATTAAATTGAGCCACGTTAATGGTGTAGTACTCAGGGTGGGACCAAGAGTTTTGGACAAGGAAGATTGTGAGAAAAAAACAAGAAGAAATTCGACTCTTTGGTTCTTAGTCATCAATAACTGTAAACAAAAAGTATACATGATATGTACACGATACGTGAGTTTCCAGTATACAGATTATGTGATTACATTATAATTATGCTTTCATGTTCAATAGGATAATTGCCTATTGAGTTACAGTCCAGAGAAGCTGATTATAGCTCAGCTAAAAGGATCCTTCATAAAGAAATCCATTCCAACTGTATATTAAAGTATTATTCTGGCTTAATGGTCCACAACCACGATGCATTCTACATTACATGAGACGTTTAGAAACTCTACGACGAGGACATAGACAACAACGACCAAAGGCCCAGCTCTAGGCAACAATACGTTAAGCTGTGAATGAATGACAGAAAAAAGTGTGAACTCACATTCTCCACGTTGATGTTCGCCTTCGCACTGGTCTCCATGAACTTGATACCGTACTCCAGCGCCAGCTGACAGCAAGACACAATCGGTGTTAGTACTCAGAATGAGCCCAGGAAACAAAAGATAGACCGGCAATGATATGTTGTGTTTTTTTTCTTTCAACTAGAGTTGTTCTGATCCTATACCAGAATCAGAAATGCCTCCGATACCACGTTATTTATTAAAAATAGGGATTTATTTACTAGTTAGCTCCGTTAGCTTTGATACAGCTCTTCTTCGCCGCTCTTAAAACAGTTGCACTGGGCTGCCATTAGCAGCTGCTGTTTTAGAGGGACGAAGTAGAATTGATCACCTGACACCTGTTAAAAGGAGCTAATGTTAGCGCATCATGTCGGCGGTTTTATTTACCGTTTTATAATGTTCTATTTAAAAAATAACTTTAAAAATAAATGGCTTCCTTTTGCTGTATTCATTCCTGTTTTACAAAGGGTTTAACCTGAGCCAGGCCTTACCACAATGATAATCATATCAAAGTCATGCAGGCGTAGTGTGATCTTTTTCTTCTTCTTTTATTTAAACACACTGGTATCGGTATCGACCGATACCCACAGCACGAGGATCGGAATCAGTATCAGGAGGGAAAAATGGTATCGGAACATCTCTACTTACGATAAATGTACTTATTGTAAGTTGCTTTGGACAAAAGCGTCTGCTAAATGCCCTCAATGTAAATGTAAATGTAAATGTACCCCAAGAGAGTCTACTTTTCAAGTTCTCAGCACTCATTTGTCAACTTTATCATCCCACCTTCTCTCCTCTGTCTTTGGACACCTGTCGCTTGTCATTGACGTCACATTTGTTCCCGAGGACCATCCGTTCCACATCTGCTGATGCGTGCTGCAGGATTGGCAAAGCGCACAGACAGGAAATAAATAACACAATGCATTAGATCTATACACTCTTTTGTCCTTAGAAAAAAACATAAACAGAGGTATATACACATACATATGGAGGCCAGCCACATCCACAAATGCAAAACATTTACCTCTTCTATATTCCGTATCCAGTTCTTGATGTTGTCAAAGGACTTCTCGTTGGTAATGTCATACACTAACATGATGCCCTGGAGAGGAGAAGACAATGTTATCATTCCTCAACAATTATCATTGGTCCATAGAGGCAGACGTGGAACTTAAGTGTCTAATGTGATTTCCTGTTGCAAACCCATAATCAGTGATGGATCACATGACTGTGGAGCATCAATTGAAAGGATGGCGCTTGAATAGCAAAGCCGACAAGGGTCAATTAGATCAATTAGTTACCTGAAGTAAAACATGTGAACACAGGCATCCAGTTAAACTTGAACTAAAGGAGACACCGATGAAAAAAATACCATCACAGGGCTCACTTCACTGAGGACAATTCTGATTCCCCAGGTGTGTTCAGAATTAACCACAACAACAGTGCTGGGTGTGGTTCTGGTTGATGCTCCATTGATCACGCTTGAGAACCTCCACTTCAGGGAGAAGCTACGCTATTGTCTGAGTTGTTGAGATGACTTACCATGGCTCCCCTGTAGTAGGCTGTCGTGATGGTCCTGAACCTCTCTTGTCCTGCTGTATCCCTACATAGGAAACACATTTTGCTTAAAGGTTGCATTAAGCAAAGAGCCTGAAAGCAACAGGGAAACAGCTAACCTCTGTCATAAGTAAAACAATAAATAAATTCATAGTCAACTCCCTATCTGTCTAGTTTTGTGTGTCGTTATACGTGCCAAGTGGTCACCATAAAATCAAAGTATCAGCTAAATTTAATTGAAAATGACAAAAAACAGCAACTTTGAGGACATTAAGGTAGACTTGTGAGACGCCTCATGCAGCCACAGGGCACAGCTGTTTTTGGTCATGACACCATTCCAGTGTAACTGCTCTTTAAACCTAGTTTTCCTCCTTTGAGTATTAAAGACACACATAGTGTAGATAGGTTAGCTTCAGACTGGTGGAAGATTTCTTCCCCCTAGGTCTTTGTGCAAGAGTGAACATATCACAAGACACCTCTGTAAGCAACCTTCTCATCTAAGCTTTGGTAAGACTAAGCACATTTTGCAAAATATAGCTTTGATATGCCAGTATTTGCTGAGGATATGCAAATATATAGCGCTATATATATATATATAAAAAGCATTGTCAAGAGGATGCAAAAGCACTTCACTGTTTTGGAGATAGAAAACCTGAGTTGTCTTGTTCAATAAAAGTCTGATAAAGATTATACAGGATTATAGATATTCACAGCAGAGTTTGCATATTAAAAGACTGTTTACAGGATCTCATTGTCACGAGTATTCAACTTTCTTTTGGTGATATCGCCATAACTTCTTCTTTTTTTTCTTTTAAAGAGAAAAAAAGGCCACTTTACTTTATGATGTGCTTCATTCGATACCATAAGATAAGTATGGTAGTATATATTGGAGGTCTAATGTATTAAACTCCATTCATTTAAGTTAGATGTGTGTTATTGTCATTCATTGTGAATCTTTCTTCTGTCATTAGTCAAGTGAAAGCATTTAATAATGTATTGTGACCATCTTACCATATCTGTAGCTTGATCTTCTTTCCATCTAATTCTATTGTTCTGATCTTGAAATCAATACCTGAGGAGAAACACAAGTCACTTCATCTGGGGGCCGGAAATGGGACTCGCGTTGGTGACGACACTGACGTTTGCTTTTAGCAGCAAAGAGACGATGACGACTTATTTAAAAATGTCCTGTAACGGTGGAGGTGCGAAGTACAGCGGCTCATCTGAAAAACGACACCGCCAACTAGCCCACTGACAGCTCGGTAGCTAGTTAGTTCAGCTCGTCATGGTCAATATAAACAGTTTAACTACCTTTAATGCGTCACAGCTCATACACACTGGACTTCACTAAGTATATGACTAGTTAATACATAGTTGTCAGTTCTGGGGAAAGCTCCCCACAAGCCGGCAGGGCTGCTTCCTGACTAGCCACTACAAGATGAATGCTAGCCAGAAAAGTTAGCAACAAATTAGCATGACGGGATGGGCTGCTCCCCACCACTTTTCCGCTAAGACAATACTATTAATTTGTCTATTATTATTTTTTTTTACCTACCTATAGTGGAGATGAACGTTGAGTTGAAGGCATCTTCTGAAAATCTGAACAGCACACATGTCTTTCCGACGCCCGAATCGCCGATTAAAAGTAGTTTGAACAAGTAATCGTAAGTCTTCGCCATGTTATTAGCTAGCTTACTACTGCGGATATCCCGCCCGCCGGAGAGACAGTGACGTCACCGCCTGTGAGCCGCCTTTTGGTCGAATCAGGTGTCACTCTGCTCTGTCGTCGTGGCTCCGGAAGTCCGTTGTTATCCGGCTGGGTTTGCTCGATTCGATGTCTGAGGTCACCCGGATTTTAAAAAAAAAGTGTCATCTAATCTAAATAATTAACATTTAATATTGTGTGTAGTTAGTAGATATCATATTGAGGATATAAACACGGTTTAAAAGCCTGTTTATTAAAAGTTAATATACATTTTCCTATATGAAGTGTGACTGAGGAAAAAAAAGAAATTGCCCTTGACTAGGTTTAGGGAAAACGCGGAATACAAATGATAAAAATCGATTATTATATTTTTTCTCTAACATTATAAGTGGGTGTCACCGCACCTAAGCCAAAAATAAAATGCAATTAAAAGAAACATTGTTGAGAGCCTCTACTGTGTTTTAGTCTTATTAACAGCACATCGCTTCCTGTGTGTCGAAGTCGTTTATTAGATAGATAGATAGATAGATAGATAGATAGATAGATAGATAGATAGATAGATAGATAGATAGATAGATAGATACTTTATTGATCCTCTAAGGGAAATTATTACTTTTCATATAATCACATAATCTCACACCAGAAACGTTCAGAAATGAACGGATTCACAACTGAAAGTGAAATTTTAATCCACAGATGCGCTGACTTTAGACGGTAGAAGTGTGTGTGTGTGTGGGGGTGGTATATATTGCGACTCCTCTATAAATGGTTGCACATACACTTGCATAATTATGCACATTTATATGGTCTCATGAATGACAAGGAATTAGAATAAGAACTACTAGACTGTTTCGACAGTAAATTTCTTAATTTTAATTCATCAACCACATGATTAGACACCATTTGATGGGGAAAAATGCTCTAAAAACACAGAATTTAGACAAAAATAAAACAGAAAAAATAATACAGAATCTGGAAATAGTTAAAAAAAAAAGTTCCAACGTCCCTGCTAGACGCAAAAGTTAATAAATAATCTAATTATAGATTTTCAACTCTTGATTTGTACTGTTTACAAACGTAATTAAAGTAAAAATGACCATGTACTCAACATGGACAAGTTCATCTAATAGTATCTGTCGCGCCTCCCTGAAAGAGAGAGAGACCCCGCCCGCTCGGTCTCTTCCGGTATAGCATCGTAAACGTCCATCAGAACACCACAACAACAACCTGCAGTTGAGAGAGGCGCACTACAAATTCACCACTTTCTACATCGTATTTTCATTGGACGGCAAACCTCAGTGACCTGAGAAATGGTGCATGTAAGTGAAATATCATTATTGCTATTCATTTTTTATTTTTATTTGATAAGAAACGTTAGAACGAACTTGTAAACAGTTGTGATTGCTACTAAACTGCTCAAACAATCTGCTATTCATATTCATAAACAGACCATTATATGGTAACAGAATTAGATAGATTGATTAGTCCATTGATTTTAAATTATAAGGAGTATTCTGTATACAGGTGCAGCTTTCCAGAACTTGCCTGGACATGTTTGTCGCTCAAAGTAGAAATTCATTCATCCGCCTGTAGGGGGCATTACTTTATAATCAAAACGTCACGCTATCATTGCCTCGTCATCAAGCGATAAAGTGATATAATAATAAGAATGAAACCGAAAATATGTATTTAATGCTATGTAACGACACATTGACTCATCCCCCGACCTCGGGTGCAGGATAGGGATCTGTCGCAGCCCAGTCCTGCCAAGGAGAGGAGTAGACACAAGAAGAAGAGGCTGGTGCAGAGTCCCAACTCCTACTTCATGGATGTTAAATGCACAGGTAAGGACTGCACCATGCTGCTACCTTACTGTTTTTTTTATCATGCATGTGCTTAAAAGTAGTATATTGATCATATTTGTGTGCTCCCCAGGCTGTTATAAGATCACCACCATCTTCAGCCATTCCCAGACAGTGGTACCCTGTGCAGGCTGCTCTTTAATCCTCTGCCAACCAGCAGGGGGGAAATGCAGACTAACTGAAGGTAAAATCAATTTTAAAAAGCTATTTATGTTATGAATGATGCTTTGGATATTTCTCCAAGGTATGACAATGAGTGGATATATGATGGAAGCTTCCTGTGATGGGATATTGAAGCTTTTGATTCTCGTCCATCTAGGCTGTGCCTTCAGAAAGAAATATGCATGAACAGGAAATGTGCAAAACACTCCCGACGGGCAGCTGGAAGAATGGACCATGGTGAACCTGAGTCCGAGCCTCACACTGCGTTTAAGCGTGTTAAAACCTTCATAGATAAACTATCTTAATTTGGTAATGTGGAGTGAAATGTCGCCCCTATGTGGTGTTTCATAGAACTGACCAAAAGACGGGCAAGGCAAGCTCAAGATGCACTCAAGTCATAAACAGACTTCCCCATTGTGCTCAGATTGATTTGTATGTATATCTTGATATGATGAAGCAGTTTTATGTCGAGTTCAGCCGTTTAATGACATGTTCTGAAAGCTTCAAAATGCATAAAAAAACAGCCAATGAGTCGTGATTTCTGTAAAACATTTATTGAGTTGACATAAAGGGGGTTGGTGAATGAAATATTTCGGTCTCGGCCACGTGTGAGGCGATTTTAATGGCCTTGAGAAGAAACCATGATGACCATCACAAACGAAAAAAATAAAACATTTTAAGAATTTGTTGTCTGTGTTGTGTGTGTGTGTGTTCTTTGGTCTTGAGAGTTCCCCTGGCAAAAAAAAAAGTGGTGTAAATGAAACAAAACCAAAAAAATAATAAAAGCAATACAATTTCTCAAATACCTAACATTAATCTACTATATACAATAAGTATCCATGGTTGATAAAGCTTGACTTGTATGAGTGGTTTGGGCTTTCTCTCGCTAATGTAATACAATATATTGTAAATCTAGCAAATGTTGGCTACGTTATGGCATATAGTAATGGCAATGGTGAAGAACGTGTCAGCATGTCAAGCTTGGGGAAAGGTAGAAATGCAATTCACTGCTAGATTCTGTATAAACACAGATCTCTGAACAGATTTGCACACTATAAAATGTACCACATTTGGGAGCACACTGCTAAGGCCATATGTTAGTCAACGTGCAGCCTCGAGGTGGTACAGCATGATGAGAAAGACAAGGCTGTTGACAAACTTCAACCACTAGGTGGCACTTCAGAGCCATACTAGAATACTGAGTGAAACCCAACACCATCTGTAGCATATGTATTAAAATAATCAGTCAGAGGCTTAATGTATGTGCACATAAAAATGTATAATTGAGCCAGTTTTAGTGGTTGAGGCGGTGACCGAATCTGAGGATTTGCCAGTTCTTTCTAAATAAGTGGTCAAAAATGATTTGTGGGGAGAATTTCTGCAAACTGGAGAAAAAAAAAAAAGAAAAAAAAGGAAGAAGAAGCCATGGGGTCAAAATGACTTCCCATCCTAAAAAAAGAAACAAAGTTGTGCCTTAGAAAAAAAAAAAAACAACATTAAAAAGGACAAGCATTAAGTTAATCCCCCTTCACATGGGGAATAAAGATTTTACAGCTCGAAATGTGGAATGGAGTCGAACATTAAAGGAATGTTAAACGACGATCTCATCCTCTCCAGCTTCCTCTCTGCGTGTTTATAAGCTGTTCAGTTCCTGCAGGGTCTGGTCCAGAACTTGATGCATGCCCAGATTCTCCTCTTTGGCTAGTGATAATTTCTCTGGAGAGAAGAAGAAAAGAGGGACACGTTAAAGCCTCAGCCATCAGGGAATAATACCGCTCGTGTCATGGCAATTTATTCGACTTTATAAGTTTGTCAGCATCCGTTGCGAAACAGCGCAGGGCACCGTTTTACGAACAGATGTTTTGCATAATTATTTTGGTTAAAGTTGTGCCACATGCAAAATTCCTCAACCGCAACGCTGTGCCGCTCATGCATAAACTGCTGACTGTAATCGTCTGCCAGCAGACTGTTAGTTACAAAGGAGTTGTGTGCTACGTTTGTTGTATTAGATGCTACCGTGTGTAGTATCAGTACACGCATGAATACATGTATCAGAAACCATTAAAAAGGAGTGTTTTAAAGGGTCAAAGGGGATTGCAAGCTGCAATAATTCACACAAAAACCAGAGTAAACCTCACCTTGTCTCATAAACTGGCTGATAATTAGATGAACAACGTAAATTAACCACCAGTTTGACCAGATCAATTACAGGAAATCACAGAGCGCATGTACATTATGTAGCTGTGGTTATGCATCAAATGTTTTACTGAGATATGAATAATCAAGAACAGAGTCAAAAATAACAGCTGTAAAGTAGGAAAGAAAGTTATTTTAATTCATCATTTCCTGCATAGTAAGATGGGAAGAAGGCACATACAGTATGATCCACAGACAGAATATGAATTTAAAGCACAAGACGGAAAAAAGGGGAAGTGAGAGACAGAGAGAGAGCCTCTACAGCGATGTCATGTCATTGAGGGCATGGTCCAGCTCCTCACTAATGGCTTTGTACTTCAGCTTCTGAGCGTACAATTCATCTGGGAGGTCAGAAGTCGACAGGAAGTACAGGCAGGTGTCAGGAAGAGCAGCAACACAAACAAGCCCAAAGCAGGACAAGCATGGGCGGCAGATGGAGGCAGAAGAAGAGCAGAGGGAGGACGGAGAAGACAAAAAAACAAAAAGAAAAAGGAAAATAGGTCAGGCTCTTTAAAGATGCAGAAATGCTTGGAAGAAAGAATGATGCATATCTAATTAACGCTCTGTGGCTCTTTTGCTGGGTGAGCTCTGAGCATTTAAAGCCTGCATTTGAACGTCTCATAAATCTGCCCCAATAACTCTCATAAACTGGAGATGCCTGCGGTTCAACGACCAAATAACATCCCAGCACATTCTTTCGTGTTTGTGGCGAGGTCGACACGGAGTCCTGTAGGAACAAGGGTCTTCCATGAGCCTCGGGGTCTGCATACGTTTGGCCGGGAGCCCTTTTCTTTTTCATGTTGTCGCTGAAATCGGACACTCCTTCTAAGGGGGGGGTCTGTGTAAAACTGAATAAACGTGCATGTGTGCATGAAGATGGATCGGGATCAGATGTGGCGTCCTGACCTACAGGAAACTGCCCGACTCAACGACCCGTTTGTGGGTTCAAAATCGACAAAATGGTGCAACCGTATGACACGCTGGTGGATCTCATACCTTCCAGGTCGTCGATGGACTTTTCCAGTTTGGCCACTGTCCTCTCGGCAAACTCTGCACGGGTCTCAGCCTGACGGGAACACGGACGTTACAGGTGAATTCCACACACAAGACATGTTTTAATGCAAGTTTTAAAGCCTTTCTGGGCCTCATTATAGAAATGACACATCTTTACATTTTGATTTTCAAATGATCATTTGCGTATCGGTTACTGCCTTGAATGTGTGAAGAAAAACTTTATCACAGATTATCAAAAAAAGTGATTCATTGTAGTAAATGAGTGCCACATCTAACAGCTAAACTATATAAAAATCAGTTTACAAAGTCCCACTTCTTGTGAGGTTTATGGGTTAAAAAAACATTTACTTTACAAATTCAGGACAACACTACGGGGTGAGTAGTTGATACGGGATGATCGTATTCCTTTATGCTGATAAAATGAATATAGAACCCCCTAAAATCATCAATTTAGCAACAAAAATAAAAGCGATGAAAACTCGATGAATAAGCAGATTATTTTCTGCCTTTTTAAAGTATCAATGAGAGAGAGATGTGTAAGGATATAGCATCTGGATGACATGGGAGCGCTGCAGTTACAACGGTGATGCCCGTCCTGGTAAAACAGGCAACACGGGGGGTCAAATGTCAAATCGTGATCTCACCTCCTTCAGTTTGTCAGTCAGAACTTTGATCTCCTCCTCGTACTTGTCTTCTTTTTCTGAGTACTGTCGACATACAGAAAGACAACGCTGCTTAATCAGCAACACATGCTCACACATGCTTTCCCCTACAGATGTACACAAGGTGAACACACACACACACACACACACACACACACACACACACACACACACACACACACACACACACACACACACACACACACACACACACACACACACACACACACACACACACACACACACACACACACACACACACACACACACACACACACACACACACACACACACACACACTGCTCCACCAGCTTTGGCACCACTCCCTCTGAGGAGTGATACGTAAAGAGTGAGGTATTGGCAGGAAGGAGGACGAGGTGTTGCCCTGGCCCGGGAACAAGTTGTGCTGCGATGCCAACCACGGCAGGCCTGACCCAACAAAGCAATGGCATGTAGTGCTGAAGGTCACGTGATTAGCTTGGCATGCCGTCATACTGCCTGTCTGTGCCTGGGGAGGAATGTAACGTTGCAAACAGGAAGAATGCGCTGCAGGTCTCTACTGGCTGCTGGTGGACGTAAACCAACCTCTGCTGTTGTCATTAAAGAACCTGAATTTGTCACGCATTACATTCAAACATCACAGGAGTCCAGATGTGGACATATCTAAACAATACGAGGGGTAAATAAATGTTTGTGTTGTAACTAGGGCCTGATGATACACAATTATAATGTAGGTAGTACGAAACAATGCATTAGTGATCACTAAAATTACTGCTGAGTAATGAGAACAGGCCCAATGACAGGATGCAGGGAAAAGAGAAGGAAAGGCTGTAATCATAAACCATCAGTCAGCTTCGTTAACATTTGCCACCATGTTTTTATCATTGATGCATTTTAAATGGATGGATTTGCCTTTGGGCAAAACATTGTCAGAGTCTGTGAATGAATCCCAACTTCTGGTTTTTACTCCCACTTTGTGGCGAGCCTTTATAGGCCAGACGTTATGCTTCTCTAGAACATCGCCGGAGAACCAGTAAGCTGCAGTCTGCTGCATTTGTGGAAAAACACACCCGATCCGACACCTCAGGAGGCCAAAAACCAGAACTTCCAATCATCGTACACACACCACTAACACCGCTCACCTTCTCAGACTGGGCTTCTAAGGACTTCAGGGTGTTGGTCACATTTTTCAGCTCCTCTTCCAGGTCGGCGGCTTTACTGTGGAGACGGACCGACATATGCTGGGTTTTAATGGGAGACAGGTTGAAGGCTTGTGTGTGTTTTTACGCTCATGTTTGCTGGTTTTACCATTCTGAGAGCTCGGCCCTCTCCTCAGCCCTCTCCAGCTCTCCCTCCAGGATCACCAGCTTACGAGCCACCTGGGACGAAGAGCACCACAACCTTTTCAGACTTGGATCACAACAGAATCCGAAAGACACAAAGCTTAAAGAGTAGAATTGTTTTAAGGGATGCCAGCGCTCCAAACCAGCTCACCTCCTCGTATTTACGGTCGGCCTCCTCGGCGATGTGTTTGGCCTCCTTCAGCTGCATCTCCTGAATCTCCATCTTCTCCTCATCCTTCATTGCTCTGTTTTCGATCACCTTCATCCCTCTGATTGACCCAAATACGTTTTTTATTTTATTTGTGAATGATTTCACACAGAATAACAAGGTTGAATCTTCTTAAACCGACCTCTCGCTCTCATCCGCGGCCTTCTCAGCCTCCTCCAGCTTCTGCAGTGCCGTGGCCAGCCTCTCCTGAGCTCGGTCCAACTCCTCCTCCACCAGCTGGATCCTACGGTTCAGAGCTGCTACATCACCCTCGGCCTGAGAGGAGAAAACACACGGCCTGTTAGTCAGCGATTCATTCAACTAGAAAATCATCCACTTTCCTTTCTTCCCCACCATAAAACCGTAAAGAGAGGACAGCATCTGTAACTTTATTCTAACCGTCTGTATAAAAACAAAATCAACAATATGGTAAACGTTACACGTCATGCTTTTTAATGTGTGATTGTTTTATGGCTCGTTAAGAAAAATAACACGGGGATCAAAGTTTAGGTTCCAGGAATTTGTCCCGTCTTTCCCTGAACACCAGCCACTATTTGGAGGTTTAAAAACAGCCTTTCATTCATGAACATCTCAGCACATTTTCTTGTCTTACTTTCATCTTCACTTATGTAACTACTTATTAGACCATTCTGGAAATACTGAATGATACTTTTGGGATAATTGAGACTATTCATCTTCACTTCCTCTCATGCTGTAGGAATGTTTATTTCAAAGACATACAAATAATCAATTTAAGTGTTATTTTTGTATATTTCCAGCTTGTTAAGGGGGAAACAGTAACTTTAGTGTTTTGATGTGCATAAAGAAACCTTTTTAAAGCTGTCTCCAGTGGTTTGAGGCAGCTAAACAAACACTTTTATTCTGAAAAACCCTCTGATAAATATGTTTAAATAACATCATGGTGTCGTGACGATAGGACTATATATTCTATGTCTGTGTTAAAACTGAATCTACATAAAGAAGTCCGGCTATAATACAGTCAATTCCATCCGTCAGTGAGATACAGGGATCTATTTGTCATGTTCCCGGGGGCCGCTCATGTTTCACAGATCAATAGTTGTCCAGCTGATGAATGATAAGTGAAACGGAGACAGCCAGAGGTCCTTGGAGGATCTTCTATCGGAGCGGGGCCTACCTGTCATAAGCACAGCCACTAACGGCCGAGTCCGGCTGGGGATTATAACCCTTTTTTAATATCTGAAGATCGACTCTGGATTTGAATGAGATTGTTTACAAAAACTCAATTTCCGGCGACTGTGGAAGCAGAACTGGGCCAAATGAGCGTCTTCTCAAAAGCAGAGAAAGGGGGGAAAAAAAGAAAGCAAACGGACAACTATGGAGGCATTTCCTCTCTACTGGAGAGGGAGTTTATCCAACCACCACCTCCTAGGGAGCTGCATTCAAACTGGAAACCCGCCAGCCTCAGTTCTCATACAAAAGAGGTCACCACAAAAGAGGCCATCCCCTGTTAAAAAGTTTACAACCAGGCAGCTCAAACGGCACTACATGACTGCCCTTTTGTGCTGCTGGAATGCGAATTAATCATTTAAACACAGTGTACCCGTACACCTTTACTCCCCGTTACTTTAGCCAAACACCTGGAGGCTTTCTGAGTCAAACAGACGGGATTCTGTGCTCAGTTTGCAAGGCAGCAGTTAGTAGGTCAGTGACTCATTAGCTCGTCACACAGTCCAAAAGTCGGGTTTGTCAGTCGGATCGGCAATCAAAGTTTCTGCAATTCAGCTTCCAGGTGGGTGAGTCATTCTGACGGCAACTGGTGAGATAAAGTCATTAAAAAGAGACAAAAGAGAAAGGATTGGCAATGAGGAGGAAAGGTAACGAAGAGCGAGCTCCATGGAAGACATGGAGTCCGTCTGTGCTGAGAAGAAATAACCCGTCTTCTTCCATTCTGTCATACACTCAATATTTAAGGAAATGAAAGCATGGTTTCCTGCTCGTTGGCAGCTGGCACAGGCCTCCTTTCTCATTTTTTAAGATGTTCTCCCTCTCGTCTCCATGTGATCCTAAACTGCTGACTAGCCAGTCAGACTTTCCACGTCTCTCTCTCTCTCCCGGGTCCTGCCCTCCTGCACCCAGAGCTGCCAGGGGAGGCCGCTGATACGAGACAGGAAACGCCTGTCAGCCCGCCGCTGACATGCCTTTAAAAACAGCCCAGCACCCCGATTGGAGGGGAAAACCTAACACCCGACACGGAATGAATGAAAACTCATAAATCGGTCGCACATCTTGAAATCGCGTCAGCGACGCCCCTTCACACGGGTCGGCGTCAGTCGACGGATTAAACCTGAAATAACAGAGATCGTTACTCCCTCCGTTCCCCAGAGCGTCTGCACACAAACACAACATGTTATTCATGAGCCGGGGGTCACGTCAGACGCCGTAATGCACTTCCAGACTCATGCACGCTCTGCAAACATGCAAACAAGGCGCCGGTCATTCGGCCATTCTCTTTCCCTCCCGCCAACAAACATCGCCAGCGAGCGATTGGCTGCTTCCCTGCCCAGTAGAATAAACACAAAGGCTTCGCTCATACCACTATGGCGGTAGGATATCTCTCAATCAGATGCTTGCAACCTGATATGTTATCTGTCATCAGATTTGCACAATCACAGAGGGATGGGGGGGATCCCCTTACAGACAGAGGCAGCCTTGTGTCAAGTAAATAAGTGTACGGGGCATACAGTGCATGCTCATTTAATTCACTCAACTATGACCCTTTCCTGCACCTCCTGAGGTTAAAATGCATTCAGTTCTGCAGCGTAATCAAATAATTCAGAGCTTAACGTTCAGGTAAACCACTCAATCAAAACGAGAAAACCAAAACCCTACAATTAGACAAACGTCACTTTACAAATGAGGATCTTGACAGAGACAGGAAGTCAGCTGCCCAACATCCTTTCATCCCCCCCACCACCCGATTGTTCTTTCTTTCAGAACCGGTCTTCTCTCCGTCTCAGGCCGTGCCCCTTCCTTTAGCAGCCACTTTGCATTCTCCGGCTGCCAGGGACGCAGAGCGCCTTATATGGTAAAACAAACTCCGGAGAATGTTTGTGGTGGAGTATCGGGGAGATTGTGACGGCACACACACACACACACACACACACACACACACACACACGGTTTAATATGTAACAGTGCTTTCTAAGAGGTGAGTGTCAAAAACAGTTCCTCTCAATCACTCAGCAGCTGTACCATTCTTAAAAAGGAGTACTTTGACTTTTCAAGAGTCACTTATTTGCTTTCTTGCTGAGACGTTGATGAAAAGATCAATACCAATCTCGTGTTTAAAGTAAATGTGAAGCTACAGCCGGCATGTGTTTAGCTTAGCTTAGCACAAAGACTGAAAACAGAGGGAAACAGCTAGCCTGGCTCTGTCCAAAACTCACCAACACCTAGCTAATACTACCCTTTATGTGTTGTTGTTCAATCCACACAAAAACCAAACTGTAAAAAGGACATATTTTGGATTTTAAAGGTGGTTTCTGCCAGACTTATTCTCATGTGGTATTCTTATGGTTACCTGGCAACCGCAGACACTCCGTTAAAACTATCTTATGGCATTTCTGGCATTTTTGTGAGATTTTTGTATGTTTTAAACAAGATTTAACATGTAATTCAGTGAACTTTAGAGGCACTCGTAACTTATTATTATTTTACTTCTGAGCAGAGCCAGGCTAGTTGTTTCCCTTCTTTAGGCTAACTGGCTGCTGGCATTAGCTTGATATTTCATGTACAGACATGAGCGAGGTATCAATCTTTCCCAAAACAAATTCTAATATTCCTTTAGTCAGAACTGCCTGGTTGTTTTGAGCAGCAAACTCATTACAGTCAGTCTGAAATCCTACTTTATCACAGTTAAAGATGACAATGGAGACGGGGAACAAAAAATACAGAAACATAACTGAAAGGCTCCTTAAACCGTATGATGACATACCGGAGCATGTATTAATGGGTATATATGGACTGCCAAGAAGTTAATGTGGATTTGATTAACCTTGTAGCATGACATTAGACTATATATATATTTTCCTGCGATAACAAGCTAGCCACTGACAAGCGAGGCTCTTTGATATTATGCTTGTCCATCTCAAGTATCCATTCTAATCAAAGACAGAAGCAGCATCGTGTATGTTCAAAATATTACCTTAAGACAGGAGGTCTGAAACAGAACACAGCCATGCGTTTTGGATGGTTTCTTTAATAGTAGGTCGTTTCTGTAATGAGGCCCCTAATGTGCCTTTACCTGCCCCCGCTTAGTAAACAGTCCACCGCCTGACTTGAAGATACAGCACAGTTATACTGGGAGTGACTTAAGAAATACCTGAGTGCATTAGAGACAAGATCAAGGACAAGTGAAAGAGGAATCTAATTATTGGCTGATTCCAGGGCAGTGGGCTAATGAGCTGCACAATGCTGTTGGGGTTCAGGGGAAGTTATTCCTGACGCTGCTGCTCGCGACGTGAATGCACGCCTGTGAGTGAGTAATCTTTTCCCATAGAGATCTGGCATGCAAAGAGAGCGGCGTACAATCTATAAGCCGGCCTGTCACAAGGTGTGGTAAACGCAAAAGAGGGTCATTAAACTTCCAGACGGGCATCACAATGAGATCTCTCTGTGCAACAACAACAAAAAACTATTTGTCAGACTTTCACACAGATGGTGAGCTGGAATCTTTCATTCTGCAACACTGAAGAGTCCAATCCTGACAAGAGGTTCATTGCTAAGTGTTTCTTGAAAGGCCCTTCAGGAATCCACTAAATTTTACAGGAACCAATTATTCAGATAGGTGTCCTTGGTTTTGTTGGAATTAACAAAAGCGTACTCAGATTTTTGGAAAACAGCATAGTTGTGCGGTCTGTGTAACCTTTCCCAATCCTAGTAGTTTATCCAAGCAATAAAACTTTTTATACGCTGCTTTAAGTTAATACAACTTCCACTCTGCAGTACATCGACATGCAAACGGATGCAGACATCCAGCTTTCACAAAAGCATCACAGAAAGTGTTTTAAGTGTATCGCTGAGCCTCGCATGCATCCATAAAAGGGAAAGACTGGCATTATTTCCACTCTCTGAATGCTATTTAATGACATTATAGCAAATTTAGCTTCACAAGCCGCAACCTTGGTCGGCATAATCAGCTCGGCCACAAGCCACTAACTTGGGAGTTTTCTCCAGAATGCCAGCGACTTCCAAAAACGCATCAACATGTGGCAGTTATATTTGGAAAGTTGAGCTATTCCCGGGGAGAAAATCCAAAGAAAACAGGGAAAAACCAGGAAGTAAATCTTTCCACTGCGGCACAACCGTCAAAACCATTTTCCACATCAACCAGCGAACAGACGAAAAGTTTGACTGATGAGCTGAGGGAAGTATGTCTTAATTACTTCCTGGAATTAGCTTTCAATGTGACATGATTGTAGGAAACAAACAGCAAATCCAATGTAATCGTCATTATGGTAAAGTAGATGATGAACAAATCAATTTCTGGTCTCCATCACCATTAGACAACTTGACTTTTGACACTAAAGATGTGTTTAAGTATTTAAACTTTTAACTGGATGTTTACACCACATTCTACCACACACACCAATCTTCCTGTTGATCAGGGCTGGAGCTCAGGAACAGGAAGTGTAGGGAGTAGAAGCACAGGAAGCGCTGGACCAGAGTCGGTAAACGGCATCCTGGGGGGGGGAAATCAGGTTTGGGTGGGGGTGCTCAGTCAGGTGACCTGCCTCCAAAACGCTTATTCGCCACTGGAGATTTTGAGTCCCACTTCCCTTTTTATCTGGTTTTAAATATCTTTTACATCTGCATTCTACACCCAGTATCACCATGGCAACCATTGAACACAGCAACAACTTCAAAAAGGGGAAATTTTACGTTCTATTTCTGTCTTTCATTGTCATTTTGGATGATCGAAAATAATAACTGACGCCAATCACAGAAGTCAAACAACAGATTTGTTCCCATAGTATGAAGAGCTAAACCGACGCTCTGAGAAGCCGTCATTGGAAATTGTTTGGACAAAAGGCGATTGGCTGAACCATCTGTCAATCAAACTATTGCCAAAGCCAATCAGAAGAAGAGCAAAAAGCATTGTTTCCATTGAGAAAAGCCTTCCAGTGGCGTCCAGTTCTGATACAATGGATTCTATCGCAGCATCTGTGCCTTCCCGTGTCGTCAACCACACCTAAACCACGCCCGTAGCCGTCAGCCGCTCCTCACACGACGCCAGGCAGTCCAAACCACCGCTGGTTCACTTGCAAACATACTACCTGAAGCCTGACAAGATGGATTTTTTACGAGATCTTGTGATATCGTGGGAATCCAGCTGCCCTGCGACCTGGAATCTGGTTCATCTGCGCTGCTTACACAGCTTTCAGATTCACAATCTTCAACTTTGGCCTGACTCACAGCTCCAAACACAAGTAACTGCTGTGATTACTATGAACAATGAACAGCTCATTGAAGAATAACGGCCCTAAATAAAACCCACAGGAGGTCAAAGGAATTTTTTCGAGGCAATCTCCCGACTCTGTGATCCGACGGAGCCTTAAAGCGTTATTGAGTGGTTGAGTAATGTCTCCGGAGGCGTCAAAACCACACTAGAAATAACACAAAAGTGAGTTAGATATGTGGCCAAATGTTGTTTTTTTCCCCCCCTGATGCCTCCACATTTTCAAACTATGATTCATTACTTGAGGTTCTGTTTTGATCTCCCCGTGCTCCCCTGAAAAGAGTTTTTTGTGCCATGGAATAACTGCAGGTTGCCCTAATTATTCACATATGGGACCACACCAACCTCGCCACACGAGTGCTGCCTGACAGCTGAAACTACTTTTACACATTCACATGAAATGGAGAAAAAATCTAACTTATCCACTCTGAAGACTCGGGACACTTTCAATCCACCTATTAACCATTAATAAGTGTTATATTTAAGAAGTCATGTAGTTGTAAACAGATATGAGGTCGTTTTAAGTGTTAATTCATCTATTTGTCAACACCTTTAACTCCTCTGCTGATCCATACCTGGGTGCTGGCGCTTTATAAGATGCCCTTATTGGAGCCGAAGTTACTTATTGTGGAAAATACTTCAAAATAACAACATATAATGTGTTACATGTAATTTATTTGTTGTTTATATACTACTCAGAAATGTTGAATAAGGGGCATTAAAGTAAAAGTGTATGTAACTGTCAAGTTCTGAAAGTGGGTGGCATTCCTTTATAGTATTATTTTGTAGTATAATTTCCGAATAGTGGAGTTAATGTATTCAAAATAACAGTCTTGATTATTAAAATATTGTTTGACTACAAACACTACGTTTGGTCTCCTGAGCAGTTACTGTTTTCACACATGTGGCGGGAAACTTAACATTAATACACATCTCCAGGAAATACAAGTCATCCATCCGTTTGCTTCACCCACTTCTATGCTTTTGATTTATAGTGTGCGATAATGCTTCATGTTGAAGTTACTTCCTACGTCCCGACATGGATTAACACACAGGTGACGATGACTCACACTTAATCGCTGAAATGTATTTCACTGATCAGAGCGATTACACGCAAGTTGACCAAACACCCACCCTGTTACCTAAGAGTCAAGTAACAAAGGAGGAAGTCCTCCAGCACAGCAGCTCCTTCTTTTATCATCACAGCTCCCATATCTTCACAGCCACACCTTTCCCCTCCCACCTTCCTACTCCTGTCCTGTCATTAACCGGCTCCCATGCAAAAAGGATCTGGCACAGAACGCCATAAAGGCAGCACGTGAAACAAGTCAAGACCGTTAACTGTGCTGCTAAGCAGTTTTTTTTCTTCTCTCTGGCTCTACCTTTTCTGAGGTAACACAACTCGGATGTGGGCAGAGCCAAGAGACGGGCAGGTGACAGACACGGGTGAATACTCAAAAACACGAGTCACTTCTCAACTGTCTAGTTTGAGAGAGCATCCGTCTTTGTGGAACTTGTGTCAGTCTAAATGCTGATAAACCTTTATTAATCTACTGATAAATAGTTTGGCAAAGAAATGCATATCTAACTTTTGATCAAAGTTACTTTTCTTCTGATCCACAAACTTTGAGTTGCTTTGAACCGAGCAGGCGTGCTTAATAATAAGTAGGTTTGTGCCCTTTATTTTCCTATCATCAGTGTGTGGTGGAGCGTTCAACCAGGCAGCAGCTTCTTCCACTAAGCCATGACAGTGAGAAGTGAATTTCCCTGGAGAGTCACAACATTATTACCCCCTTAATCTAAACCTCTGGCAGCTCCACGAGACCTCATTAATAAGCAGCAATATAATATAAATATAATATCATCAAGGACGTGACGTATATTAAGTTATCTGGTCAACCTAATAGATTAATAAATAAACTGCACAGTGGGCTCAACGTCTGTCTACGTGGTCTCCATTATTCACAGGGGGGGGGGGGGGTACAGCGGTGTGGAAGCGCTGGAGCCAGACTGCGCATGCGCGCAACAGACCTGCAGGAATCCAAACTTTTTTTCATTGCAGACCAACGCCTTGCATTGTGGCACAAACACGCCCCGCGACCGAATCAATGACACGAACTAGTGGCTTTTTAAGAGGCCGAGAAGTGAATATGGAGACGTTAACATGACGGAATGACGTCAGCAGGTGATAGAAGAATATAAAACAAGAGAGAAAAGAGATTTAAAGTTTTAAAAAGTAGAGGCGAGGGGAGGGGGGTTTGATTGTCTCACTTTCTCTCGGAGCTCCCGTTCACTGTCCAGCTCTCTCTGTAGGACCTGAGCCCGGTCCTCCGCGTCGTCGGCCTGCTGCTGCAAACACTGAATCTTCCTCTTCACGGCATCCAGAGAGTTTAAACCTGCCATTGTTGAATGCTCACTTAATTTAAGACTACGCGTAGAGGAGGAGGGGGGTTCGCAGTTAAGACTACTTCTGGGTTGTGCAAAAAAAAAAAAAAAAAAATTAGCTACCGCCTCCTGCTTATTTCTTCTAGAATAATCTATTTAACGAGATAAAAAAAAAAAACAATCGCTGCAAATCCTGGTGGGCAAAGTCTTGGGAATGTAAAAGGAGTCGTTCAAGTGCAAGAAAAAAAGTTATATAACCAGGAAGTAACGATGTCCAGGTGGTCTCCAAGCGTCTCTTCTGCTCTGTGTGGGGAATGATACGTTCAAGAACCGCGGAAAAAAGTCGTCCCCGGGAATGTTTCAGTTTTTTGGTCCGGACAGAGTTCGAGGAGGAGGAGGATTGGAAGAGCTGCGCGGTGAGGAGAGCGGAGAGCGCCAGACTGAGCCGGAGGAGGAGGAGGAGAGAGATGATTGGGATGATGAGGTCAGGAGAGGGCGGGGCGTGGGTGTGTACGTGCACGTGCGTGTGTGTGTGTGTGTGCGTGTAAAAAACTGATCCCTGTGACTGATGCGATCACTGGAAGGAGACTTTCAAAGGAAAAAGGAAAGCCAGGTAGAATAAAAACAGTTTAGATGTCACACACAAATTTCACAGTGAAATTACTTTTTAAGTTTCCATCCAGATTAAAAGCACAATATATAATATTCTTCTAACATTTCCTTGGTCGTGTTTTGCCCTCCCACTATATGAAGCAGAGAGAATATGCCTGTGACATGATCAATCCACCTTAAATACAGTCTATTTGCTGATTATTATTATAGTGTTTCCTCTTACAGTTGCATTCATTCAGTCATGGTGATTTAAAAACTTTAACCCACTTGTTTATTGGCAAATACCCTGAATTTGGGTCTCAGAACTGGTTTGGAGGCCAGAAAAATTCTGAGATTGCAGACTCAATAACCTCTTGGTGGAACTTCTCAAAGCTCACAGATCACTTTGGTCATAAAAAGTCACACGCTACAAAGGTTGAGAATGACATAATATGATATATTGTGTAGCTCTAGACCGATATAGTAGATGATATAAGCTTGTAACGCACATCTTGGCTGATACGTAGCAAGAAATTGCATTAAAGAAATGACAAAAATATGATTTAAAGTAATTATAAAAGTGTCCCATTACACTGTTTTATACAAATTAAAGGAATCCTTAAAAAAAATGTTATGTCTTAATATTAACAACAAATTAAAATTAAAATTTTAAATTAAAAAAAATACATTATTCTGGGTGTCTTGTGCATCATTTTTATAGTTGACTGTACAGTTCAGTCATAATAATAACAATAATAATAATAATAATAATAATAATAATATAATAATGAATAAATGTTTCCCTCAGCCAGATTTTAAGACGTGTTTTGAACATTTCATAAGTTAATGGATGGAATATTAGATACAACATGCATTTAAATTCATAAATGACTGGGAAATCTGCATAATGAAATATGAGCTACATCATAAATGGAGTGAGCAAACAAACATCCTCCACCTGTCTGTCTGCCTGTCTGTCTGCGAGTAGACGCTGTTCATTATGTGGGTGTAAATCAGATTCTGTGATCCTGCCCGTGTTTACCTTCTCCTGCGTTCACACGACCGGCCTTGTGAGCAAACACGTTGGCCAGCAAGCAAGAAATCTCAAAAATCCCTCCCAATCAACCTCAGCTGCTGATTGAGCCCCTCTCTTTCTGTGTCCGATTCGCCCTCTTGCAACCGGAAAAGCTTGCAGCATTGATTTCATTAGAAACAGGAGTGTGGGGCTTTCTGTTTGCCTTAGCTGCATTCCTGACATACCAGAGCCCCCCCTCCCTCCTCCTGCTCTCTGCTGTCTCGGCCCGGCTGCCCCCACAGCCCCAGCCTTCCCCCTAAAACACTAACTCTGTGCTGTTATCAATACCTGTGTTTAACCCACTGTACACCATTACACCACCTCGACCATGTGATCTTTGTCTGTTTTTTTTCTATGAATCACTACTGCTTGTTTTTGGGGTCTTCAGGCTCCTTCTGCGTTCCCAGCCCCCCCTCCAGGTCTCCAATCTGGTCTTGCTTTCTGCGTGAAGTGAGATGTGTAACGACTCGACTGCTGCCTCTAATGAGTGACATGTGGACGAGGGTTCACGGACGTGTTTTAGGGCTTCACGGGAAATATACTTTTTTATTTTTTGACAAAGAAAGTCAGAGTGGAAGCTGCAACTGGCCGGGGCTACAAACCACAACTTGGAACAACTCTTTTTTTTTTTTTTTTTCCAGGGGGCCCACTTGACCCACTTTACATGCGAGACTTCTCAGAAGTGTTCAAGGTTTATTCAATCACTGCGTGAGGATAATCCAGCGTGTCTCAGCCTGGCTCTCTGTGTCTGTGTGTCAGACACTTCCCGTCTCTTTGTGTGTACTACAACGCTGCATTTCCCTGGGATATCCTCCACAAGGCTCAAACAATACCACATCTTGGTGGCAGCTGGGAGAAGACGTTTTGGGTTTTTTTTGTTTTTAATGAAACCTGTACGATTTGCTTAGTCGTCTTATTGGAATGAACGGATTCTTAGCTGTTCTCACAGGATCCGTTTTTCATCCTTATCTTATTGACTCACTAGTATGGGTTTTGTTTTATATTTTAGTCCCCGCCTCTATCAAACACACACACACACACACACACACAGTAATCACACAGGCCTGTGCACACATGCACTCGAATGCCAGAGGAACCACCACTGACAGATATACAGCTCTGTGGTTTGTGGTGTTGCCAAATATCTAAAATATGATCTTCTCCACATATTGCAGCTGATTAGCCACTGGACAACTGACGTTTCCAATTTTCTGCTACATTTACTGAAACTAATAACTTATGAATACAAAAAAATATTCTCATAAATATGGGTTTGTTTGGGCCTGATGTCGGGGACTCATTTAGCCTTTTATAGGATTATTCTGGATAACATTCTGACAGGATGGGAGAAATATTCAGATGTTTTGATCCAGTAAAAGCAATAATGTTAAAATACTCTAGAACAAGTAAAGATTTAGCAACTTGAAGAGGAAATACAGTGATTTTACCCATCATTTTCCAGCTTCTATCTATCTATCTATCTATCTATCTATCTATCTATCTATCTATCTATCTATCTATCTATCTATCTATCTATCTATCTATCTATCTATTGGGTGTGCTGGTTTAACAGAAAAGTTTTATAAAGCTGCACAAAATCTGTTTCACTTGAGACGTCGAAAATCACAAGTTTGAAAAATATGAATCTCTAAATAAAGAGGAGGTGAAGCTCGAAAGAAGTGAGTTTACAAAAACCTTTTCTCTGCTTCACACCTGAATCCCTGACCAAATACCAGACATTGTCGAGTTGCATTGTGGGTAATGTAGGCGCCAGGTTTTGACAAGGAACAAGAATAAAATAAAGACACTGTATCAACTTTGATCATTTAAAAAACTGTCCTGGGTAATTTACTCTATAATAAGGAATAATATCTTGCGTTCATCAATAAATGAACATATTTTGATTTAAAAAAGATACATGTAATGTAATAAAAAAGTACAATATTTCTTTTTGAAATGTAGATTCAAATTGTATTAATAAAGTACAGTGTGTGTGTGTGTGTGTGTGTGTGTGTGTGTGTTTGTCAAAGTCTAGAAAAGCAAATCATCTCTTGTCAATATTCAAAGTCTCACTAAGGAGTCAATAGGACGTCATTATCACTGTAAAGGACCCCTGACCCCACTGTGTGTGTGTGTGTGTGTGTGTGTGTGTGTGTGTGTGTTCACTCACTTCTGCAGCTTTGGTCTCAGACAGTTCCAGTTTCTCCTGAGCATCTTTCAGGCCCTCGGAGAATTTGTCCAGCTCGTCCTCGGTCTGCTTCATCTTCTTCTGGAGGTCCATGAGCTCCTCCTCCAGCTGCAACAGGACACGTTGTTGAAATCCATTATTTTTAGTGTATTTGTACGGTGCTTAAATAATGTTTCAGTCTGATGGGACGTCGTTAAAGCCCAGGTGTTTGAATTCAGACTAGTGATAAAGCAGCAGCGGGCCGATTTGGGAGTCTAATTGTGTTTATGATGTTTGGGAACATTTAAATGGTAATGGTTTACTATCAGTCTCTGGTGACTGGTCTCTCTCTCTCTCTCTCTCTCTCTCTCTCTCTCTCTCTCTCTCTCTCTCTCTCACACACACACACACACACACACACACACACACATGTACACACTCCCCCTGAGCCCATGAAGTACTTCTGATAATCCTGCTGAATTCCACACAGTCATTCTCTCCTGGTGTCTAAAAATACAGCTGTTATCAGTGAGAACACACAGACGCCTGGGCCTAGTGTGTGTGTGTGTGTGTGTGTGTGTGTGTGTGTGTGTGTGTGTGTGTGTGTGTGTGTTTCCACATATATATCCATTTGCATGCTTCTGATGTGTTTGATACACCTGTTAAATAGGCTTTATGACAGATGCTACATTAACTTCAAACTGATCCTGGAAGGAGGGATGTAACAAACGTTTTCCTCCCAGAGACCAGATCCTGATCCTGATCCTGGGTGGTCTCATCACCTGAAGTAGCCAAACCAATGCTCTTTCTTCAAACCCCACTGTAATGAGCATTAATACTGACCTAACGTTGTTACATACTGATTTCTTTCAGTATTTGTAGTTTCTTAGTGTTTTCGGGCGGTTAGGTGAATGTTTTTATTCCCACAAATTACTGCACAGAAATCAACCCTGGGGATGAAAATGTCATGTGCTTTCTTCCTAGTAGGTGATGAATTTGAGCTGGAATTGAAGCATGCTTATATAACAGATAATGGAGAGCTTGAGAGAGTGTTGCCTGGCCTTTTATGGAGGCATTTGTGCTTCACATAGCCATACCTTCTCAAACATTGGTTGACTTCACTATCCAGTCTCTAAAAAATGGCAAATAAAATATGTATATATTCGACAAAAGAGTAAATGAGCTGTAAGGAATGTAGTATAATAAATAAAGAAACGTGTTTATAGAAAGTTTTCTTGAACGGTATGTCTGGTATGATGATTACTTTAAGCACTGGATGAAGTGGAAAGCTTTAAAGAAAAACAGTTTGCTGGATCTGGAGCTCTTATTCTTACAAACGGGTTTTGAACCTTATCAACCAAAATAATGAACTCTTCCTCCAGGTATGAATTGTTTCTTTCCCTTTCTTCGGTTTGTTTTGCAGGTATCATAATCCATAACTTTAAAGTTACTCCTTTATTTGCTTTTTAAGTGAAGACAGCATCCCTGCGTTCTCTTTGACATCGTCTTTGCCATGACTACCGACCCGTGCATCTCTTTCATTCCCACCTGCTTGCATTTGTCCTCCGCCGCCTTCTTGTCCGTCTCCGCCTGCTCTGCCCGGTCGATGGCGTTCTCCTTGTCCAGTTTCAGCATCTGCATCTTCTTCTTGATGGCCTCCATGGTGGCTGCTCGGTCCGATTCCTCTCTCCGAGATGTGAAAATGCAGCTTCAAAAAGTCTCCCGTGGGGTTGAGATGGAGGAGATTCTGCTGGGCGTACAGCACTGGAGGTAGCTGGACTCCAAACAAAGCTGAAGAGGAATAGAGAAAGAGCAGAGGGACAGAGAGGGGGGGAGAAAGTAGGAAGGAGAAAGAAAAGAGCTGTGAGAGGGATGGAGAGCTGAGCCCTATATGGGTAGTTATTTAAACTGCAACAGAACCTGCCTCCAGTCTCTGATCACCCTCACCCCTCCTCCTCCTCCAGCTCCATGATCTCACCCCTCCCTATTTTCATCCTTCTCCCCATCTTCTCCATCCACTGCCGCTTCACTCACCACCCCGTCCTGACTCCCTGACTATCACTCTCTCAGACACGTACTCCACCCTATCAAACCACCCGACCAAGACCTGCCCAAGGATTCGCTCTGGCTTCTCCACACCGCACCACTCACCCTTCAAACGGTGGCCGATCTCCTTATTTGGGTTTGTTTTGTTGTCAGAGAGAGATGAAGGTCAGACAGGAGAGAGAGAGAGAGGGAGGGAGGTCCTGTTTCCACATTTAACCTCCTATCGATGGATGGAGTCCCGCTGGCACACAGAACATCTCACACTCGGGGCCTTCAAGAGAATATCCGAGGATGAGAGAGAGAAAGAGTGACATGCAAAGCAACGGGAGGCAGAGTTTGAGAGATACAGGAGGCTCTCATACTGTTATCATGCTGTCATAATGTTTGGGCATTAAAGCTACACAGGCCACAGTTCTCCTCTGTGACTTAAACCAGCCAAACAGAGATTAGTCGATGACATCACTGAGCTGTGTCGGTTTTATGACTAAGTGATGTCATTCAGACGGCTCCTGTTTTGTTATTTCAAATATGATCATTACGGGTCGGCAAGCAGAGAAAAAAAATGAATATATCAGAAGTTTTTTGATGCATCGTCTGAAATCTGAGCCCTCACCTGATATTTCAGTTTGGTGAGTGAGGGATGAAAAGCGGACTGAGAGTCAGTTTCCATGAACAATGGGGAGCAGTGTCCTCGGTTTCTCACAGAGAGGGATGGAGAAGGATGGATGTTCAAGGAGGAGATCCATGGATGTCACGCTTATTCTCCAGGACTGGGCTGCACCACCAGCTGCTGTGTGAACCCATCACTAACTTTGTGAACTACTAGTGGATTTCAAACTAGAGATTTTCTTAAATTTAATTGCATCGTTAAAGCTGAAGAAATATCCTAACTTGTAAAGACTCATATTAAGAGTTAGACATCGATTTTACTTTGTTGTTTCAGTTCTATAGGCTAACTTCAGGGTAGTTCTTTTATTCTTCAATGAACGATTCAAGCTAATTTCAGCTCCTGGACATATACGCCTCATCTTTTAGCTGCTGTGCGTTGTTTGTAAGTTTCTTGGCTGCTGCTGCTTGTGGCAGTAGGCCAACTGATTCCCAACCAGACAATCAGGGGCATAAACAAACTTTTCCACGATTAAAAGATCTGGCCTGATGCAGGTGACCAAGTGGAAAGTCTATATTCTTTCCAGCTAGCTTTTAAATCCACCCTCAAACAGAAAAGTTAAGGCAGCAAAGACGTCTCCAAAGGGCCTTAAAACCAGCCTCTCTGACTGAATCTGCTAAGTCAAGTCAGCAATACATCAAGGAAGGATAAGAATATTATTAAGTCCTAAATGAAGGGCGTTTGCACACCATAATTGGAAAAAAAAAAAATGCATCAAGCTGCTCTCAATTCAGAATTAAGAGCCATTAGTCCTCACTGGCCTGAATAACTCTCCAAACAACTCAGGGGAATTTAAATGAACTGGGAAAGAAGGAGCTCAGATGGCTGGAAACAGCAACAGTGTGTGTGAGGAGCTGACAGTGACACAGCTCGTGTTCTGCTGATGTATATAACAGCTGAAGACACTTTCCAACATCAGCTCCATTACACCTGACCGGTGATCCTTTCCTTCTGCCCGTTTGTCTCTCTCTGTTCCTTTTTCTTTGTTTTATTCACAATGATGTATCTGTAGTGTGAACTATACTCTTGTAAGCCTCCAGCTCACTCATGTGTAAAGAGAACCGGGTTCCTCGCCGTGTTGGAGGCATGGCATGGATTATTCTTATGAAAGTTTGACTGCTGAGACAAATGTTCGCTGGATTTTCCGCATTGCTGGGGCCCACGGAGCAGGCACTCATGGCGTTTCCTCTCAGCCCCCCTCCCGACCGTTCGCTCTCGGCTCGTCACGGGGAGGAAAATAACTCATTTCAGCTACCAGTGCATTTTACAGCTTTTACGACGTACTGATTTAAGGGTTATGTAAGTGTTGCGCACTGGGAAGTTACCTCAAAAAGAAAGCATCTGCTAATTTACAGACGTTCCTAATGTAAGTCTATGGGTTGGGTACATTGGCTACAATGTATTCAAGAACAGGTGAAGATACGTTACATTGTAGCAAACTCAAATTTAAACATCATTGATGTAACTTTTGGAGTGAATGCTTTTGTAGCCCCAAAGAGTGACTCTCTCTAGCATTGCTAAGCTACGCATCGATGTCATGACGTGTGTATTGTCTGAAATATCCTGAGGCAAACCTACTTGGTTTGGTTTAGGGGAGAAAAAACATGGTTTTGGTTCCAAACAGGCACGTTTTCAATTGTTTCACTAGTTACAAAAAAACGACAGTGTATCATTTTATTAACGCCAATAAATCCATATTTTTGGCATTCTTTTTCTGAAATATCATATCCATCTGTAACTTTACTGCTTCACCCGTTCGATCCATCATAAAACATCAGGATTTGATTCAAAGCATCTGCTGTCTTTGGCTTCAAAGCATTCAGAAGCAAAGGCCAGGTAGAAGTCAATGCTCGATATCCTAAAGAAATGTCTCAATAAGGTTTGATTCGGAGTAAATGTGTTGTAGAGTAGAAAAGAGCCCCCTACCGCCCGCTGACACTGCAGTATTTCAGCCGCTGATGGGAGTTCCAGCTGTCTGTGGTGTTGATGTGGAAGAGTTGCAAAACTGATCCACGACCAGAACTGTAGCTCCTTCTGTGAAACAGGAGTTAGAAGGAAGAAGAAAAATTGGATGAATAGAAACGTAGCACATCTCCTCGAGCTATCCTGGTCAGGTAATCTGCAAAGAACAACAGAATCAACTATTGCTTGGTTTCTTGCAGCATTTTGACCATTTTTAATGAGAAGTCTTTGTGTTTTTGCTGTTGAACGAATCAGCTTCATGTCAGATTGTCGGTTGCAAATTCCACAGCAACCCATTCAATATGCATCTGCATAATTCACTCTAAACAAAAGAGGTCAGCCTCATGGTGGGGGAAAAGTCAGAGAGGGGCCAAGAAAAGCATGTCAAATAGTTGCTGAGAGATGGCTAGAGTCATGCTAGCCGTGTGGTTAAAAACACACATTAAAAGAATGTCTGGGTGTAACGTTAGTTCACTTTGAAACAATTTAAGGCAATTGCATTACAACATCAAGGGTCCCAAGTGTGCATATTTAACAGCATGGATGTTAAAATAGAGGTTTTCCTTTAAAGCCACATTCTGGGGATCCTGTTTGAGTATTTCCTGTCGAATCAGTGTCCTCTGAAAGCGTCCCGTCTGCCCTAAATACCAGCAGAACGGCAGCAGACTCATCTGTGAGGCTCCTGCATGAACGTTGCCATGTTCCACTCTTGTAATTCTAGAGCGTAATTTAGTGTTTTCAATATCCTCTCCCGACCTTCCAAGTATGCTTTCCCTTGCTGTCTACCGCAGAAATGCTGCGGAGGGGCCCAGACTAAAACACCAACAGATTTCTCAAATGAGAGTTGACCTGCCAATTAAAGTGTATGCTTTGGATTCGTGATGGAGAATGGGGTATATTGGAGAGGATGAGGAGAAAGCAGAAGACTCTGTGGTGTTTTAAAGCTAACGGCATCATGGTTTTAGCACAACCGAGGCTCCGGCCCCTGCAGCCGATCAGTCCTCCTTGCTTGTGTAAACCCCCGTGGCATCGTGACTCACCTTAGACAAGACGCCACCTGGACTCGGGTGACACACATTTCACAGAAGTTTTGGGTTCTAGCTAATCAATCGGAAGTGGGATTGCGTGTCTGAACGCTTCGCTGTGGGGCAACGTAGCGCGTCACTGTTGGTAGTATTGATGATGGAGGGATGACAAGGATGCAAATACAGCTGCGTGGAGTGATGTCAGAGGGCGAGTCCTCGTCTCAACATCCGTGCGACGGACTCTAACGCCCTGTTGAAGGTGTTGCCGTGCACAATGTGAATCTCTGACCCGTCTGTCTTGTTTTCGATTGGTCCCCAATTAGGTTACATCCACCGCTCAATGAGGTTGGAGTCGGTGCTCGATGACTGTCGGCCATCTGGAAACACGAACCTGCCGTTCAGGTTTAGAGGAGGAGAATGAAATCACGCAGCATAAACAATAATCCGATTGCTCATGTGTGAAGCGGTGAGATCAGAGAGGGTCATGTGGTTTACTGCTGTCTCACTTTACTTTCACCCTGACAAATACAGGCGTAATCCCAACAACAACAGTATTATCAAATTATTGTTTTAATAAGACTGACATGGGATTACCATGTTGTGAAATGTATGGCCTAGTCTAGTCTTGTAACATTTACCCAATACTCGTCCGATGATGCAACCACTTCCTCTCCGTGAAACAAAGGAGAACGTTCCAGATTCCTGAATGACACATCATCACCTACCTGATGGGCAGGCAGAGAGATCACCTTCAACATCACCTTCTGAATGCTTGATGATATATTCTCTATTTGGCTGGTAAAAATGAGGATTTACCTTTTTTTAGACGTATACATCAAAAATACAGACGCAAATCTGCTTCATCCTATTACATTTTTACTTTTATCCACTTTTGAATTGAGACACAACTAGAGACATGACATTAGAACACTTTATATGATATAATAATAATAATAAACTTTATTTCTATAGCACTTTTCTTAACACAGTTACAAAGTGCTTTCCAGAACAACAGAACATAAAACCGACAAATAAGACAGTGGGATCAAGAAAGCATCAAACATAAACACAAAAAAAATATTATTCATAAAGGCTTTTCTATTAAAAAAAGGTTATGAGAAGGGATTTAAAAGTTGGTAAGGTTGTGGTGAGTCTGATCTCAGTAGGCAGAGAGTTCCACAGTTCCACCGATGAAGAAGGAGGCTTGGTCTTAAAGTGGCAGACATAAATAAATAGATAAAGGAAGTCCGACCGGGTACAGTATGTGATCGTTATGACTTCACGCTGGCAGCGTGGTGACACACCAGCAGCTGTAGCTCTCTGACCTTATAAGGACAACATCCCTCTTACTCACGCGTTATCTGACTGACTGACAACTGACGAGGGAGAGGTTGCAGTAGCTGAAGAGTCGACCTCAAACGATCTGCAGTCCCATAAAGTGCCCTTTATTATCACCGCTCCACACTTCTTCCCCGGATTGGAACGCCTCTCCTCCCACACTTTAATTCCCTTTCTTTCTTACTTCCCCTTCGCCCTGCTGTCTTTTTTCTTTTTGTCCCTCTCATTACCTTATTTTCCTGTGTGACCGTGTGTTCACCTCCTGTTAAGTAAGCAGGTCAACGTGGATCACACACACACACATCTGGCTGTAGCTGGATTTCACCACTTTGCGGGAGTGTAAAAAAGAAGGTGTGTGTGTGTGTGTGTAAAGTGGGAGTGACTGAAAGCCGTCGGGGTGAGAGAGGATGAGGATGGGCCAGGCCTCCAGCTCCAGAGTCAGAGGGAAAGGAAAGCCCTCCCACAGGAAACCAGCACTCCGCTCCACATGGCCTTTTAAGGTAAAAAACTCCCCAAAACTCTTCTCGCTGGGGAATCGGGCGAAGAAATAGTCACATTTAAAGCTACAGAGAGTGAGAGAGAGAGAGAGCAGGGGAAAGATTACGACAATCAGACAAAACTCCCTCCCTCACATTTCCCTCTTCTTTTTTTTTTTTTTTTGTAAGTGAACTATGCATGTGAGTGCAGCCTTTTCACTCGAATGTGGTATGCTATGACTCACATTTTCATAACATTTCACTATCAGAGCGTATATGACTGAAGGCACACATTTGATCTGGTCATGACTGTATCTTTATGGCAAAGCTGCACAGACATGAGAAACATTGGAGCCGTCTGGCTGAGTCATGTTCAGTGGAGAGAGGAGTGTGGGAAACGGACCCCGTGCATTTTCTTCCACATGGGAAAACCATCAGCGATGTAAAGCAACTGTAAACAAAAGATGCATCTATGCTTGAAGAAATGATGGGAAATGGTTGTGTATTATCAAGAAAATGACAGTTCCTCACTTTAGGTTATTGTCAATAAATCAATATTTAGAGATTTAATAATGCAAACATTCATGTGTGATGCCGGGATGCTTTAATATGACCTGTTCTGTGACCTCTCATCTGCACGATCCTGATGTTTTTATGGAAGAAGGTGGAACAGAAGATTGAGCAGCGCAGCTCTAATGACGGTAATCTCAGTCTGAAGTCCAGACTGAAATATCTCAACCGCTATTTGATGGCTTTCCATGAAATTTGCTACCGACATTCGTGGTTTCCAGAGCGTGAAGCCAACAGACTTTGGAGATGCCCCGACCTCTCCTCAGGCATTCGCTGGCCGCCTCAGAATGAGATGACGTGAGGACCTGCGTTGGCCAATCACATACCTGATGAACCACCTGACAAGTCGTCATTGGAAACTATTTGGAAAAAAGGCAAACTAAATAAATAAATACTTGGCAGATGTTCAGCCAGGTGAAGAAACCATCGTTCTTATAAAAGTGATGCTGTTGCAGCATGCTAACCTCTACCAGGAGCCACCATTGTTGTTGCAAACACCTAAGCCACGCCCCTAGCTGCCAGTAGCTCCTCACGAGAACACTGATTGGTCCGGCCTTTTGCTTCCCGGACACAAGCACATTCTTTTTTTAATGTTGTTTTATGTGTGTGATATGTTATCCTATGAATTTCACATGATCTCATGACATCGGGAGAATCCAGCTGCTATTCAAGGACGTTGTAACGTGAACACGCCGTTTGTACGTTGTTTTTTTCTCCGCAAACAAAAGAGAAAATGTTTGCCACTGTGATGGTTTTCCAGAGTGTAAAAATCACGAGCATTTCAAACGTAAAAAGCGCCTGCAAAGCCTTCAAATTCAAGGATCTGTTTACTCAAAGTGAACCTCCGAGATCCAATTACATGCCTGAAGCAACACCTAAACCACAGCCATGGTTTAACGTATATGAGAGATCTTACTGGCTGTGTTACCATTGGCAGGTTGACACACACGAAAAACAGCCAGACAGCTGGTAAAAGTTTGAAACCTCTGTAAATATTTGAATCTCATATACGCTACTTGTAATCAGTGGATTAAAATAAAGTTTTTGTGACTTTCCCCCCGACAGACTTTACATTATGTGACCCCAACGAGGCCATGACAACATGTTAACTCGACCCCTGCCTCCCTTTATTGCCTTTGCCACCACCAAGCATTGTGTGCAAGTCGTTTTTAGTGTGTGTGTGTCGGTGCCGCCTCATCTTGCCCTCCGTTATCTGGCCCAACATTTGCCTCTTTGACATTGCTCACAGAGGATGTGTAAATAAAGATCCCTGTGGTTGAATGGCTGTAACGAGAGCCTGTCTTGCACCAGTTATTCAGTGTTTATCACCTCATCACACTCATTTATGTGAGAGGGGCTGACAGGCAGGGAGGAAGGAGGGGAGGGGACATTCACTGGAGGGCTTTTCTGGTGGCGACGGACAGCGAGGAGAGGAACCGAGAAAAAAAAAACACACCTGGTAGGATGGAGTGGAAAAGATTACAGAAAACTAGAATAGGAGTTAATTCTGAATGACTTCATATTTTACTTTGATGGTTTAAAGCTACATTCATTGATGTTTTATAATATAATATAAAACTGTGATGATTTACTGCATGAATTAATGCAGGATTTATTGTTTTATGAAATTGAATCTCATGGATTATTAATTTAACTACATGTTGCTGTTTTGTTTTATGCAATGTGAAGTACTTTGTAACTTTTATTTAAAAAAAACACTTAAATAAAGTTATTATTATTATTATTATTAAACATCTTGGACATCTGAAGTTGCTACGGGTAACTCTGACTGTTGTGATCTAATGAATTTATAATATCCACTCTCCTTTTAGCTCTGTTTTGGTCTCCACCAACTGATGAGAAAAACACATTTATTTGCTAAATGCTCCAAGTCTTCACCGGCTTGTTGCTAACTTAACTCTATCTGCCGTTAAAAAAGAAAACGCTGCCTGCTGTGGCTGGAAAACAAACCCTAAAGTTGAGGGCCGTAAAACCAAAACAATTAGCTAAAACAGGCTATAAAGCTCTGTCGAGCTGAGGGGAACTTGGGAGTCGAGTAATAACTCTCCGTAGGTTTGTCACTGTAAGTAACCCCCTTGTTACATCACACACTTTGGACCCATTGTTCGTATGAAAACACTGCTTAGTGCAGCTTTAAAGTCAATGACATGTTGCTAACTCCCATACCTCGTATATTTCTAAAGGGCGAGCATCCAAGGACAAAGCTGTTAGCAGTTTAACAAAGCAGCAAGGTTATCTCGTGTTCACTTAAGAGACCGTACAGGAAGAATGTGTGACGTTATCCTGCAGCCATTCTGCTGATAGGCTGCAGATAGCTGCCCGCTTCGCCCGGCTAAGCACTGCCACGGCCAAAATAGTCATTAGAGGTCAAAGGTCACTGTATGATCGATCAACACCCTTTCTGGATGAGAAATTAAACTAAAATACACGTATGTATTTGTACTTTTATTTTCATTTTTATTTATACATGTACTTTTATTTTCATTTTATTTATACATGTATGTATTTGTACTTTTATTTTAATTTTTATTTATACATGTACTTTTATTTTCATTTTATTTATACATGTATGTATTTGTACTTTTATTTTAATTTTTAAAAATACACGTATGTATTTGTACTTTTATTTTCATTTTTATTTATACACGTACTTTTATTTTCATTTTTATTTATACATGTACTTTTATTTTCATTTTTATTGATACATGTATGTATTTGTACTTTTATTTTCATTTTTGTTTATTTTATTTTATTTTTTTAAACTGTGTTCCTTCTCTGTAAGTTGTATAGGATTTCAGGTTATTTAATTGTACCAGCTGCACTCGTACCTGTCCAACTGGCGATATCCTTGTGTTGTTTTGATTGTGATGCACATTCTTAAGGTCCCATTGTTGTTTTTTGTACTCATTTTGGGGAAAAATAATTTAAAAAAAAGATTTTCGAACAAAGAAGAAGAAATGAGACTAAAAAGGAAGACGAGGTGTTGTGGGGGGGGGGACAATCTCTGCTTAACGCTGCTCTTGAGTCTCACATGAAACGGATCAAGTAAAACAGCTGTTTAACATTTTGAATCAAGCTCATTATCCAGACTCTTAACTGTAACTCCCTCTTGGCTGTACTTCAGTCCCTCCGACCCCCAGCACCTCGATCATCCATAACACCGCTCCACTTTTACCTCCCTCAAAAAGCTGTCTCATCTCCCCCCCCTCCCGTGCTCCCTCCACTGGCTCCATCTGTGACGAAGCTGGTTTGCAGGCTCTTCCTGCTCTGTGGCGACCTGGACACCAGCCTGGCCTGCCATCTTCTTCCTCCTGGTTTCCAATGTGGGAAAGAACCTCCCACCCACGTCAGAACACGACAATCACTCCCCGACTTCTTCTGTGTCTCACTGTTATCTTTCTGTAGAAATCACACTCGCCATGTCGTCATCTTCCTCCTCCGCTAAACACCAAACACGTTCACTTATTGCATTTATCAACATGTGTAGAACTGGTAGCTCTTATTGAGCAAATGAATGACATGGAAACACACTGGTCATAGTGTGTGTGTGTGTGTGTGTGTGTGTGTGTGACTGGGAACAGTCTGTCTTTTTGCCTCGCCCACATGCTGTTAGACATATGGCTTCATTTAGGGACTAATGGAAGGGGGTCATTTGTCATCAGCAGTATGAACAAATGAGGACACACACACACACACACACACACACACACACACAGACCTGATCTTTTTGAGATGTTATTTAGCTGTTACAATGTATCCACTAATTCCCCATCAGTTGCAAACTGTTCAGCATCAAAGAATAAAGTTTTATTTTGTGTCCACCTACCTTTTCTACCTTTGTTAAACCGCATCCATTCTCCCTCAAACCCTGATAGAAAATATAGCTGGTTCTCATTTGTGTGGTTGTCCCTTCTCCCCCATCCTCTCCTCACTGCCCACCAAAATGTACTCCCTGTGATAAAAGTGTGCGAGCAGCTCCCTCTTCTGGGCTCACAGAGTACTGCTCTTTCTGAGCATCGGTTCTCATGCAGGGATTTGAGGAGGAATACAGATTTCATAAATAGATGCTGTATTTAAAAACAAAGAAACTTAGAAACTATGGAAATTAACAACAAGGTCACAATTAAATCCAAAATCTACCAACATGAAAACTGCGTCTAAACTTCTGTTTAAATCAATCTATTGCTTTGGGGATCCATAGAAGGACAGAATGAGTCTATTCTGTACATTCTATTGATTGTAGATGATTCCTTTGAAAACCCCAAAAAATAAATGATATAATAGAGAGCAGGAAGCAGACCTCTTACAGTCCAGATCACGAACTTAGCTGCTGCTAATCAATAATCCACAGGTGAGAAACACACCTACATAGTTCCTTATTGGGTTTCTAATTAGGTCTGCCTGAACTCCTTCACTTACTCACTTCCATGCAAAGACAAATGCATTTTATGTGATTATTCTTTTGATTATCTTTAAAATTGTTTCGACAGCATAAACTGTCAAAAAACAGAAACCGCTCCAGGTAAAATCAATGCAGTGAATTTTTGATCATAAACACAAAATCAAACAAAAGGGCCAAATAGTTCAAACTTTAGTGGTAGTAAATAAAAAAAAGCACGTCATCAGAAATGAAGCTCCCTCGACTGTTGCGTCAGTCTAGTGATCAAAGTATCATTGACACTGAGCGGCCTTGTGCAGGATCAGGACAGCTTCATCATTGCATAATGGCAAACTATGTTTTTTATTTAGTAAATAGAGAAATAAAAAGTAGTACACATATGTCAATATTATGACTAGTATCATACTATGACACATGTTTGTGTAAAGCGATCATAATGACAGTGAGACATAGCTTATAAAGCCTTGAAAATGTGTGTATTTTAATGTGGGATTACAGGGTTGGACACATTTCTCCGAATTATAGTTAAATCTTTCAACGTGACATTCCCAAATGTGTCAAGGTCAACGGCATTTTACTGCGGAGCCATACCAAATACAGTGTATCCTGTTAGCAGGGACTGTTCATCTGTAATCTGACTTGTTTGGGGAGGTCATGACCTTGGGCGCAATGTGGCAAAGAGGAATATTCCCACGAGACGAGGGTGTACATCTTCTGAGTAAAGTGAGATATTGAGGGATGTGAGATCGTGCCGTGTGCACAATTGGAAAGTTTTCACTAAATATCAATAAACAAACATTACGACAGACAGATGTTTGCGCGCTGTATCAACCATGGTGCACTGGCCGCTTGTCACGCTTTCGCAACTCATCCCGATTCCATCCAGCTATGTCATCATGATTTGTTCAGGCAATATTTAACATTGAGGTGTTTGTAGTGAGAGATGACGGTAATGTAGTAGAATTACACATTTAAAAACGTCATGCAAGAACAAAACTATTTCAAAACTCTTCCAAGGAATTCATTTTGAAGATCACTTTTAAAAGCTGTCTCTAGGGGGAAGCATTGCATTGCAAGTGGACTGACTTCTGCAGGAAAACTGACTTCTGAGCTGAGCTATTACACCTGTGTAACATGATACACCTACAAGATCACATTCAACGAAAGGTTTTCTCATTGTTTTTACCCAACAGTTGGGGGAAACCAACATTTCTGGAAGCTCAACAAGTGTAAAAGTTGAGATTTGATTTGAAAAGAGGTTGATGAACAAACATGTTAGTCTTTGAAGTGCTGCCTCAGCTGTCAGAGTCCAGGCGAAGGCATGTGACGCATCAATAACCAGACACAGATGGATGGCGGCTTTGCTTATCTGCTCAGCTCAGATCTATGTCAATGCCTTGAATACAATGTGCTCATTATGGAGTGTGACACAGGCTGGATATTGTGCCGTGCCCGGGCACGAAGAAAAAAGGCAAGGCCGTGGCCCTTTGTGAAGTGGGTCAAATCCTTGACGGGGCAGCCGGTTGACTATGTCAGCAGAATGATGTGATTTGATCATTCCCATAGCCTATGAACCCTCAGAGAGGCAAAGAAACCTGCTCAGGGCCCGCAGTCGCACTAATTATCCCATGATCCTTTGTCTGGCACTAAATGCTGAGACGTTTTTGGGGGTCAGATTGGATGTCATGTGTAGTGTTGGCTTGCATTAGCCTCAAAGGCAACCAGAAACCCCCCCCCCCCATGAAAGCATTTCAGTCAAGCGGCGAGAAAAAAACCTCATGAGAATTTCACATCCAGCAAAAAAAAAAAACAGAAAGTGAACATGAATCTTTAATGCAGAGCGGAGAATCCATGTGTTGACACGTTCCCAGGACTGACAGGATCAGTTACAGAAAATGATTTCAGTAACAAGAGATCCAAGCATTTGGGAAAACGCTTGGGAAGACCGTGGGTTTCACTTCTAAATCCATCCTCCGTCAAGATTCTGGTATTTTTAGAACGAAACGTCTCAAGTCAGTGTCCGAGAGTAACCTTTCCTTGCTTCAACATGAAGGTAATTACAGGCAAAGTTAAGGTTTAACAAGGAGGAGTAAAAGTTTTCAAGGTGTTTGATGTAAAATTGCATCCCTAAATTTGCATTTTATATGAATATGATGTTTTTTAGAGGAGTCACGTCAGTCTAAACGTCTCTCAACTCATTAAAGCCCTTCAAACTTTGCCCAACACGAGGGTGTTGAGTTGCAAGTAGACGACCTCCATATGGAGAATGTGCCTGTGCATTTTTGTACACGCCTGTGGGCTACCAGTGGGTGTGTCTGAGTCTGTGATGTCATGGTTTCGGATCCGGGTGATCCCCTCCCGGCCAATCGGTGCGGAGAAGGAGTTTTCTGGGGGAGGCAGTCGTGGATGATTAAAGGATGGGGGGAGGTTAAGCTGTAAACCAGGCTGTTAAATATTGACCTGGGGGAGTAAGTCAGTGGTGTAGTATGTTTTATTACAGGGAGCTGTCTGCGGCGACCGAAGGGTGACACCTAATAAACGGGACAAGAACCGTGACAGATAGAGGATGTCATCGTCTTAATGCAGAATCCACTTGAACCTCAGAGCGATCCGAGGTGTGAGAAAAGAGTTCATTATGGAAATGAAGACGAACCTCACAAGTCAACGAATACGCTTGTAGTTTATAGTTTTACTCCATTCTGTAATTATCGTCCCATCACTGGTGTATGGTTTGCAACATGATTTACTTGCAGCACTAAAGTTTCAGCTCCCTCTGGCTTCTTCTTGGACACATCACTGAGACAAGCCTTCACTGGTTGATTACAAGCTAAAAGTGCTGATATTTTTTCTCAAGCTTTCTATCTTGAAATCGACGGAATCCTTTAAGGCTGTTCACCTGAGACAACTCCTTTAGCTACTTAATATTTTGATGATTTTGCAGGAGAAGCAGCTCAGTGAGGAACAACAATGTGTTTTCTCAAACTTCCCATCGGCTGTAACGATCTGTAATACAGTAAATGTTTGGAGGCCGGTGAACTACTGCAGCACAGAAGTCTGGAAATGTGTTTAAACTACTATCAGTTTTATGCAATGCAGATAACTGGCATGCAAACACACTTAGACTGAAGACAATCTGGAATCTCACGTTGAGCACACTTGTTGCTTAATCTGCAGAATTACTTAATTTTAAATTTATCTCATTTCCAGGTCAAATTGTGTCCCATTTCCTCTTGAGAGGTTGTTGTTCCTCATTATGACCTAAAACTAACGCGCTTTGTTTGGAATTAACCCACAAAATACCTCTGACACAGTGTGAGTCACACAGATGAGTCCTTCCTCCCCATAGTTGGAACCGTTTTAGGACTTTCTCAACCACACAATTGTCTATAGTAAGGTCCGTGGGAGGCATTTTCCTTTGTCAGGAAAACTGATCAAAGTTCAAAACGTGGTATTCGTGATCAATGATGCACAATGAAAGTTCTTTTTAGGTACATGGCATGTCACCACTTTGGTGCAGACCAAAATATCTCAACAACTATTGCCATGAAACCAACATTCATGACTTTAGTGACCCCAGACTCGTGATTTTCACTGAAAATCAACATGTATTTGGTCAATGCCATAATATTTCTCAATTCCCTTTTGGATAAATTGTAATAAACGTGTTGATTTTTAGCCTTTTATCTCACATTCATCAGGTCAGAATATGTATTCATACGTTTCCATCAGTCTCAGACAGATTTAATCCATAATCAAACAAGCATTTTTTAATAAACTTTGTTGTACTTCAAAGAGAGACACATTGGGTTTTTAAATGTGATGCTATGGTGTGTCCAGGTCGTAATGATGAGCTAGATAAACAGGCGTATGTCCCCTATCGTTGCCTATGTCATTTAAGATATTTTATTGGTAATAATTATAGTAACTGTGACTGTTTTCCTCCACATTTTCCACATTATTGTGTGATTCGTTGGTGTAATTGAGCGTCCTGGCCACTAATTATCTATATAATCATAACATTCCACTCATGTTAACTCCTCTTTTTCCAGACATGCCCTGAGGAACACCTGCTGTGGGTCTAAAGCCATTAGTATTCTCCTTTTGTACTTTTTATTTTTGGCATGCCCTTAACTAATAAAGATATTTTAACTACATCCTTGACTTGAGTTTAAAAACAAGAGCATCCGGTATTATTCCTATTTTCAAAGAGTTCCAGCTAAAATTGCGAAAGTTCATTTCACTTCCTTTACGTCCTTTAACTGCGTGGATAACTCACAATATTTTTGCAAACAAGTCTGAATATGCCTCTCCACCATCAGTGTGCGTATCTCCTCTGGCTCGCACTTCCTAACTAGTCACATTCCAGATTCCAGGGTGGGAAGACCACGGGTACGAGGCTGGTGAAGAGAGAGTCAGAAGGGATGAAAAACACAGACACATGTGAGCGACGGAGAAGAAAGAAAAACCAGTGAAAGGGGAAAAAAAACGCCCTACCGATGAGGAGACCATGGGGGTCCAACACTACTGGCTGCTCTTGTTATTGGTCGACTGCCAGGAACGGATTACAGGTAGTGTGGTGGTGGGGGGTGCAGATGAGTGTGATTGTCTGATTGAAAGTATTTTCTTCACCTGCACCGTGTGGGTATCTGATGTATCTCAGCATGTGTTTGTGTGAATATGGAGTTTTGCCGTGGCGGACTGGCCTCTTCTCGGCTCAGACAAGTCTCAAACCGTCTACAGGAATGCTGAACAGGAGGCTTCATGCAAAACCTGATGTAGACATGTGTGGCTAGTTGTTATTGATGTTGCACATACGTTCATTAAGGGTTTAGGTAAGGTTGATTCGCTCAGCAGGATCACAAGTAATGAACGCCTTTACGGGAGAGCACAAGCCTCTTTTAAGCCTTTCTCCGATTAGTCAGCATTTCAGCCGTCCACATTTATCCTGACGGTGGAAATGAGGTCAAATCAGCACAAGGAATGAATCAGCAGTTGTTCCATTTATTGGTTTCCATTGGGAGTATGACTGTGTTCACCAAATTTCATCAATCTTAACATTTATTTCCAGGATTTGTCACAAATTTAAAAAAATAAATAAAAAAAAATCTTCCCAGTTCAATAAAAAATCTGTGATATTAAACATCAACATTAAGTGTGTGTCCTTAGAATTAAATATGTGAAGTGAGAGGAACTAAAAGAAGTGACACTGATTCACACACACTTTAGGAAAACTGCAAAACAGGCTGCAATTATTATTGATTTGTTTTAATATATTTATATTAGCAAAATCATCTATTCATCCATTTTCAGGGTCGCAGGGAGTCAATCACAGCTGACAAATACAAATACATTTTTGGTAACACATTATACAATATCCTTCAAACATATTTTGTGCCAAAAAATTATTTTTTGTATCATAACATTGAGTGCTAACAGCCTGTAGTGTCGATATACAGAAAGCTTACAAATAACCCCGTTAAAAATCGAATGGTGGTTTTGTCTAACACAAAAATCAGACGTGAAATTTTTGGATGTTTTGTTATTATAATGTTTTTAAAAGTACCTTATCAAGAAACAATTAAAAGAACAACAACAATGTAGTACAAATACCTTGAAAAGATGCCTCAGTGTTGTATTAAAGCCCTTAACATGTGGTGCAACAACTAAAATCTGACCTTTGCTGAATAATCACAAACACCTTCAGTGAGAATTCAAGTTGTATTTTATTGTTCAATTCAAAAAATTGTGTTGACTAAGATGATTTCTTGCAATAACAAGCAATAATCTTTATAAGTATTACAATATATCATCTGCATAAAGGCTGATTTTATATCTGGGGTGTAATGGTTGAGGTGTGGATTTTGACAGGGATGTCTTCCTTTTCGCCAGTTGCTGTGAGTGGAATCAGTCCGTACATAAAGCTTTATGAGGTCTTGTCGTACGACAGAGAGGATCTTCACAGGAAGCATCTTATAGTCAGGAGAGCGTTGAAACCTCAGGAACACACACTGACGCTGGACTTCACGGCTTTCCACAGGTAACTTCATATTTCTCTGTTTCAAAAGCCCTCCTAAAACACAATCTGGCTACATAAACAGTATTATTTTGTTCCTGAACTCATAACACATGAAACAATTTGTTGTCCATGTGTTCCTGCTGTTGATAGATCTGCACACTGTTTGGACTTTTGTTTCTTGCAGAACTTTCCGTCTGCGTTTGAAACGCAATGCAAATGCAGAGTTTTCTGAAGATTTCACGGTGGTCACTGACAGTGGTTCCGTGTCTGCTGACCTTTCCCACATATACTCAGGAACACTAGAGGGTAGGTATGACGGAGATATCTGGCCCACTAGGGCTGGGAACAGTTTACCTGTGATTCAAGTCTCAGTGAAGGCTCAAAGTCATTTATAGTCTTTATGGTTTGGATGAAACATCTGGATAAAAATCGATCTGATTACTGAAATTCAAAGAACAAAGTGAAATGTAGTGAAATGCTTTCTCACTCTTCCCTCATGTCTCATTGCTTGTATCTCTCTGATCTTCTTAAACTTTAAGTTTCTCTCAATGGCTCAACTATTCATTCTGTCCGCCTGTTTTTCCAGTTATCTCGTTCATTTTCACTTCTCTGACCCCGACATGTTGTCTCTTCTGATCTGGTCTTGCAGGTGAACACGGTTCTGTCTGCTATGGCTCGGTGTTAGAGGGTCAGTTCGAGGGAACCATCCATACAGGCAATGGCACCTATCACATAGAGCCATTACAAAGACACACCAGCAGCCAAACAGATCACCACTCCATAATCTACCAGGAGGACGACATGGGTAAGACTTCTGTTTTCCTCATTATGACATCAGACTGCCGTCCAAGATGAAAAATTAAACTCTTACATGAAAGGCTTGTGCATATGCAGACTGAAATGACACCCACGTGACCTCAGCTGCTTTTCCTGGTCATCTGGTGATATATGGCAAGAGCCAAGAAATTCCATCCTGCAGTAGACCTCCCCCCCCCTACAGTTTGACTAATGGTCCTCTTGGCAGTCTTATAGAAAGACAAACATCTCCAGCAAAACGCATCTTCCTCCTTTCTGTACTACATCTCATTGTTCTGTTCCTGTACAATATCTGTACATTACAGCCTCAAGCTCCATGCCAACTGAGGTTACTAGGGGTCAATGCATTATCTTTACCCTTAACTCATAGGAAGTGTGTAGTTATAATGCGATAACAGATCCTTTTAAGAGCTCCGGGGGAGGAGGGGTTGCTGGCATGGGTTGGCGTGGCGTGGTGGGTGCAGGCCAAAGAAAAGACAAACTGAAGGTGGTGTGACTTTTTTAAGGAGGAGGAGGAGAAATGGGGGCTAAAGTTAGAGGTATGAAGGTGAAAGAAGAGGGGGAGGGAGTACAGTACATCATCAAAGGGGGGAAAGGGGGGACAAAGGGGAGAAGGAGGCTGAAAGGGGAGAGAAAAGAGGAGCATGTGGAGATGCACATGTATTTCTGTGTGCACATTTGCATCAGAATAATTATTTCCAAGAAAGCAGTTTTCCTGGAAACGTACAGATGGTGCCAAGCCCCCCCCCCCCCTCCCATTGCATACACAGACTAGATGGCTGCCTTCCTCCACACGCCTCCCGCCATTTCTTCAACCTCTTTCATGATTGTAGCAACGTTAACACGAGATAACATCCTGTTCTTTCATTCATGGGCCTGCATATCTGCAGGAAACGGTGAACCATTTGGCACATGATATTTCAATGAACAATTAATGCTACAAGTGGTAAATTAGGAAGCGTCGGGGCTGACATAATAAACCTGTGTGTATTTCCACTTCCTGCAGTTGTCGTCTGGGGGGGGATACGAAGGTCGTGTAAGGATCTTTCCCTCCCCTGGGATGGAGGATGTCGTGAGGCCTCTGGGCTGGCCATCTTGCTATAAATACTCTGTAATGTTGAACATTTATGGCGTCGCCATACATATTGAATGATAAACAGTACACATGAATACGTCATGGGTTATTAAGGGGGCAGAGATGCCATGAGTAGAACAAGGAATATCCCCTGATGGAGTAGACGCTGGTGAAAGGATGAAGGGAAAGATCTGGATGGATGTTATGTAGAGCTGTGATCAGGCCCCCCCCCAAAAAAATCCCACATGGTTTCTGTCCAAACCCGATCCTGAAGCACTGTAGCCTGCAGTCGGATTAAATACCTGAATTTTCACTTTCCACATCTAATTTCTTCATCGTATCCATTGCCAAATGATGTTAGACAAGCATTTAGGATTTGAGAAATGTCTCTGTGGCTGAGTTGGATGAACTTTCTGTGTTGCAGCCGTGGCTAAAGGTTATCAGTCTTTTGCAGTCGTGCTAAAGAAACAGCTGTCTCACAAACAGCCACGCGGTATCAAACCAACCGGAAAGCAGCTTCATGGAGTTTTCATCCTAGGATGCGGCTCGATACGCGATATCTGGACCAACATGAGAAATACAATCTGGAGTAAGCAGAAAATCTCCCGCCAAGTGTGAACATGTTATTTTTAAGAACACGCGGCGCTTGTGGTGGATAAGTGGTTTAGTCCAAGACATGGATACGCAGAGGGGGGGAAACTTGACTAACACAGAGTTAAGTGTTATGTTATATTTAGGATTAAGATTATTCTGCACTTGAGCTAAACAATGGGGCACTTGAGGGCACTCGACCGGACCAAAGAGCCATTCATACACTCACAGCAACACATGCAAATGTCCCACTGCGGCATCCTGATTTAGAAAGGGTGAATTTCAACACTCGGTGCCTTTTTTAAGCTGGAAAAAAAACAAGAAACCAAACTCCCTGACGTAATGTAAGAATACATATATATATGTGAGTTGAAATGATTGTCAAGAGGGTCCAGTTTAAGTGCAACCCTTAACAGGAAAACTAGTAGAGCTGCTGGGAATTCTGCATTAAAATGTGACCTTTTTTTGACGATAAATCGTCGAGGTGCGCAATTCTTTCTTTTTGAATTGACAAAAGGATTTAAAAAAAAAACGTTGGCAACACAGACCACAAAGCTGTGTTCTCGACAGTGTGATGGAAAAGGAAGAGACACATAAACAAACTAAGAGACAGAACACAGAAGTCTGGGAATAATCAGTGGGTTGACGCCCGGCATTTAGACCTCCACGTACACCCCCGTGGGTCACCCCCCCTTAATGCATGCCATTTATAGAACGAATCACTGCTTTGTGATTGGCTGGGGGGGGTTGTAGAATGGTGTGATCTAATCTGACCCTCACTTTTAGACTGTTCGATCCAGAGATGTTCACATTCACACAGCCCTTGAAGTTGTCACGGATCGCCAGTTACCTGGCAAAGCATCGCTAACATTAATGCAAAATAGCATGTGAAAGTTATTACTATGTCATGTGACTCCACAGCAAGTTGGGGGATTCAATGCCCGCAGGAATGTTGCTGGAATAGCTTGTTTTCTGTACATTGAAATGATTGTGAAACATAATGCAGCATTTACTTTACATTACATTCTTTCCCCCATATTCACATGCAGGACCCCCACAGTCCCTGTTTGCAAAACTAGTACATGTTATTACTGTTAGCTGTTGCAATCAAGTCTTTTTGGGGGGGGAATTCTGTATCTTTGCCAGTTTATGGAAATGCAATGCCTCCCCTGACTCGTTGCATCAATCTGACGAGACAGCCGCCTCAGAGGTGTCGCAAATCACAGCCGACGATGTTAGTTTAGAGAAATCACGCTCTATTTTTAGAGAAATCAGTGTTTTCCACAAAGCTGATTTCCAAATGTGGGTCTATATCAGTGCATTCCTATAAGAAACAGTTCAAATGTGAAGCTTAAATGTGAGAGCATTAGCAATACGCCAGCTAAGTTCGTCACTGAACAGGATCGTTCAGTATATGGGGAGGCAACATACATTTTTTATTTCTTTAATCCAGAAAATAGTCAACTTAACTTTATTATAAAACAATAACTGACCTTGTGCACCTGTTGAGCAAACAAGAGAAACCCAGCATATCCACTTTGTTTCAAATGTGGAAACTCTCTCTACAAGACCTTGATATCGTTCATGATCATGAAAGATATCATCAGAATAAAACACAAATTTTCCTCGTTAAAGCTACTTAATCATTTTGATCTTCTCACATTATGTTAGGATTATTTGTTACACATTTTACCAAACCAGACGGGCATTTCTGGACATTCTAGGTCTTGAAACAGATGGTATGTGTGATACCTGAAGCGTTGCTGCTTCTTAAACACATCGATAACGCGACACAATACCGTTTGAGCACAAACCACTCTTTATTTTCAAAGATCAGACTGTGGCCCTGTTCCATATCGCTGCTGTGTTTATTAATGAGCGTCTTACACAACGTCCTGTTTGCTTCAACAAATAAACAGTAGTGGGTCGAACCAAACCTGTGTTTAATCTCGGTTCAATTATTTATTATTATTGGAAAACACACACAAAAAAAAAATGGTAGGGAGAGCGGCCCAACAACGACAAAGTGCTGAAAGGCAGAGAACTGGCCTTTTTCAGTGATTCAGATTCAGCCACCTCAGAGATCTCCATCAGTTTCCTTTTGTTTTTTGTAAAATAGCAGAAAGCTATAACAAAATGAACAAATTATTTCTTATTTATTGCATTTAATTTAATAGAATTATGATTACTGGGTAATATATATGATGTCAAGTCTCTGTATGATCATGGGACAAGGCAGCACAATATATGACTCAAGTAATAAACCAGGGCTCTTCATAATCACATCACGTCACTGCCCATATCTCATCTCATTTTGCATTTTAATTCATATTTTTGGAATTAAATCAGCTCATTCAAGTGCTTTTGTGGTGGCTCTCCCTTTGCTTGGTTGATTTTATCTCAAAGAAGATGAGATGAATCATCAATATATCCACTTCTATGCTTTTTACCCTGAAGTTTATTTCTCTGCTTGTTTTTTTGTGTAGTCTTACCAGCCATGAGAACCAGCACTCAAGGATTCTGTGGTGCGGATCATCTAAACCTCCTCATCCAAAGCCTCAGACCCGATGAGGTAGGTCAGCCCAGACATCACCTCAGAGAAGGCACTCACAACAACAATTAAACACATCACTTTCCTGTCCTCGCCCTCGAAATGTCACTCCTCCGCAGACACCGTTTATAGCCAATAAATCCACCAGTGGGTCTGATTCATCTGTAAATATACCCAACCTTACTCATTCATTCATTTCTATTTCAGCTGCTGAGTCATACTTTACAGCACAAATCACAGAAACCTGAAAGATGAGCTGTCACCTCACAGGTCAAATCTCCATTTGCGGTATAAAAGTGGTATAAAGTATCAAAGACGGATCCAAACCCACCAGATGACCTTGACCCACTTATTATATAAGCAGGTATGATGTAATAAACATCTGCCGATTCTATTGAGCTAATCGCCCCTTTGGGTATTGATAGTTACCCTTTGACCAACTAGGTCGTGGTCCAAAAGTTCACTGTCAACAATGGATGTGGGGATATTGGTGCGGGTCCATTTTTAACAACGTGCCTGTCGATGGAGATCACTTCCACTGTTTGGGGTGTTGGAATGGTCTGAACAGATGTTGTTGCCCTGTTGTGTTCCTGTGCTAAGGGTCCCCCCTCCCACTGGGACATAAGGCATCCCGGTGATAACATGACATCATGTTTTTGATACACAGGCCTTCATGAGTTTACACCTGCAAAGGATGAATAGTCACTGAATCCGACGAGCGGTTCAGGTTCGCGATCTAGCAGGATTCAAATCTTCCTTCCAAACTTTCCCCTTTAAAATCAACCTCAGGTGTATTCCCCGCCTCCTTCACATCTCTGCACTGTCGCCCACAGGAGGCACCAGCGAGCCGGTTGTCGAGAGCAGTCGAGGAGTCAAAGACCAGCTGCCTCCTCCATCTCCATGTCGACCACCTCTACTACAAGAGGTTCAAGTCTGTTGAAGCGGTTGTGGCTCAGGTAACATGATGTCAACTCTTTTTTTTTTTTTAAACCAGCTGGTAGTCAGTAAAAATAGAAACCTTCTGTTTCCTCTTTGCACCAGAGGATTTCCAGGATAACGGAACATCGAGCAGGAGCATCAAAATCAACAGGATTTCCTCCACTTGGGAAGTTTTGGGTACATGGTGCTGTAATCAAAGTTCAACTGCTGTTTAGTCCCACAATCGTATCCTGATAAGAGAAGGGAAACTACTTTATATGCCGGAAGTGTCACTGGATGACAGATTGTCATATAGCTCATTGATTCTTATTTTGTCTTTTTCAAACCAAGATCAAGACCAAGAAGGTTCTTAAATACAGAATATAGATTCATTGATGCTGAATTTCCTTTTATTTTACTCACAGGGGAGAAACCTGTGACCTCAGGCAGAGTCCGGGATCAAATCAATCTCTGATTAAAGAAACCGTTTGATCATGAACTTTGAGGTAGTGCACTATTTACCATTGAGATAGTCATACTGATAGCCAGTAATACTAAATAAAGCACCCAGAGGCTGGATGAAACGCCAGGGCCTGCACGGACGCACACAGACACTTGTGGACTTAGGACTGGAGGCAAAAAAAACCCACTTCTATTGGATGCCCCTTATTTAAAGTCCCAGTCGGCAACATGTTTTTGATCATATTGACTGAAGCCGACACTACGCTCCGATAGAACAACATAAATCATCCGGTTTTAGAAAAAAAAGCGTGCCTCTACGTGCACGTAGAGCCTGTTGTTTGTTTTGCAAAAAATCGACAGCGCCCGGATCATCCTGTCCAATCAGCACGCAGGGCTGTGTTCGTGCACACACAGAGCCCCTCCCCCCTCGGGTCGTACCACTATTACAGGGGGAGGCGGAGGGAAGTAGCAACAAGCTTCCAATTCCTCGTTAAAAACTGAAACGAGGAGGTCCAAAACAACCAAGGAGAAGAAAACACCAGTGGAAAAGAAGGGAAAAAAGAAAGATGGCGACGGTGCCCGTGATAAAAACAGAGTCAACATCGGACCCGCGTTTCAAAGGTGGCGTGGTCTAAGGGATTTCAAAGGGCAGGAAGTCGAGGGGGAGGAGCTTGGTGGTCGTGGGGGAGGAGCTTGGTGGTCGTGGGGGAGGAGCCTGAGAGTTGGAAACATTCAAAATCTGACAGAGTGCCCTCCATCCGCCGGACTTGCCCACTGGGACTTTAAGAAAACATGACACAGTGTCCTATGAGGTGCTTTTAAAGTGGAGAACATGTATTGAAGGACCTCAATGGTGCCTTCAAAATGGAGAAAACATGAACAAGTGCTTCTCGCTCTCTGAGTATGAGGTGGCACATCACAGACATTTGGCATCATAAGGTGGTGTTCCAGGTGTTAACGGACCAGCCCGGTCCTGTTCTTCCCTTCAGCTGCACCCGGCAGCCCTCATATGAGGAGCAGAGTAACTCCACACTAGGACAAGCTGCAGGTTCAAATATGGCAATAATACAAGCTGATTTAGTTGCTTTAAATGCACTTTGTGAACTCTGAGGTGGTTTATTACATTTTCAACCCCACACTCTTGACATTTGACCTCATTATCAGATAAAAATGTCTACAGTAAGCCTCGGAGCTTCACTGAAGAGATGGGTGAAAGGTCGCTGATTTTCCCCAGGATGCTCAGTTTAGAATGAACAGATTACATTTCCTGGATTAATCTGATCTCAACCTAAACGCAGACTTGAGTGACACGCTGGGTTCAAAGCTGCTTGCCTGCTCAGTGCAGTGAGAAAGATAAAAGTCGAGATAATAGAGAAAGATAATACAAGATATCACGTTGAAGTTTCACAAGGGTTAACACCGGGGTGAAAGGTCACGTGAGATGCTATCCTGATACTGAGTTTGGTCACATACTGACAAGGGAATCCATTGAGATAACTTCAACATAAATACCTTCATAACTTCCCCTAAATTAAAACCAATAAACAATATTTCTGCAACGTAACATCACAGATATTTCTCTCATTATTTTAGATTTCTCATGGTCTGATCCAGGTTCAGTTTGGATCACGTCGGTGCTTTATTTGAACTCTTGGTGATCAAAGCAAGGTCGAGGACGTCTGTCCTTAGCTGTTGTTTCTATAATTCCCTCCGGCCTTCCTGCTGCTGTCCGTCCTCTCATCACCTCCTCAGATTCTTTCCACCTCAAACAAGCTCACACTTCATGTTGTCTCTGGTTCAGCGCCAGAAACGCGTTTGTTGAGTGAGAAAATACACTGTAAGCGATGCTGCGAGGGGATCTTTGAGTGTAAACAGACAGAATGCTGTTGTCACAATCCCTGCTGACCTTGTTTCAGCGTCTGAGGGGTCTAAGGTGTCAATATTTACATTACATTTATGGAAAATCCCAGCAGGTTCCACTGGACGTTCACGTCCTGCTGTATGGACTCGGGCCTTCGCATGTGACTGGTTTGCACGTGCCTCCGAATGCGTGATCCGCTTCGCCACCCGCGCTGTAAAAACACTCACTTTACAGATTAGCTCACGGGGTCCGTTCACCAATCACGGTCAAAACGTGGTGTGTGTGTGAGAATTGTGTCAGATAGGTGCCGCAGTTCAGACAGACTCAAGTATAGCGTCAAAACGACAAAATGCTAAGTCATTTTACTCCCTTCTGGAGCTCCGACTCGAGCTCTCAGGGCCACGTAAGCCTCAACCACCCAGCAAACCACTCCAGAAATAAAGAGAAGATGTCACTGATTGTTGTCTCCCGTAAATAGATCTCCTCCTACATCCGAGCCGTGAATGACATCTACGACAAAGTGGACTTCGACGGCATCAAGCTGATCAACTTCAAAGTGCAATCCCTCCATGTAAGATCCTTTTGTACGTTTTGTCTTTTTGTAAAATGAATTACATTCAAAATACGAGATCCTGTGACCATAACTGCACAAAAGTGTCATTTCAGAGGCAGTGTGTTATTTCCACAATATAATCATATATGTGTTATCAACATAATATCAATACTTCAGATGCAGGACTCCATATAACAAGTAATCCTGTCTGTTTCCTCCCTAATTGTTATCACATTAACCTCGAGGTGATCAAGGCAACTTTATTTGTATCACACATTTCATACACGAGGCAGACTCAACGTGCTTCGCATCATAACATCAAAATGTCACACAATAAAGTAAATCATTTAAAGGAAATAAAGGCAAAATTAAAATGCATTACAGAAAGACAAGGAGAATAAAACATATTTGCAATAATAATAAAAAACAGTGCAGACATTAAAAGATTTAGCAGAAAGTTTAAGTCGATGCATCAGTCTTATTTGCATGCTATGATTGCCTGATATGCATATAAAGTGAGCTACTTGTCCCGTCTCCCTGCAGGTGATGACGAAGGAGGATAAAAACGATCCTCTGCAGCAGCAGTACATCGGGCCTGAGAAACTGCTGAGTCTGTACTCTGAGAGCAACTGGGGCAACTTCTGTCTGTCCTATCTGCTCACCGACCGAGACTACAGCGGCACGCTGGGCCTCGCCTGGGAAGGCATGCCGGGTGAGTCAAACTCACCGTGAAATCACAAGCACACGTACTGGACATAGACAGGGATTTGCATATTTGTCTCGGAGCTCAGAGGTCCTAGAATCAGTCAGGTATGAGGAATACGGGTCACATTGTTGTGCTTGGAGGAGGACGATGCTATAAAACAGCAGGCCGAGTTAGAAAAGTAGTCACACACGTGTTCTCTTGTTGTTTAATTACTCAGATTTGACACACTGCCTTTGTGGAGATGTCTTTCGTGAACTTGAAATAGTGTTTTGCTGCTCTGCTGCTTCTCCTCTCACACAAGCCGTCCAGAGTGAACACACATTCACAGTTTCCAGATCAGTGTGAGGGATTTGACCCGTGTCAGAGGTGAATCAGGGGTGAAGGGTCGCGTAGCTTGAATTCAAGTGCGCCGAAAACTGATAATAAAAAGTCTAGTTCATTTAAGGAGCTGCAGCAGAAAAGGCTTGTGAGACGCTTTTGGTTTTCCTGGATCTAATGATGTTTTTCTGCACAGACCTGCAGGAATTAAACAGTTCCGATTTCAGGCCTTTTATTCAAGCCATGTTTTGGTTTGAGAGGATCAAAAGGAACACGTGAGCAAACTCCTCAATGAACACATCGCCAGTGATTTGCATGTAAATGCCTGCTGTTAGGCTCAAATCATCCACAAATGCTGCAGAAATCATTCATTTCTTTTCATTTTAATATTATTTACAGACAAACCCAAAATGAAAAAACTGGAAAAATATGCAAACCAGGAAGATAAATGAAATTTAAATGAAAATGTATTCTTCTTCTCCTTTAAAAGTGATCATTTGCATAATGCATAATTGCATAATAATTAAAGTTGTACAATAACAATGTAAAGAATCTACTTAAGATTTGAAATATTGAAAAAAACGTAAAATATTACATTTTTAGCACATTATTGTTGGAAGACCTTGATGCACAAATTGACTGTAATAATCAGCACATGGTCTGTGAGTCGTATGGTTTTTGTGTTGGAGGACGTTAGCCATGAATGCTGGACTTGTTATGGTTGGAGGTTCTTCCTGCTTGTTTCTATGACATTCACCGAGACGCAGCGTTTGATTGGCTAAACTGAGGGGCGTGAGAACAGACCACGACAATGACATGAACCCTGGTCACACACACACACACACACATGTCGTCTCAGTGAGGATTTCTTACTGCATTCCACAGCTTGATCGCCATGGTAACATCTCACGTGAGACGCACACACACACATTCATAGTAGCAGTGACATTGTTGTGACTTTTCGGGTGTCATGTGACCGCCTCGGCGAATCAGCAGGGTATTAAACGTGGATAATCTCTGACCTCCAGAAAACAGATAGACTCAACCTCAGTGTTTCCATAACCCACATCCACCACTTTATTACTGGTCTTGGGACAGAGAGGGCCCATTAACCTCAATGGGACCGTAAACTCAAAGACCCCTGATGCTACTACACACACACACACACACACACACACACACACACACAGCTGCCATCCATCACTTAGCCCTCCTCCTCCTCTAACGTCTCCGTGTTGTGTGTTCGTACGTCCGGGCGTTATTAATTCGTGCTTTCTTACTTCCAACATCAATTCTTCTGCTGAGACGAACTGAGGAGCAAATACTCATTTTAGACACAATAACTGCTGTTTTTTTTAGCTTAGCTTTAGAAAACACACTCATAAAGACTAAGATAACAGAGTATCCTTGAAATGTTGATTTTGAAGTAATATTTAACTATCCACCATAGTAATACGGAATATAGAAAGGTACACGGAGAGATGAGACTTGCTTCTTTCCAATGATTGTGGTCATAAAATACAACTCCCTAACTCTAGAAGTCCAACACTGTGATAGATCGTTAGAAACTGTCTAACAAGCCAAAGTTGTCCATTTGTTTTTGATTTGTTTCCATTGTCATGATTTTTAACCATAAATTGCGATAATATGTGACTCTGTGAGGGAAGCCGTGACTCTCTCACACTCATTTTTAGGTTCATACATGTGTTTATATCGTTTTAATCAGAAAAACACATATACATTGACATAAAATGCTCAAAAAAACACTTAGTTTTAGCATCTTTCCTTGAGATGGTGACTTCTAAGGAGCCTGCATGTGACGTAGGAAGTTTTCTGATCTAGACCGCCCACAAAAAACTCTCTTAAAGTTGTCTTATTTCACAGTTTGCAGGTTGAGAGGCACTCCGGATACAAAATGTATGTTTTTCGATGATATTTTCCCTTTAAGGAACACAGTCAGACAGATTTCTGACAGTTTAAATGAATCATTTCTCAAGCGTCCATCTGTCCGATCACTTTTCTTGTTGAGCACGAGTCGTATTATTATTATTTTTTTAATCACAAACCATTTCAATGACAATCACACCTCCGATGCCTTCCAGACATTCTGTCATGGAAAGTTAGCCTCACAATACAACCAGTAAATATCATTCAAATTTGAGAAGGTCAATAAACAAAGAGAGCAGTGATGGATGGACATCGGATGCTTTTACAATATAAACTTCCAGGGAACATCCACTGTACTTTTCTGGGAACTCTGTCCGGTGTTACTAGTGGTCAACTCGCTCACCGTGTCTGTTTTTGTTGTTAAAGGTGTAAACACAGGGAACCCCCCTCCCCCCTCCCCCTTCTGTTTATCCAAGGAAGGACCGCCCCTTTACTATTGTTTGTCCGTTCATATTAAACCGTGTGAAAGAGGTTGTTGGTGCACCTCCATATGTTTCTCTGTGGTGTTAATTAAATACAGTAAGACCAAATATTTCTCCACCCGGGTGTAACTGTGTGTGTTTCTGCTTGTGTGTGTCTTGTTTGTGTGTATTGGATTATATACAAGTGATCCCAAGGGTGTTCCTCTGGACTTTCCAGTCAGCTAATAATAGGAGTCTTTCATTGCGGCTCCTTTCTGTGGCGAAGACAAGAAGAAGAAGGGGGGGATCGGAGACCCTTCCTGCTTAGGCTGCCAAGATACACATAGTCCTCCAGCGTAAGCTCTTTCTAGGAAACTGGGCTCCTTGAATAGCCCACCGTGGAGGCCATTTTAGGTCAAAAGCTGGGAATGTGCACCCAGAATTCCTGATTAACATGGCTGCCCTCTCGTTTCTGGCAAAAGCCACCGTCCGATATCGAACACCAAGGGTTGAAATGGTGTCTCAGGTTACCGTGTTGTCACTGGCAGGCTCCTTCACCCCCCCACATATGACACATGCTCCTATACAACACCGCTGTTGTTTCTACAACAGCACAGATAAGGGGCACTTTTTTGTTTTTCAACCTCTAAATGTCCCTCAGCGCCTCCCCGGACGTCACACAGACGCCCACCGTGGAACAAAAACATGCCGGCGGGGAGATCCAGATGCCCACGACGGAAAACACCTAGTGGACTTCACTGAAACAGGCGCTGGATATCTTTAACAGGCTTGTGTTACATAAAAGTCACGTGAGTGCACGGGGAAGTGCTGAGACCTCCAACCTGAGCACGGATGAAGGGAACCAATGAAGAGGGAGGATGGACGCATGGAGGTTACTCCCACGGCAGCAGGTTGAAAGGCTTAGGTAGCATCTTCTAATATTGAGTATTCAGCAGAGTTTCGGGTCGATATGTTCTATAAAGACCCGTTTGAGAGTGAAACGTCATAAACAGACGTGTTGAAATCCTGAAATCCATGAGCTGCTGCATTTCTGAGGAACTTTGACCATATAGGTTTCCAGTTTGACCAATGGGGTATGTTTCTGTAAAAGCCGTCCTCTGGTTGGCCAGCTGAGAGATGATGTCACGACCCCCCCTGCCCATGTGAATGTGGCCAGCTGTTTGTAATTATGGGAATGGCTGTCAGCGATGTTACGTAAAACCCAAAGGCCGATTGAGACCACTGGAGGCCAGAACGGGTCTGCAGGCTTCATAGTGAAACCGGGCAGGTCTGTCTGTCTGTCTGTCTGTCTGTCTGTCTGCAGCTCCCCGACCCCGGGCCTCAACGCTTGATAACATGTCAGTAGGAGATTGTTGGTTTAAGGTATTTCCAGTAGCACGGGGTCGCTTATGCAACCACACTGTACCACGAAGTAGTGTTTACAAACTCTGCTTCTTTTTTTTTTCTATTACACAATATTTACTTTCACATTCACCAGTTTATCCTCCCATCTTGTGTGTACTTCAGGTAACTTTGGAGGAATATGTTCAAAGCAGTTCCTCCGTCACGGCCGGCCCTCCACCCTGAACACGGGCCTGGTCACGATTCAGAACTACGGACAGTTCCTGCCGCCTCGACACGTCCAGCTGACCCTCGCCCACGAGCTCGGCCACAGCCTGGGATCCCCGGTCAGTCGCCATCGCCGGGTTTAGGAAAGTACAAAACACTGTCTGATACTGAACGAAGAGGTTGATCACACGGCTCATGGTTACAGTGAATATAACACACAATTTATCCCGATTATGCTTCCTACATTTATATAATATAATTTGCATATTTCAAACTTATTAAAAAAAACAGGACGTCATGAATTCAAGCTCAAATTTGAAGTTTGGGAAGACATTGATGTGTTTCGGGTGAATTTTACCTTTAAATAATTGTTAATTAATAGTGTTTTACAGATATATAGTGATATATCTATAAAAAAAACAACTAGTGTCCTTTTGTTGAAGCTCTTTTCAGACAGTTTGTTAAACTTTACCAGTTTTACCAGATTGGCACCCTCGTAAACCAAGAATCCCAAACACTTTCTGGTCTAACATGAGACCCGGGTTGTGTAGTGAATGACAATTCAGTGTGACGAATCCCTGCGATTCAAAATTGAGACGAACCTCCTATATTCTCACATGGGGCATACGCGGCTCTGCTGCACCGCAACAAATTGCCAGTGAATGATTCACTTATGTGGACATTAAAGACCTTGGCCTGTACTCACTGGCTTGTTTCATAGATACTCTTGGCTCAGCCTCACAGGAGAAATCTGAAATAAGAGGGCAGGAGGATCTCTGATTTCCCTCCCCACGGTTATGTTTTAGTTAGTTATTTTTATTTAAGTGCTCCCACCATAACAGCCCGTATGTGTACACAAATACATGCGCCTCTTTCCACCGTGTGACGGTTTCCAACACCTGCAAGCTTTCTCTCCCACCGCCCAAAATACCAGCAGCGTTTCTTTTCTCCTGCCCTCCGTTATGCACACTTCCACGGACCAAAGCGTCCTCTGGGGCATTCCTGAGAGGATTTGTTCTGCCGTGTCAGAACCTGCAGGCTGGGTGTAAGTTAAAGTCTGCTGCCCCGGCTCCTGTGACAGGCATGCCTCATTGTTTCCAGGCCGGACGAAGCACATGAAGAGATCTGAGCTTCACCTGAGATTTGTAGCCGGTCGGGGGGGGGGGGGGGGCAGAGAGGGGAATTCTTGGTTAAGAGCCGTTTGACCTTTGGCCTGCACTAGCCTTGCAACCACACTGTGGGTCCATTTGCTTTAAGTGTTTGAAAATACTGAAAAACGTTGTTATATTTTCCCAACGTGACTCCTTCAAATGTCCAAAACTTCAAGATATTCAGTTTATAATCAAACATGACAAACAATGGGAGAAGCTGGAACCATTGAAACAATTAGATGTTGTTACATTTTTGTCATCTGACTAATTAGTTAATTGACTCCTTCCCTACTAAAAAAAACAGCTTAGACCAGCTTTGGCTGGTTGATGGTTTTAGCTGGTTTTAGCTGGTGGGTTTAGATCGTCTTAGCTGGCTGGTTGAGGGTTTTAGATGGTTCAATAGGCTGGTTGATGGTTTTAGATGGTCTTAGTGGTTTTAGCTGGTTGATGGTTTTAGATGGTCTTAGTGGTTTTAGCTGGTCTTAGCTGGTAGAACTGGCTGGTTGATGGTTTTAGCTGGTTCAATAGGCTGGTTGATGGTTTTAGCTGGTTTTAGCTGATTTAACAAGCTGGTTGATGGTCTTAGCTGGTTCAGTAGGCTTGTTGATAGTTTTAGCTGGCCTTAGTGGTTTTAGCTGGTTGATGGTTTTAGATGGTCTTAGTGGTTTTAGTGGTTGATAGTTGTAGATGGTCTTAGTGGTTTTAGTGGTTGATAGTTGTAGATGGTCTTAGTGGTTTTAGCTGGTTGATGGTTTTAGATGGCCTTAGTGGTTTTAGCTGGTTGATGGTTTTAGCTGGTCTTAGTGGTTTTAGCTGGTTGATGGTTTTAGCTGGTCTTAGTGGTTTTAGCTGGTTGATGGTTGTAGATGGTCTTAGCTGGTTCTACAGGCTATTGGTGGGTTTAGATTGTCTTAGCTGGTTGAATTTCAGCTCCTTTGTTGCTTGTTTATCTTTGCATCTTTATGGTAACATCACCTGTAAAAACCAATGCAGTTGTTCAAGAAGTAAACAGGAAGGACAGGAAGTACAGTACCAGTACACACTGGGCTGCTCTTCCTTTTCTATGTACTATTCTCTGGATCCAACATCTGCTGTGACATGCAGTTCTATTAAGTCCAGATACTAACAGTGGAGACTATAAAACTGAATCCATTAAACAAATAAAAAGCAGATGCATTAATACCTGATTCAGAAACGTGTAGCGTGTTAAATCCGACCCCTCGGTATTCCGAGCGAGTTTGACATCCAGAAAGTGTTTCACAAAAACGCCAAAACAGGAGGAGATCACTCTGTTCTGGAACGCCACATTCCTCTGCTGCTTCATGGCCATCGAAACTCTTTTGACTGCATAAAAGGACACGCTTTTTACAACAAAGATAACTTTAAAAGTCACAGAAAACTGTCTTTTCCCAAAAGGGCAAAGGGCCGACACTGAAAGCATGTCTATGCTACGTTATGTCTGTCTACGATGACGACATAACGAGGAAACAAATGGAAAGTACTTTGAATGGAAATATCTCTGTGTGGCGGATATATAATATATATATAAAAACACACACACACATCATGTTTGATTTCTGGTGTTTCGTCTGTTCTCCAGCACGACGAGGGCTCAAACTGCGGGAACCTGGGCTCCAGCGGCGGGAAAGGCCGGTACCTGATGTTCCCCCACGCCACGGACGGGCTGCGTGAAAACAACGATAAGTTCTCGCCCTGCAGCTTGGAACGCATCAGCAAGCTCCTGAAGCTGAAGAAGGACGACTGCTTCGTGGGTGAGGACAGGAAACATCAAATCAGTGGACCCGACATCAGTCAGTGTGTGTTTATGTGTGTGTGTGTGTTTCTGGCCAGTCAGCGACCAGCCCATCTGTGGAAACCAGATCGTGGAGGAAGGCGAGGAGTGTGACGTCGGTCACAATGATGCAGACCTCTGCTGCTTCAGCGCTAAGCAGTCCGTGGAGGTCCAGTGTCACCTCAAGCCTGGTAAAGCCTGCAGGTACTGCAGACCAGCAGAGTCAGCATAAAAGCTTCACGTCAAACATGCAGCGCATTCATCCCAACTTTTGTTTCTTTGTGTTGGTTTCTATGTGTGTCTTCCACTCAGTCCCAGTCAGGGTCTGTGCTGTGCTCAGGACTGTGGGTTTAAGTCGGTGGGTGAGTCCTGCGATGAAGAGACAGACTGTCAGAGGGAGGCCATGTGTTCAGGCGTCTCCCCGATCTGCCCCGCGCCGAGCGCCAAGGACAACCTGACAGTCTGCAGTGAGGGCACGCGGGTCTGCATGAACGGGGTGAGGCTGGCGCGTCACGCCGCGACTCAGTGATGGTTTTAACGGCGTTGGCCGACAAGCAAACATGTTACAAAAGGTCCAGTAAATGAAGGAAAAACATCATTATCAAAAATTTAGTAGCTGTTCTGGAGCTTTCAACTACATCACATGATCTTCATCAATAGATGGAGTTCTCAGTTGTACAACTCTAGATATTCAAATATAAATGTTTTGAACACTCAGAAACTAAATAAAAAAAATCTTAAAAATGGATATTTGGACAAAACATTAAAATGATGTGAGGTGATTAAGTGTAAACCTTTCAATTAAATCTGTGTTTAACTGAATTATCACGTAAAGATGTGGGAAATAATGGCATCAAATGCCGTAGAAGTTCACTACAGGGTGCGTCAGTACGATGTGACATCATCAAAGCACCCTTCACAGAATCGAGACATGAAAGGGGAGTGAAACACATTTGAGTCTCATGGCTTTTCGTTTCAAAGTAACTTTTAAAGGAAGTGACGACATCATTCATTTGAAATAAGTTGCAGATATTCACAGATAATTGGGATATTGAGAAACAGATCCAGTTTCCTGTTTCCATATCAGCTTCCATGACAAACATTTCTGGATTCAATCAGATGTTTCACAATAAATGTGTTCACGGACCACTTTGGAAACAAATGCACCATTACACCACTGTTAATAAGAAGAGACCGGTGGGACTCTATCAGTTTCTTCTCAACCAGACTCCCTCCATTGTTAAATGTCCTCTAAGCAGGAGAGGCGAGGAATTCGTTCCAGCTGTGAATGTTGGATATATTACTCTCCAGAGGTGCTGAGTGCCCCAAAACCTCCGACGACCTCACAGACTATAAAGTCAAAGAATTTAATAAAACTAGATATTTCAGCTGAAAGGACAAAGCCTTCAGAATCAACAGCAAATGGGAAAAGTCACTTAATCTGTACAAAAAAACATTTATTTAAGCCTTTTTAAGAGGAAAAACAAAGCTGCAGTGAAACTAATTCACGGGATTTAAGGTGAAGAAAAACCAGAAAAACAAACAGGAACAGACAAATGTCTTAATTAAAATAAGCCAATGACCAAAATGCCTTCAAGCATTAGGTTCTTCAACATGAGAACGCCCAAAAACAGCCCTCAATCAGTAAAGTTCAGATAGCAAAGAAGTCTCAAAGGAGCAGAAACACAAGCTTTTTTGGTTAACGGAGGTTTGCATGAAATGAAGGACGGATCAGAAAACCTCTTTTAAGCCCTAAATAAAGGGCGTCGTCACACCCTGATTGGCCAAGAGGTAAAAATGTACCTAGCTGCTCCTGATTCTGAATTAGGAGACGATCCTCACACAGGTGATCTGGATAATCCTCCAATCAGCTGAGTGCTGAGTACCAAAGAATGAGGGACCACATGTGTGAAATAAACTACCTAAATAAACAAAAACACAGATAATAGACATATTTGTGAGACATTTTTAATGTCTTAAAGCTACAGTTGGTAATAAAATACTGTTTGGTCATATTTGCAGTAACTAGAATATCACATCCATGATCCATTCAACACATCCATTGGTTTTCATTCAGCTTGAGTTGAGTAATCCACCAAAGAGAACATATCTCCATTATGAATACTATAATTGTGGTTACAACAGATGGAGAGCCTCCACTTGTTTCCACTTTAAGTCTTAAGGGGGTCTCTGGTCTTTCCCTGCAGGTCTGTGCCGAGTCCGTGTGTGTGAAGCACCGTCTGCAGCAGTGTGACTGTCCAGGAGACTCCATGAAGGAGAAATGCCACATGTGCTGCCAGCAGCCCGGTAACTACCGGCCCACTGGAGGCCGAGGAATGTGTTTACGCTCGGCGTCCCAACGCGTCAGCCCGTGTCAATTTGTGCTGAGGTTACGTTGTTGTTTTCCATTAGATGACCTCAAAACGATCAGACTGTGTGCTGAGTACAATATCACATTTTTCAGTTGTTGTCCCGGATGCTTTGCTGAACCACAAGTTCGGTATCTATGTTTAAGAGACAATTCGTCTTTCAAATGTCAAACCGATGTTCCATTCATAGGTTAAAGGTGGCTTTGGGGCAGTATGATGGTTTATGAGTATATCTAATGTGATTTAATGGCAGATAAGCCTGAGACGTGCGCCAGCACCACCTCCTCCGTGCTCTCCCGTCACTTCCAGAAGAAGTCGTTGGCGTTGGTGGGCGGGGCCCCGTGCTCCGGGAACCAGGGTTACTGCGACAAATTCCACGTGTGTCGTCTGCTGGATGCAGACGGACCCATCGCACGACTGAAAAACTCCTTCCTCAACCTGGACGACTTCGACGACATCGGAGAGTGGATGAAGGTGAAGCACTAAACGGCTAAACACCTTAGCAGCTAAAGAGCTACGGATTTTCTGAACGTACCTTAAAAGTGATGCATTCGAAATTTAGAGCATATCTGTTGCCTCCACAGGGCTCTCATCATGGTGATGGCTGAGCTGGCGGCTATCAGCTAACAGTGCAAACACAAACATGCAAAAAAAAACGTAGGAGAGATAAGCTTGGGTAACAACACACACAGCGGGAGAGCGACCTCATGCTTAGCCTCAAATACCAGAGGCTTCATTCTTAGCCTCTGGTATTTGTTTACCAAAAGTTGCATTATTTCACTTTAACAGAGTTTTTGACCAGCGTTCTGACTGTTTAAACTGGGCTGTGCATTTGAGCATCAGGCTGTTAACACCTGAAGGTGATAATGTACTTAAAAGGGAGCTACATTTTAATTAGCTTACAATGAAAGCTCCATGGTGTTCATCTAATCAGTCTCTTACTTGTCCCTTGACTTTAATTCATTGCTTTACTTCCTTTGACTAAATCAGGTTACCATGTATTAACTTTAGAGATTTGGACATTAAGTCACTCCACATATGACCTGATGAAGACGCAGCATCTCATCCTTTGATGGTTATCACCTTTGTTCCGGTGCATCAGATGTGACTTCCTCGGCTCAGTGTGTTTGTTTAACGTCCCGCTCTGATGTTCAGCTGTCTTCGGCGTTGAGGTTTAGTTCCTCATGACGGCACGGAGAATCAGGAATCTGGGTGAAAGTGCATGTCGAAGACCAGCCATGCGTTTCACGGGGAACATAAAATGACCCCCTTATGTCAGGAAACACACCGTCAACATCACAGAGTATGGAGGGGGGAGGGGTTTCCTGAAAACGTGTGATATGTTGTTTATACCTTGATATGATATGTTGTGAGATAAATATGGACATTTATGGAAAATCATTGGAGAGTCATGGATTTTAAATGAGTCTTGAATTGAATCTATCCTGGTTGGAGTCTATGATGTTGACACAAAGAATTCAAATTATTTCTCAACTAAAGTTGCTGCAATTTCCATGTATTGTATCATGTATTCATAGAAATGACAGAACATCGAGATTTTGAATTAGAGCTTCAATGATTTGTCAATTCATCAAAACAGATCACTGTTTAAGTTCAAGAAAAAGTACATTTAAAAAATGTTCCAACTACTCTTAACAAAGGAAGTTTATGTTTTTAGTAGGGTTGAGTATTGGTAAGAACCTCACAATATAATACGTATCCCGATAATTTGGTCACGATACGATACGTATCACGATATCACGATATTGCGATATAAATAAAGATGAAAACACAAGTACATGTATATGTACATCAGATGATATTGATCAGAGGACAAATTGAGTCAAAACTATTTCATTCAAAACAGCCTCTCCATTTTATTAATTCCCATGAAATTCACTGGAATAAATATTAAAAATAAAATGAAAAAAGATAAAGTACTTCATTCACAACGCGTCTAAACATGAATCATTTTTGTTGAAGTTGAAAAGTTGTGGTTGAAAAATGTATATTGTATTGGGCAGCAAAGTATTGCGATATATTGCCGTATCAATATTTTTACCCACCCTTTATTTTTACTAATCCAGACTCACATGCAATATGTTGTATTGATCCTCTGCAGGCCCATTGGTGGGCCATCCTGCTGGCTATCTTGACTCTGTCTGGAGTGATGGGTTGCACCGTCTGCTTCTGCGGCCGCAAGCTGAACACCCGCGATTTGGAGTGACCTCTGACTTCTGACCGCCGTCACCTCTGCCAAAGCATTTTTCACGATGACGACACACCAATTCATTAAGGATTCATTCGTCTGGGAATTTAAAGTGTCATGTTGAAGACATTTGTTCCACAGTCCAACAGAAGGTGATCTGTGACGACACTTTACCCGCTCACAGTTTTGTAAACTTTGTAAACTTTACATCAGTTTACTTTTTTTTTTCCTTCTGTCACTTTTCCTTCAACACAGACTGGAAATGCTGTCATTTATATTGTATGTTTGCAAAGCTAATGAAGTGAATAAAGTCACCGGTTTGTCATCTCAAAGACTTGTGTACCATTTATAATTTACAGTATAAAGATATACAAATACTGTACAAAAGTACAATTTAAAGGTACTTTTTTCAAGTGTTTCCACTTTAGAAGGGTTAGATTTATGTATTGACCCATTAGAGGAGGAGTCTGCAATAAACAATTTAACTGTTTATAGAGGAGTTAAATCTATTTTTGATAAATACATTCAACTTATATCACTAATGTACTTTTCCTTAATATTCAAATTGCACAGCTTGGATATTTTATTATATAATAATATAAGTGAAAGGCCTGAAGAGGACCTCACATTTCACAAAAGAATCCTGAGTCTACCTCTAGTGTCGCCTTGACACAAAACAATGGCATCACAACTACAAGGACATGAAGACACAATCTTATTTTGTATAATTTAACATTTCCTCCTGCTTTTGTATCAAAAACCAGATGCAAGTCTAAATTGCTAAAACTGTTTGGATCACACACACAGGTTGCGTACTGATAATAAAGAAGAAAAGGAATAAAACAACCTTGCAGAGTCAAGGTTGAGCGATAACGTTGATAAAAGAGTCGGGCTCAGGTTGACCTCCCAAATGGCAGTTTTGGTTTATTATTATTCATACAGCACAGTGAATATTTACAAGTATTTACAACAATGCACTGATAGAAATGCACATTTTACAGATTAAAAATATAAAACGAACAATGTCCCATACTAAAATCATTTGTATTATTTACAAAACTCTACAAGTAACTAAGTTATCTATCTCTTCCCGTTTTGAGTGCAAAAGTAGAACATTTCAACATTTTTAGTTGGGGTTGAAGTCACAATGATCACAGTACCGATCTCTAAAGAGTCTCTAAAGGGTTTAAATGTTGCTCACTGAACGAGAAATGTAGTTTGAATAAAAGAGCAGTTAGTCAAGATTTTAAAAACACGCACAGAAGAAAACATCGACATAAACTTTCTAACTCACGCTGAGCATCGCTTACCTCATAAAACTGTAATAAACTAAACGTCGGATGCTTCTTTGAGGTAACGGCTTCAAAGTCACATCTTGCACAGGTTTAGAAGTAACTTTCGAATGTTCAGGTGTGACAGTAAAGGTCACAAAGTTCATAGAAGAAAAAGCATACCGAGTTTACAGTAAAGGCACACTGTTCCCGCAGTCACACAGCTGTGAGCCACAGCGGTGAACGCTCCGTTAGTTATAACACCAAATCAACTGGACCCTGTTGCATTAAACACCTGAACGGATTCATCACAGTAGCCGTGATGTCATCACCAGATTAAACTTGAGGTATTTCACACAACAGGACATAAATCCAGTCGGTCACACACAAACCGAGCACCGGATTGACAGTTTACACATCATAAAACAAGCTTTTTACAAAAGATTTTACATTATTCACACACGGTTTTTGTTTTAAATAACAATACTTTTTGTGGATATATACACAAGGCTGTGTGTGAGAGTTTTGCATCATTTGAGAATAAAATAAGTTAAATTATAAGTGCTGACATTGAATGAAGGGTGTTCACCGGTGGAATCTTCTCCTCGTGGTCAGTGTTTCTCCAGAGTTACTCTACAGACAAAGCAAACGTGTGTTTTAATCAAAATGCATTAACATCAATGTTGTAGGGTCATTTTGTATTTTTCAACATTTTCCATGTGTTTTGGTCCAATCGCTCAGAGCCATTCCTCTGCAATGTCCGTCAAAAGTGCTTGTTTTTAACACCGACAGGCTCAGATTGTTATTATAAGTGTCTGACAGTTTTACGAAGCCAACATTTTTTTGCCTTCTGTTCGTTACTGTGTCATGTGACTTGCTGCCGGAAGACAACGGTGGAAAACTAAAGCGTAGTTTAGTGTTATCTAAGAGATTTGATAGCCAGGCTAGCGCCGCCTACTGGTTCCGGCAAATTTAATTTGCCTCAACCATATAGTCAGGGAACTAGCAATGCGTTTCGGTTTGCGACCAATCAGCGAGCAGATGTGGCGATGACGGGCGATGACGGGCGATGACGGGCGATGACGGGCGATGACGTCGAACTGAAGCGCCCAAACTGAAATACCGGTGTAGTTCCCAAGCTGCGGTAAACAGTTGACGAGATGGATGTCGGCGAAGCTATATGCTCTGTGCTTGAAACTATTCAGGATATTAAACATGTTTTACATCTACACATGTTTTCAATATGCTCAAAAAGACTACAATGCTAAACCACCCGGCTTCCGGCGCATAGCATACGTCACCGCCAAGCAGCAGCGATTAGTCGAAGCAAACGGAAGCAACCGCCTCCCGGAAGCAAACGAATCTCTACGGCTCGTGTTCAGACGCTATATGAAATGTAATGAAGTAAGCGGCTGATGCATCAGGCTAGAGATTTGATTGAATATTGGGCTGATTTCAACAATGTGGATGTGATGCGAGTCCTCTCCATTCATGTCGTATTATTTGACTTAATAAGAATAAAACTTATAATGACAATCTGAGCCTGTCAGTGGCAGAAACAAGCACTTTTAGTGGACATACATGTCGATGATGAGCATCTTAAATATGTAAATATGGGAAATGAGGGGAAAAGTTGAAAAACACTAAGGTTTTAGTAAAACTAAATTACAGATGTTACCTTCTTGGATTTTGTTTCCGGCCTGTCCTCCACGCATCCTTACATTTAACAAACGTGACCTCTTGTGTTAATTTCTGAGCTTCGGGGTCTTTGACACAGAACACCATCCTGAAAAACACACAAAACACAATCCATCATTATGACGCTTCATCCACTGAAATACCTTCATCAAAAGAGTAACAGGTTTGAAATACTTCTACTGCTAGAAATTGTGTTTTCCAGTATATTTACTTACTTCTGTTGGGTCTCGCCAGCTCTGATGCGGATCTTGTGAACCTCCATGTCGCCGCCGTCCGAGTCACCTGACCACCAGGAAGAAACCATCTTCAGCATGTTGGAGGCCGACCAGCCGTGCGTCTCCTCCCACTTAAACGTCAGCATCAACAGATCTCCGATGTCTTTCTCCGTCACCAGCAGGAAGGAATGGGTCTTATTGGTGGCTATTTTCTCCTTCCTGCCAGGAAAAAATAGAGAGAGAGATATCAATCAATCAATCAATCAATCAATGACCTTTATTTCAGCTGGAGATACTGGTTTAGCTGTATTGTTTTATTACTTGTTTACTATGTGAAATACACTATATGATGTATATTGTGCTACAATTCGTAATGTACTTTCTTGCTACACTTTTACAATGTATTTTTAATGTATTTTAACTGTTAAAGTTATCATAGGACTGTATTAATTGTTGTGGACCCCAGGAAGACTAGCAAACTGCTACGGAATAAACTAATATTTCATGGCGCTCAGCCTCATAAACACCGCCGACCCATGATGTAACCCCACATAATGAAACGCTGCCAAGTCTGCGGTTATATCATGTTTACACTTTCTTCGACTACCATGCGACCGTTTTAAAACAACTCATATCTCATAAAGATTTTGTCTGGAGAAAGGAAGGAAGCTGCTTTGTCTCTTGTTGGTAAGTCAGAAACTAATTGTAGATTTGGGTTTAGGCATTCTGTGTGTAAAGCTAGTTGTAACATTTAGTCTTGTGTTGATAGCTTGTTGTTTAAATTCTTGTGAAGCTGTCTATGCTAAGTCAGCAATCAGCTAGTTTCAGCAAGCTCAGCTGTGGTCAATAGACTTGATTGGAGGGAGGGGCCACAGTCAGTGCATGAGGTAAACTGAGCACTACAGCATCAGCTGCAGCGCCAGGCCAGTAGAACAAAGACAGCTGATCAAAGACAAGGGAGTCTATCTGTGGGAGTCAAGACAGCTGAACAAAGACAAGGGAGTCTATCTGCGGGAGTCAAGACAGCTGAACAAATACAAGGGAGTCTATCTGCAGGAGTCAAGACAGCTGAACAAAGACAAGGGCGTCTATCTGCGGGAGTCAAGACAGCTGAACAAAGACGAGGAAGTCTATCTGCGAGAGTCCATCAAGGAAGTACATTGAGGTAGGCTTAACATCTCAAACACCATCCATCGCAGCCATGTGTCTTATCCCAGTCAGGACATCACACTGGAGAAGATTTTACCAGAGACCCTTCACTCGAGGCTGTAACCCATCCAATCTCTGCTACCCACCATTCTCCACCGGTAAGGAACTTGAAGTACTAGGGGGGCTGTGGAACTGCCAGTCTGCAGTCAAGAAGGCGGACACCATTTCAGCCTATGCCTCCCTGCCACCTGCTCCCTTGACCCGATTCCCTCCTCTCTTCTCCAGGACATCTCACACGACATCTTGCCATTCCTCACCACCCTGATCAACTCCTCCCTCACCTCAGGTGTCATTCCAGCGGATTTTAAGACGGCTACAGTGAAGCCTCTCCTTAAAAAACCCACTCTAGACACTACTGACATTCAAAGCTACAGACCTGTATCTCTTCTTTCATTCCTCTCTAAAACCTTGGAACGTGCCGCCTACAACCAACTGTCATCCTATCTCTCGCGGAACAACCTCCTAGACCCTAATCAATCAGGATTCAGGACTGCTCACTCCACTGAGACGGCCCTCCTCACAGTGACCGAGTCCCTGCGAGACGCCAGAGCCTCATCCAACTCCTCCGTTCTCATTCTCCTCGACCTATCTGCTGCATTCGACACAGTCAACCACCAAATCCTCCTCTCCACTCTGGCTGAACTTGGCATAACTGACTCTGCTCTCACCTGGTTCACATCATACCTGACAAACCGCACCTTTCAGGTCACATGGAACGGCTCTATGTCCAAACCCTGTTCTCTGGACACGGGTGTCCCTCAAGGCTCAGTATTAGGACCGCTTCTGTTCTCACTATACACCAGATCACTAGGTTCTGTTTTCACATCGCATGGATTCTCCTACCATTGCTACGCAGATGACACCCAGCTGTTCCTCTCTTTTCCCCCGTCCTCTGACGCTCACATTGCAACTCGCATCTCGAACTGTCTGGCTGACATCTCTGTCTGGACAACTGCACATCACCTCAAGCTTAACCTGAATAAAACCGAACTCCTCTTCATCCCAGGGAAAGACTGCCCTCGCATGGACCTGTCGGTCACTGTCGAGGGCATCACAGTATTACCTTCCTCAACTGCGAGGAACCTGGGTGTAATCCTCGATGACCAACTATCCTGCACCCCCAACATCACTGCTGTGGCCCGATCCTGCAGATTTGCCCTCTACAATATCCGCAGGATTCGGACCTTCCTCACAAAGGATGCAACGCAACTCCTGGTCCAAGCACTGGTCATCTCCCGCCTTGACTACTGCAACTCTCTCCTGGCCGGACTCCCGGCCTCTGCGATTAAACCATTGCAGCGTATCCAGAACGCTGCAGCACGCCTTATCTTCAATCTACCCAATGTGACCCCCCTCCTCCGCGACCTCCACTGGCTCCCTGTTGCAGCACGCATTCAATTCAAGACGATGGCACTGGCCTTCAGGGCCATCAATGGAACAGCACCTGTCTATCTTCAAACACTGGTCAAACCTCATGCCCCGAAGCGAGCACTTCGCTGCTCTACTTCAGCTGGCCGGTTGGTACCACCATCGCTGAAATCAAACAAATGTCGCTCAGCAAAGTCCAGACTCTTCTCTGTTCTGGTCCTCAGTGGTGGAACGAACTCCCGACTAATGTCAGGACAGCAGAGTCATTTGCCATCTTCCGAAAAAGGCTCAAGACTCATCTGTTCAGACTACACCTCGACCCCCCACCATGACCCACTAACAAGTAGTATAAGGACTACTTTACTCAGATGAGGACCTATCACTTGTTTTATCTATCACTATTTTTAGCTCTTACTTTATCGGCAATGATACATTGTGGTTTCTTTGTTTCCTTCTTTTGACAAATGTACTTATTGTAAGTCGCTTTGGACAAAAGGATCTGCTAAATGACCTAAATGTAAATGTATAAAGATGCTGGTTTTTAATCCCACACTCACAGTTTCAGCTCCAGGTTCTCGGCGTCTCCTCTTGTCCCGTACAACGACACGGTGAGGGACGGCTCCATCTCCGAACGGTTCACCAAACTGGAGAAGTGGATCTTCAGCTGATAGTGGTAAACTGCGTTTGAAGCATTTAAATCAGATTTAGGCAGTTTAGCAAAAAAACTAAGAAGCACATGATCAGACATTTACCACCAAAGACAACAGATACTGAAACTAACTGAAATGATTGAACTCAGAAATCTTCAATGACTTTTCAATCAGAAGTTGTTTTTTTGTTTAAAGTCCCAGTCGGCAAGTCCGGCAGATGGAGGGCACTCTGTGGGCTCCTCCCCCACGACCACCGAGCTCCTCCTCCACGACCACTGAGCTCCTCCCCCTCGACTTCCTGCCCTTTGAAATCCCTTAGATCACGCCACCTTTGAAACGCAGGTCCGATGTGAGGAATTGGAAGCTTGTTGCTACTTCCCTCCGCCTTCCCCCTGTGATAGTGGTACGACCGAGGGGGGAGTGGCTCTGTGTGTGCACGAACACAGCCCTGCGTGCTGATTGGACAGAATGATCCGGGCGCTGTTGATTTTTGCAAAACAAACAACAGGCTCTACGTGCACGTAGAGGCACGCTTTTATTTCTAAAACCAGATGTTCTATCGAAGCGTAGTGTCAGCTTCGGTGAATATGATCAAAAAAATGTTGCCGACTGGGACTTTAAATGTAAATTGTGTGTGTTGGTGGGTTGGGTGACAGGATCTATTACATAATATGTATATAAAATGTGAGGATTGGTCATTTGACGATGCTTCTCCTCTTGTTTTCCATTTCATTTTGTTATTTCACTCATTTCTTACTATTTTGTATTTTGTCTCATTTTTACACAAACATGTCATTGTGTACCTCTATACATTACATAAGTAAAATAAACATATGAAATACAAAGTCCACTGACCTCTGAAGGGCATGGAGGCTCTCGTCTTGGTGTACATCTGGACGCTGCGGGCCTTGCGGACCTTGCTGATGTCGTAGCCCACCGCGTTGCAGCGGCCTTTGCGGCAGCTGAGGCACATTCCGCGGTCGAACATGTCGGTGCTGCCGCACCTGTAGGCCTTGGCCGCTTCCCGCTCGTTCAGCAGGGAGTCGATGAACAGGTGGACCGAGCGCTCGTGTTCACACTTCACCGCATCGGTGATCGCTGGAGGAGGAACGAGGGCAACCGGGTTAAATCACACAGGCTCGATTACGTCAGCGCCTCTCCTTTCCTGGCCACGCTTCAGATGGGTTTACTCTCCCACCGTCACCCCGACACTGTATCCGACCTTCCCTCTGCCGTGTCTGCAGCCCTCTGTTTATTTTCAGCCCGTGCTAAATGGGGTGATTGTGCTCCTGTCAGTGACAAAGTTCACCGCCGAGGAAGACAAGCAGCTCCAGAGTTATTGGACTGTGTTTTCTGTGTGAACCAATCATCACAAAAATGTGCATTGTAACCTGTTTGTAACAAACACATCATTGTCCACGCAGGTCGGTTATACTGGCTGTACTGTAAATACTAGCAGAGGCGTCGACTCGAGTCACATGACTCAAATCATAAGTTTGATTGTTCGCTTTAAACCCAATTTGACGAAATAATGCCACAAATGTATTTATGTCCCTTCATTTCCTGAATCAACAATATTATGTTCAGTTGCACTTTAAAAAGCATTTAAAAAGCCAGATTTCTGTAAATGTATACTATTATATATTGTGTATTACTATGGTGTTTGAATGCCATTTTATTGGCATCTCATTTGGTCAGTTCCAAGAGGTCGCGGAACATGACTCATGACTTGTGACTTACAAAACAATGACTTGGTCCTTCTGCTTAGCATCTAGTTTGAATGATGCATTATAAGGTGAAGCTAAATATCTCTGAGGCTATTTCAAAACAGCACTTGTGGTCATCATTAAAAGAAGGAATATCAAAATATTCAAAAACCATTCTGCTGGTATGACAATAACTGTTTAGCACTCAGAAATCATATTTAAAGAAATAGGAATCAGCTTTTAAGCAGTAATTTAAAACAGTCATTTAGTTTTAAACGAAGTTCAAGCGCACATTTTGACATTTTACAGTTACATTTGAGTTCTCACCAAATAACCCCAAGTTAGCGATCTTCTCCAGGGCGCCCCGGAGGTTGCAGCCCGGCTGGAAGCTGCCTCCGTTGGGGTAAATGTCCACGTGGCCGACGGGCTGCTGGATACCGATGCTGAGACCCAGCGAGCCCCGCGTGAAAGTGTGGAGGACGTCCACAAAGTGGGCATCGTCAGGGGACAGACGTCTGTGGGCCAGCTCCCCCTCAAAGTCCGGACCGGCTGGATCCAGACCTGCAGACGAAGAGCTCACAATGAACTTTTACCAAATCAACCACATGATTTATTATAAGAATAATAATAATATTTACCAGTTATTCTTCCAACTTTATTGGTTGTGTGGCTTCCAGCAAATCCGGCCACATGAGCCCCGAGGCTGTAGCCAATCAGGTGGATGTTCTCCAGAGGTATGTTGGTGGTTTCCTTTAAATCAATGAAATGTGATTTAAGAAATGGGACAAACACTCCAAGACATTCCAAGAGAATAAGTCTGGTTTCATTGCAGAAGACCTGTTTACGAGCTAGATGTATCAGAAAAGTACTATTTCCCAACAAGATACAAGAGAGTCACGAAAGAAGTTAGTAATTATTAATAAATTAACTGTGAAAGTGTTTCGGTTTGCTGTAAAGAATGACAGCTTCTTTTAATTTTAAATGTGTTTTTTTAAGAAACTCATGATACAATACGTATCACGATACTTTCGTCCCGATACGATACGTATCACGATACTTTCGTCCCGATACGATACGCATCACAATATCACGATATTGCGATATAAATAAAGATGAAAACACAAGTACCTGTATATGTACATCAGATGATATTGATCAGAGGACAAACTGAGTAAAAACTATTTCATCCAAAACAGCCTCTCCATGTTATTAATTCCCATGAAATTCACTGGAATAAATATTGAAAATAAAATGAAAAAGGATAAAGTACTGCATTCACAACGTGTCTCAACAAGAATCTTTAAGTATCGCGATATATTGCCGCATCAATATTTTTACCCCCCCCTAATTGGCGATAAATAAGAGAAAAAAATAGAAACAAGTGTGAAAGTAGTAGCTCTTCAGCAAGGATACCTTAAGTACAACAGTGCTATGATCAAAGTGCTACAGAAGAAGAAGAAGAAGAAGAAGAAGAAGACTCCTCTAAACGGAGGGGGAAAGGTTGAACTTGGGGGTGAAACATACCTCAATCCAGTCGATGAAGCGAGCGACCTCTTCTCCCACCGCTCGGGTTTTCTGTGCCGCGAACACGTAGTGGTCCTGTGCCGACGTGAGCCAGTCCACCACGATGACGTTGGCCGTCTTCTCTCTGTCGTACAGCGCCGCCACCAGCTTCTCCACCCAGCTTTCATACATCCCGCTCAACTGTTGGGATGTGGAAACGGTTACCTCTCAACAACAAAACAACGTTAATATGCATATTACAAAATCACAGCTCCCACGTTCTTTAGTGTCATCTATAACATGCGGCTGCTTGTCGAGAAAGTTCTGCGAATTTGGAGACTATATGTCACTGGAATTTGGTGAAGTAGCATAATGACACACTGTGAGTCCCGGGCGTTGTTTCCAAACCCATTGAGTGACGTGAACGAGGCATTTTAAAGACGGAGGGCAGGTCACGACAGGCATCTCCACTCACCGTCCAGCCGTGGATTACCAGGAAGGTTTTGGAGGTGCTGTTGAAGGTGCATGCCGCCAGGGAGTCGCGGTCGCCGGGGGTGACGTAGCACAGGTCGTCGTCGGGGTGGGAGGGTTTGCGGAGGGAGAATTTGGCGACGGTTTGATTGGCGTCATCCTTGTGGTCGAACAGTTCCTTCAGAGGGTCGAGGAAGTTACCTGGAAGAGGAGGAAGGTCAACAAATTGAAGAGAAGAATGTGTGATTCGGATCTAATACTCTGGCTTCGGGGGTCCGAGGCGCCCGACTAGCTAACTTGATTGAATGGCTCCAATAAGCCCCAGCTCCTCTGGGCCCCTCAGTAAATGAGCCTCCCACCTTAGACAACATCAGTCCTCAGGGGTTACAGGGGTTCAGACCGAGCTCCATAGAAACCACCACACAGAGGGCTTTTTTTTTTTTTTTCCCCTCCCAGCTTTGTTCCTGCCACCTCACCGGCTATAATCTGCCCAAGTTTCAGTGGTCCTGACACAGTCAGCTGACTCCACTCCAGAGGGGCTGTGCTGCTTTTTCAGAGTGGGGGGTGGGGAGGCGGATTGTAAACACAAATCATCATAACTGCACATGTATAACTAACATTATCTTTACATAACTTAGTCGTTTTCAACACTTTGTTGCTTCTGGAAGTGAAACACATTTCTCTCGTAACCATCAGCACCAAGTAGGAGTTGGATATTCACCAAAACGCACAAAGACAACTGTGAGACACGTGACACATGGTGACCAATAGACCCCTAATGTTATTCTCACAAACCTACACTCGTCCTAAAGTACAGTTAATAAGACACAATGCTTAATGTGTGTGTGTGTGTGTGTGTGTGTGTGTGTGTGTGTGTGTGTGTGTGTGTGTGACATTGTATTTAAAATGGCAACTCACCAAAAATAGAGTCCGCGAGCTCTTCTTCCAGAGACGTCACATACTGCACAGCTGCGTTCAACACCAGAAAGTACAGAAAGCGAACCCGCCACGCTTTCATGTCTTTTGCGTTTCCTTTCAGAGAGTCTTTGAATAGTGACGACAATCAACCGGAGCTGGCGGAAGAAGCCCGTGTGTGTGTGTGTGTGTGTGTGTGTTATTCCGTGTCTCGGAGAGAGTCCGTGTGCGTCCTCGTTGCGCGTAGAGCGCTGATATCTGAGCCACCTTGAACCGCCCGCGTCTTAAATAGCACCTCCGCCGAGCCATTGGCTGCCGGGCTCCGGGCTCCGGGCGGGGAATGGAAACGTACACGCGAGGTAAATCATTATGAGGAGTCACCCGACAATGGTCGGCTGTAAAGATGCCCATAAAACCCGGGAGAATGTAGCGTACATGTCTCCAACTTCATTCCGTGGAAGTTTCCACCGCCAACTGCAGGAATGAGTGACAGGGCGCCCACTGCATGCTGGGATTGCTTAATTGCATTCCTGTTTTGTTTTTTTTAATTGAGTCATTAATGCAATTGAAAGATTACTCCATTAGCAACAGAGCATTGTTATTTAAAATAATAATTATTATTATTATTTATAAAAATTGCACAAAAAGATGAAATTTACAACAACAAAAAAGCAAGAAATAGCAAAAAAAAAAATGCAATATTGGAAGCCATATTTAAAAGAAAGTTTGAAAAGTTTTCTATTATTAATCGTTGACTGTATCAGATAAATAAGTATATTTATTTATAATAATGATAATAATAAATTGTAATAAACTTTATCTATATTGCACTTTTAAGAATGTTGGAGAGCTTAACAAGGAGCCTCACGTGAGTGACCTACATGGATCTTCCTGACATTCCAGGGTGCAGGCAGCTTGGCTGGACATGAGGGGACTCTTAAGGGTATTTTGGGGCCCCGTTGCACTGATGTGCTGTTGCCATGGCACCAGAGAGTGACATTAGAGCGAGACAGAGAGAGGAGACACCAACATGGATCAGGTAGCATTGTTTTTACTGTGTCTCTATTGTTTGATATAGCATCCCTCTCCTATAACTAAAAATAACTAGACCCCTTTTCAAACAGACCCAACCGACACTGACTCAAGTGACATCATTTGAGTCAAATTCTTCACACGGCACACTTTGGAGTCACAAAAGGCTTCATAAAAGTGATGTTTATTATTGTAAAAGTTATATGATGTGATTTCCACATATGTTCCCCTTTAATGACTCGTTCAATTTGATTAATGATACATTACATTTTAATATTTTTTAGTTTTTTTAATCATATTTCTAGCTTTGAGTAAATATCAAATTCTGAAAGTAAGTTTTATGGGTTTTACAGAACATTGCATTTTATATTTTAAGTGCTCGGACTCCGCTTCGCTATATTTTGGCAGACTAGACCAACATACCTGCAACAGCAGCAACATTTAGACATTCTTTGTTACAAATTCCATCATCAAAGCTTTTGGCCACATGCAACGTATTACAGCAAGTCCGTGGTTTCCATTAAATGCTGACCTTTGACCTATTGCATAAAGCATTTCACTCACCAACGGGGTAAAATGGTTGTTACTTGCCAGCTGGGGAATGTGTGGTAATGTCCAGGCAAGAGTAGTTGGCTTCACAGCGGCTGTTTCGTGCCCAAAACTCCAACTTGAGCAAAACTGGGCAGAAGGCCGACGAGGTGATGGTTGAAAAGCAACAAGCTCGTTGCAGCAACGGTCAATTGAACAATAAAGATAACACTCGCAAAGAAAGCATTTATATTGAAACCAATGATCAGTTATCAGTGTCATACCCACGTCATAAAAGCTACGATTGCTACCTTCTTACTCCTGCAGCTACAAACTGAGTCGTGAGGTTCTGAATTAAAAAAAAGCACAACAGCCATCTACACACACATTCAAACACACACAAGACTCCCACAGTCGAGCAGCTGGCTTACGAGCTGTTTCGCTTCTACGAAGGTGACGACATTTTCCAGGAAAAAGCAGGGGCTGCTGCCTTCCTACAGACCCAGTTATCGTAGTCTCGGCCCGGGGGAAGACTCCTTTGTGGCTTCAACAAGAACCGGTCCGCTGACAACACAAAGTCATGAGGGAATGTTTCCACAGTTTATCTGTTTTGTGATGTTATGGGAGATGTAACAAGGCTGCTAAGCTTCTATTTAACACATGTGTTTCCACGGCAACGTGATGCTCATGCCTGCATCCACCAGGTGTTGTAGACGATATTCCACTGTTAGTCACACAGTTTTTTCTCGCCACTATTCGCTGTAATGCTTGCCTCTGGGTGATGTTGGGACTTTGAAATTGTATTGACTCTCAATGCGTTAACTGTCCTGAGATAACTTCTGTTGTGATATGACATTATAAATAAAATTGAATTGAATTGAATTGAACTAGTCGTCTGCTGCAAGGTAAAAAAACAAAAAAAACAATACAAAAGCTTTTACTGCGTTTGTAATTAATATAATTATGCTGCATAAATATGTTCAGATGAATTTCAGGTGAATTTCCAATGAACACTGGAACTGGAAAAGCCAGATGTTAATAGTCGATGAGAAAGTCAACCTGTTGTTGGGAAACAACTGATTTCCTTGGAAGAGTTTTACTAAAATGCTGATTTTGTACAGAATAAATGTGTCAGCAAATAAACATGTGCAAGTATTTCTTCCCAATGTTGGAAAAGTGTCTGAAAGTCAAACAAATCCCTCGTTGGTCTGATCCATTCTAACCTTTCAAACAGCAGTTTTGCCTTTCAAGTGCCAACCAGAATAATCCAAAACAAAAGGGACGACAGCTGGTACATTTTTCACTCCTTTAACTTCCAGATCCCAACTGTTGCCCAACGCCCGTCCTGCCGTTCAGCAGTCATGTGGGAATCTCTTTCTGAGAAACTAATCCGCAAACTCAAGGAATTTCTTCTTACTCATGCTGTGGGTCGGTTCTCTGTTTCATAATATGTTTTGAAGTCCTAGAGAAAGCTGGCTTCGAATTAACAACCAACGTATCATTAAAACATCTTAGATGTGAGCGTCAAGTGTCTTCAGATGTCGGCTCGTCAACAACACCCTTCGTGTTTGACGAGCACGACTGTTTACAGGTTGTCGGGACTTCGGCTCCACAATATCAGCAGCAACTTATATAAAGAGCCACTGTATGGCCTTTCCTCATGTAACACTCCAAAGTGATGTTTTCTAGCTTCCCCATATTGTTGGTACAAACGACTGCACAGTGTCGACTAAACAGGCTTCACATCTGCAGGGTCAAACTGCCATTATAGGAGGTTTTCCTCTGCAGCATCTGAACAGGATGCATTTAAGCACAGGTCATCGATATGTAGGTCACTGATGTTCGGGCTTAGAGCCCAACACACAGCTGGTGTACTTATGCACTTTGGGTTTGCAGCGATGTGCATTAAGGCCTGTTTACACGAAGGGAAAACGCAGATATTTCCACGCCGTTTGGTTTGGCCTCTCATTTACACGAAAATCCCTAAAAACTCTGGCCAAAGTAGACATTTCTGATAACGCCTGTTATGTGTTGTCATGGCAACTGGGAGAAACAGGGTTTTAGGTTCTCGAGCATCACAGGAAGTCGCTCATGTTATTGGTTGTTGTTGATTCTGATCGGCTTGCATCCTTCTCCCTACACTGCCTCCCATAGGCTTACATAGTTATGACGCGCTCGATGGCGTGTTTATGCGGGTTGATGTTATATGACAACTTTTGAAAACGATGTTGTGTGCATGATGTTATTTTTGAAAAGAGAGGGGGGTAAATATTTGTTTTTCTAAATATGTATATGCTATGTATAAACGTGGCCTAACTGAAAGTGAAACATGAGCTACCAACCATTGTAAACATTGATTAAAGGTGCAGTATACGGCATTTCTCATGGCTTAAAGCGCGTGCGTCCGGCTCCGTTATGTCAACAGAGCAAGGAGAAGCACAACGCACACAGAGGGAAGGCAGCTTCATGGCTTCTTTACTCAGGTTAGATGTTTCTCCACTATATCTTTCTATAGCAAATCATTCTCTGTTGCTGCTGTGGATGTCGTATTGCTCCTTTAAAATAAAAAAATCAGAAGTTTGTACCAGTTAGCTACAACAGGTGTATTTTCCACGTACAACATTTGTTAGTTATACATAAAAACTCATTTAGAATTTGTATTCTTCCACTAGATTGGATGAAGCTACAGAAATTGTAAAAAGATAAAAGAATAAACCAAAATATCAGATATCATATCTCTGGCGATGAGGTTCCACATTCACCAGCTGTTCCATGTATAAACATAGCCACATATTAATATTTAACATATTAAGCGCTACATACAGTTCATCTGTTGTTGCACAGTCTGGACTTCAGACTCAGATTCAGTTCAACATCAGAGTGCCAGCCGTCAGCTATCATTAGCATGTTAGCATACTGTGGTAGTCAAAGTCTAGCTGAGGCTGATGGGAACTGGGCGTCACTTTTGAAGATTAGATTTGAGGGGTCAACTCGTCTCAAAGGCTGCTACCGACATCCAATCATGACCACTGTCATTGAGATGCTTTGCTTAATAGTTGGAAAATATTTCACACTGGATCCACCTGAATATGCCCTAAAGATCCCTAAAACCAGCACAAAAAATAACGTCCATATTTTAAATGAGATATGAGCATGAACAAAACGTTCGTTAGAAATCTAATTTGTGGAAAGAAATGCATCAAACATGTTTTTCTAGACCTTAAAGACATTCTGTACATTACGTTATGGTAAAAACCATCGAGTGGCAATAAAAATGTGTCTTTCACAATAAAAAACCTTTAACTCAAGCTGCTCTGTGTGATATGTTTTGTTTGTTTATATGAAATACTGCATATACAGTTTATTAGACTCTCTTTACAAGAGCTGGAGTCACGCCTGCTGCAAATAAATACATAAATACGTCATACATATAAATCAGAATCATTATAAAACGTATACATACGAGTATGTTTACTGTGAGCAGTTAAAGACATAATGTACAGTGGATTTTTGTATGAATACAATCCATTTGATGTTATCATATGGAATATAGTTTAATATTAAGCACATTTAAAATGTTTTTTTTCTCCATATCTTTGGAACAGTCTGAATCGAGGAGGCTCTGGGAACTGAGGGGTCATCACTGACATTAAAACCTATATTTCACCTGCTTTTCAAATCGCTGAGCTGCTACCAGGTAGATGATTTACATCCATGAACGGTTCCATAATCTTCTTCATGATTTATCCATTTAATCATTAGCTAAAAGCAACTGGAGCAGTCAGGAATATTGGGATATTGGGTTTATCTCTTTATTAAACCATCCTGGGCTTCTTATTTATACAGTGCACTGCATTTCAGTTCATAGAAGTAAATTCACTGAACAGCTGGCATGGAGACCAATTTGATGACTTTCCACAGCCTTGTGCATAAAATCACTTCATTTATATAAAAAAAAAGATTTAAAAATACAGACGACAACGGAAGCCTGCCAAAATATATTACAGCTTAATATACAATTATATAAATGTACATTCAATAAATACATTATGAATTATTCTTGAGATGTTTTATGGCTAACATATAGGCCAGTCCATCACAAATTACCAAGGCTTGCATGTTTATTTTCAGTTGTAATGTTTGACCTTTCAAAATAAGGGCATGTTGAAGACAGAGTTTAGTCAATGAGATAAATTGTTCCCCCCCCGGTCATTTAAGGAGCCCCAACTGGATTCAAAAGTGACCTCAGTTACATTTCATATAAAAAATTACCCAAATTAAAAATGCATATCCCTGTTAGACTGCAATCTCCGTGACCTTTTAACATCTAAATGGCTCCAGGGGACAGATAGCCTTTTAAAGTGACCCGTGACACAATAACCAAAACACAATCAAAGAACAAGCAAGGCTTCAAGAGATCATATTAACACATTACTCGTATTCAAAACATATGTGTGTGTATATATATATATTAACACATACATGAGGCTGATTGAAAAAGGTATTTACAAAGGCCGCTGTGATTCTCCGTTCAGTAGATAGTAAGTACTTCTTTGGTCCCTGTCGATTGTTGGCAATTAGTGGTTCCATTAAGACAAACATTAGGGACAAAATGATCATTTTGCACATAAAAAAAAGTAAGAAAAAAGATGTGCCTTAGTTATGCCTGTCACTCTGAATTACTTATACATAAACAATAATCCAAGTTCACATAGGCAAAGAAAACACATCACTTCAGGGATTAAAAATACATATAAAAACCTGTATAAACAGTACATATAGGCTACAAACGCATAAACAAATGATTACAAAAGATACGCAGCAAAAGCTACTGAAAGTGTGCTTTTTGTCAAATGTGATTACATCAGCACGAAGAAACCTGTAACATTTCGTTTCAGCAGCGGAAGATGAGAGGAGCGACAGGAGAGACTGGTTTCCAGCTGTGGATGAAGTTGTTTTGGCTGCACTGGGAGTCGAAGTCATGAGGGACAACAGGAGGAAAATCAGGAGAGAGAAACTGAATTGCAGCATTTCGTATAAGTCCAGTTACTTGCGAAGGCTTCCCCCATTGTTGCTGTGTGTTGTCCGTCTTTGGCTATGTGTTTAGAGATGGACGCTGTGCAACTTTCAAGCGTCGTTCTGCGTAAAAAGACTTCCATTCTTTCTCCGCTTGTGCAGCCTGCAGAACAGAAAAGGGCAAAAGTGAACAGGAGAGCTTTTTTTACATGCATCAATTAAAGTCCCAGTCGGCGAGTCCGGCGGATGGAGGGCACTTTGAATGTTTCCAACTCTCAGGCTCCTCCCCCACGACCACCGAGCTCCTCCCCTACGACCACGAGCTCCTCCCGACCGCTCCTCCCCACACGACTCCTCCAGACCACGAGCTCCTCCCCCACCAAGCTCCCCCTCGACTTCCTGCCCTTTGAAATCCCTTAGATCACGCCACCTTTGAAACGCGGGTCCGATGTTGACTCTGGTTTTATCACGGGCACCGTCGCCATCTTTCTTTTTTTCCTTCTGTTTTCTTCTCCTTGGTTGTTTTGGACCTCCTCGTTTGGGTTTTTAACCAGGAATTGGAAGCTTGTTGCTACTTCCCTCTGCCTCCCCCCTGTGATAGTGGAACAACCCAAGGGGGGAGGGGCTCTGTGTGTGCACGAGCACAACCCTGCGTGCTGATTGGACAGGATGATCCAGGCGTGTCCATCTTTGCAAAACAAACAGGCTCTACGTGCACGTAGAGGCGCTTTTTTTTTCTAAAACCGGATGATTTTTGTTGTTCTATCGGATCGAGTGTCGGCTTCGGTAATGTTGATGAACAAAAAAATGTTGCCGACTGGGACTTTAATACTTGACAATAAATAACCTGGCTCCGTATAAAGGAAGCTTCTCCTCAACTTACAGTTTCTCTTGGCGGTTGACTTCCTTTGACTTGACGAAGACTCCTTCTTCTCCTCCCCTGACCAAGTAGGCAAACTCTCCTTCCTTCGCACTGAAGATCACCCTGAAATCACACAGAGGGGGGGAAAAAAAACGTCAAACTATCATAGAATACCAGTCTGAAGTTTATTCTAGATAATCGTGATCAAGAACGTACTTGGACTGAGTCTCCCCAGACTTGATGCGCAGTTTGCGGATGTGGAACTTGCTGCTGCCCCACCAGCCAGACCAGCTGATGATCGTGTCCTTCTCCCAGCGCAGTTTCACGATCATCAGGTCTCCGATGTCCACATCGGTGGTGATGAGGAAGGACAAGGTAGTGTTACTGTTCAGTTCCGGCCTGAGGGATGAAAGGAGGGGCAGCGTTTAACGGTCGGCAGCTCAGGTTGGACCGTCTATGAAGGCATCCACGGTATGTGTGTGTGTGATATACAGCACTGGTGCCTTCATGGTCTGACGTAGAGTCGGGAAACACTATCGCTGACCATGTGGACGCTGTTTTCTTGTGATTGTGTTTTCATATGACGGTTAAAGAATGTACGTACAGGACGAAGGAAATGTCCTCCTTCTCTCCAAGGGTTCCATACAGAGAAATCTTCATGGGCTGCTCGGTGAAGTTCAGCTGGTCCTTGCTGAAGAAATGCACCTTCACTTGATAGTGGAAAACTACGGGGGAAGAATTGACAATTTAGACACACCCTCACTAGAACAACGTGTTCTCAGCACCTCTACGTAAGTTAGTTTAATACTTTAAACACCTTCATGTAAACATTCTTCTTCTTCATGTGACTTTAAACACAGGTTTGTGCAAAATCCTGGTTGGTTACAATTACACACCCTCGTACGTCTTAATCATCACCGTTTACCAAGCACGCCTTTGAAGTTGTAATTCTTAAATTAACTTTTCCATTCATGCGTCACGTTTGGAGGTGTTGCATTACCTTAGCATACCCCCCGAGCAACTTGAATACCCGTGACCTCTTCTTCATGTGACCCCCTGAATACCTGCTACTTGTTGTGCATGTGTTTACATTCGTCATCTATTTGTATGCTCGCTGTGATATTAATTCCAGCTCCAAGCAGCAACATCCACACTAAGTACATCCAACAACAGTAGCTCACACGCTGAGGATTACTCCCATTAAGGTATGTGCATCCATTAATTCAACTCTAATCCTTGGTAAAGTACATAAACCCAGTCAGACTTTCCTTTAGATTTTCTACACTATTTCTTCTACGTTCTGCACAGAAACCTTGTACCTTACCTTTGTACGGCATCATTTCGCGAGTCTTGAGGTACATCTTGGCGCCGCGGGTGGCGCGGACCTTGTTGATGTTGTAGCCCAGCGTGTTGCAGCGGTTCTTCCTGCAGCTGAGGCACATGCCCTTGTTGAAGGTCTCTCTGGAGTTGCAGCGGTAGGCCTGGCTCTGCTGCTGGGTGTTCAGCAGCGAGTCGATGAACAGGTGGATGGAGCGCTCGTGGGAACATTTCACCAGCTGGTCCATATCTGCAGCGCACAGAAGAACAGGAGATGTGAAACCTCGGTGCCTTCTGGTCACATGACTGGAGTAAACGTCTTCCTCGGTTGTGGCTTTTAAGGAATTCCTCACTTTTAACATGCATTCTGGTCATCTGAAAGCTAACCCAAAGCATCATCACAAGCAGAGGAACAAACATTGAGAAGTATTTGAAGAACGTACTTTGGAGGCCCTTGATGCCTTCCAGTGCGATCCCCAGCAGCGTGTTCTGGATGTCGCAGCCCGGCTGGAAGGTGCCTCCGTTGGGGTAGATGTCGATGTGGCCCACGGCTCTCTGGATGCCGATGCTGCGGTCCGGCGACCCCCTGGTGTTGGTGTGCAGAACGTCCACAAACTGGGCGTCGCCTCGGGACAGGGTGTTCTGGTCGTCTGCGTGTTCGAAGGTGGGACCGGCAGGATCCAGACCTGGAAAAGACGAGTGTTTTCAGCTGTTTTTTCCGATGAATTCCTGTGCTGGTTGTGTTTCATTAGTTCTCTATTCTACACTGAAGCTCCGGAAAAAAACGTGATGCAGCCACGGTGGGTCGTTATTGGGGTCCTGCCTCGGATCACAGTAAACATACCATTATTCTAAGCAGGTCAGAGGGATTTCCATGTTTGATAAACCCCATAGCGACCAATAGGAGGATTGGCCCCGCTTACTGGCACCGACTGGCTACATACAACACGGGCCTGGAATGTAACGGCCTGCAGATTATATTTCACCGGTCTGCTGTTGTGTTTTTACGAGCAGGGCCCTCTATAGTACACTGCAGTACGGTATGGTACGTTTGCACGCTTGTATTCACCGGCTCAGGGACTAATTGTAGACAAAGGTGAGCCAAAATGCCTCCAGCTAAAACCCAATACACAACTAAGGTTCCACACTGCACTAATGAAGTCACAACAATGATGTAATAATGCGTCTATGATCCCACACGTGTGTGTGAAGTAAGCGGATGATTATCCACGAAGGTTCTCACCTGTGATCCTGCTGATTTTATGGTCCGTGAGGTCCCCGGCGATCCCGGCCACATGTGCTCCCAGACTGTAGCCCAGCAGATGAATCCTCTCCCAGGGCAACTGCAGCGCTTTCTGAAAAGCCAGGAGATGGATGAGATGTGCCAGAAAAAAAACATGTTGACATGCCTTAACGCAGTTTAAAGTAAATCCTGCAGACTTGCCGGAAGGGATTAAACTAATGGCAGGCCGTACCTGGCAACGCTCTGCAGCGCTCCGTTCGAGTTCTAATGGAGTTTGGGACATAATCCAAGATAGATTAATTCGTTGTAATGTCATGCTTTGCCAGAATTTTGCAACGCTTTGAACTCGGATGTCACGTACACAAAAGGGCAAACAAATGAACGTGTTATTCGTGCCAATAAGCCCCCCTTTTTGCCCTTAAGTTGCTCAAACAAAGTCTGAGCTTGGCTGAATAGCGAGTCTTGTTATGAGAGGCTGTTGTAAGCCACAGACACGGCCATAAAACGCCTTTACAGGGCGTTTAAAATCAAAACCAGTAGGGAAACATATCCGCAGCAGCACCGCTGGATTGGAAAGCACTACATCAAAGATTTGTAGGAGATTCTCGGGCTGTTCTTATTTATAACAGGAACATATAATACAGTGAAATATTTGGGGATCTGAAAGCAGCAGGAGAAATCTTTAAGGACAGAGAGGATGTGGAGAATGTGATGGAGCTGCCTGTCAGCCAGGACCCAGGGTCAGAAAACAGGTTTTATGAAAACTGAATGAGTGGACATGAGGGAAACTCTGGGTTTTCAGTCACAGAAAGAGAAGTAACTTAAAGTTAATGTCACCATGGTTACTGACTATCAACCAGAACCTGGTTTTTTTTATTCAGGACCTTTATGCTCCGTCAGTCATTTTCTTTGAACAGCGGTAATGTTGCCCTCAGCTCAGAATAAAGAACGTCTTTTTTGCGAGTGGAAGTTATTTTTTGCTATAAATATATAACGTACACAATATTGGAGACTATATTCATACTGTATATCTGTTTTTTTTCTCCATAGACTGTATTATTTCAGTTTATATTAACATCATTTGTTGAAGTAGTTGAAATAAAGCCACAGAATGCTATTAAACCGAGCCAAATCGATGTCTACAATCCCTGTTTGTCTTCTTCGGATTAAAGCTGAACAAACACATCGTAGGCTACAACCTAATACTCACTTTATTATCCATTAAGGACATGTACATCTGGTAAATGACGAATTAATGGACAACACTGCTCTCTTTTTTAAAGATTAAAGTGCACAATCCATGTATAGCCTACATTCATTGTCTATGATCTGCTGCCATTGTGAATCAGGGATTGATGGAGGCTTTTTAAATCCACCATGCAGGAGCAGAAAAACTCAATCTCAGGTTTAGTCAACTCAAGAGCTCAGGGTTCGGCTCATCTCAGGCTGAAACGGGGTGTCACATGATCTACGATAAAAAACTCACTTGTATCCAGGTGACGAACTTGGCCACGTCGCGGCCCACGAGTTTGGTGTAGGCCGCGGAGGTCGGGTAGTGCTGGTTGGCGCGGCTCAGCCAGTCCACCACGATCACGTTGGCTTTGGGCTCACGCTCATAGAGAGCAGACACCAGTTTGGGCACCCAGCTCTCGAACATCCCCGTCACCTATAGAAACACACACACATGGTCACACACACACACACACACACACACGTCTGAGGGCGTGATTCATTCTGGCCTCAGCCCTCAGTCTGTGTCGAAGCCAAAGTGTCATCAGGTTTAAATCGTGTTGCATGACTGCTTGTAAATCACATTAGAGGAGGAGAACTCACTGCTGCCTGTCTGTCTGCATGTCTGCCTGTCTGTCTGCAGTGCATGTTTCCCTACAGGCATGAAATCATGATTTTACACGAGGACGCGTTTACTCTGGCGTACCGTCCAGCCGTGGATCACGATGAAGGTCTGCGTCTCCGAGTTGAATTCACAGTCTGCAGCCGTTTCCAGCCTGCCGGTGACGATGTAGCACATGTCCTCATCTGGGACGTCCTGGGTGCGCAGGGAGAACTTGGACACGATGTCAGTGTAGTCTGTGATCCATTCAGAGGTGGTGGACGGGGGAGCGGCGGTGACCGTGGTGTTCACTGTGACAAACATGCAGCGGGTTAGACAGGAAATGGGAAGCAGAAATCAGGGATTATTACCAGGAAATAAACATTATTACACCTTCTCATGTCAATGCATTCATACAACAACAAGGAAGCTATTTAAAAAAACAGCTTTATCACAAATTAACTTGCAGAAGACACTTTGAAATGAACAAACTGCAAACATTTTCATGCAAATCATGAAACTGCTGCTTCTTTTTAATCAGATGAAGTGACCATAATGGCACCAGTGTGAGTCAGGAGGCATAGAGCATGGCAGTGTCGCCCCCTTTTGTCTCCAGTGTACTTGTACCAGCACCAAAACTAATTAAACCTCAACACATTATTGTTAAAGAGCCTGGAATTCCTGAAGAGATTCAGTCCAGTAGATTAAAAGTGGATAAACGAGTTAATTACCCCATTCCTTCTGTGACTTAGTATGTTTAAAAAAATCAAATGTAAGTGAGGAAAACGCCATTAAAAGTACACAATAAGTACTAGTGTATTTGTGTATTTCAACCTCGAAAATGATAGGATTTGCTGTGTTTTAAATGTGCGTTCTGCAGACAAAAGGCCCGCAGCAGCTGCGTTCTCCCGTCCTGCACACATGGACGGTCGGGTTAGGATGCAGACCTGCGGATCTGGACCGCGGACGCGTTTTTTTTTTTCACGAGGTTACTCGCGGTCAACGCGGAACCGTGCGCGTGGATCAACAAGCGCACGAGCGCCGCTTAATTAGATCCGCGGATCAATCAGGAGAAGAATCTGCAAGTGATCACAATGCACGCTGATAGGTCGGCTCTTACCAAACACGGTGGCGGCGGTGGTGCTGCTGAGTTCAGGGTCGGAAGAAAAAGTTGCAAAGATTTCACCCAAAAGTATCCAAACAGTCAAAAAGCAGATATTTTCTTTTCCCATATTATTGAGATGATATTTGACTCAAATATCCTGAATTATAAAAAAAACGCTCCCTGGAAGTCGGGCGACCAGGTTGTAAATCCAGGCGCGTGTACGTGAGGACGTAAATGGAATGGAGTTGCGGTTTAGAAGTAAAGTTGCTTATGGTCTGTCACAGTTGCCGCTCCAAGTCATCTTTATGGGTGGCTCATTTGAATATTCACACGTGATTGGCCGAGGCTTGAGAGGGCGGAGTTTAAACTTTGGCCCGGCTCTGAATCCCTGAAGGGAAATCATTCACACTCTTCCTCACAGAGACGCAGCGCACACGACTCTGCGTTGGCTCTTATGTAAAGTGTGTCATTAGTGCCAATTAGCACTAATTATCAGTGAGCTGGAAGTTGGGATGAGTTCACATTTTTTCACAACTTATAATAAGCTGATAGAAACAAAAAACACAAATTCATGTGGAAAATGTGTCTGTTTTCCACATTAAAGCCTATAATACACAAATAAAAGTCCCATTTTGAAATATCACGTAAAAGTTTGCAAGTATTATGAGCAAAATGTGGGCTACTACTACTACTACTACTACTACTACTACTACTACTACTACTACTACTACTACAGCAATCATAACCTATAGTTGCCTTCGACTTTCTGGCTATATTGACCAACTTTAGAGCTCAGATCCCTCAGATTAACCCTCATGCCCTCCTCGGTCATTTTTGGCCATTTTTACTGATTTTTAAAAAAAAAAATTATATAATTTTGGCTGTGTTACACTTTGTGGTCTGCATTCTTGCAAGAACTTTTCTTTTTAGTTATATTTTTGAAATCCAATGATATTTTATTTCACATGTCTTTTATACTCTATTGATGCATTTTTCACCCCCCAAAAGCCACGGACTTACAAACTGCTATAAAATCCTCATACATCAATATTAATTTCAATTTTTTCTTCATAAATCTCTCCAATAACTTCCACCTGGAATGTTTGAATGATTGAATGTTTGGTAGTTTGAACAAGGTGGAAGTTGTTGAGGGCTGCACGGTGGTGTAGTGGTTAGCACTCTCGCCTCACAGCAAGAGTCGGTTCGATCCCGGTTCCTTCTGTTGGAGTTTCATGTTCTGTGTAAGCGTGGGTTTTCGGGTTCTCCGCTTCCTCACAGTCCAAAGACATGCAGGATGGGGATAGGTTCATTGGTGACTCTAAATTGCCCGTAGGTGTGAATGTGAGTATGAATGGTTGTTTGTCTCTACATGTCGGCCCTGTGATAGACTGGCGTCCTGTCCAGGGTGTACCCTGCCTTCGCCCAATGACAGCTGGGATCGGCTCCAGCCCCCCCCGCGACCCTGAATACAGGATAAGCGGTAGAAAATGGATGGATGGATGGATGGAAGTTGTTGAACAGATTTATAATAAAAAAAAAGTAGAAAAAATATTGATGTATGATGATTTTATAGCAGTTTGTAAGTGGTGTCGGAGGTGTGTAGTAAATTTGAGGAGGGCACAGGGGTTAATAATAAAATAAAGAATTCCCTAACCCGAACCCTCAGATTCAAATTGCATGATGAATTAGCTCATTGACACCAACGGAAGTCCAAGACAGTAAGATGTGATCACCTCGGATCTCCTGAGCGGTGGGGGTGTGTGAGAAAGCCCCCTCTCCCATTGGTGGACGACCGGTGAGTCTGCAACCCGAAAAACAATGACAAAGCACATCTGGGCAACAAATGATACCACGGTGTCTTTGCCCTCCGACTGCGTGCGAAAAGGACATTTGAAAAAGTTTAAAGTGAATAAAGTTAAATCCAGAATCTCCTGTTATGTGGCCGAATGAAAACAAGATGTTTGTGCATTCTTCAGAGTGGCAGTTAAACTCCTTTGCGGTGCTTGGGGGTCCGGAAGGAACTGAAAAGCTGCAGAGAAATCAAACACACATGGAAGTGGACGGTATACATAATGTAACGTATGAGCCTGTATGAGCTTAATGAGGATTTTCAGGCCAAAACACCTGCGTGAGAATAATCTTACATCTTTTTGTTTTCTCTCAAAAGGAAGGGCAACGAAACAGATCAACCTATAGCCGAGAAAGCGTCACATTTCTCAGAGAATCAGTCCCCTACTGCGTCGTTTAATCTCCAGAAATATTATTCTTCTGAAACCCGAGAAACTGACTGAGATTTGGATTAAGACATCACGTGTTGAGCGTGACTCAGCCATGTTCTTTGTTTGCCTTGAAAGAAACAAGCTTGACTTCACCTTTAACTGCATGCAAGATTGTCATTTGACCCTTTATTCCATCTTTACTCCCTCGTCGTTTGGGGTCCAGATAAAGATGCTAAATAAGTTCTGAACACACAAAGAAAAACCACACTTTCCTTCATGAAAGGCAGCGTATGATTGAGTCCTCGGTCATCAACTGCTGCTATTTTCCTCCTCTAATTATAGTTTCTTTTATCTTACCGTTTCCAGTGTGTTTAGGTGTTTGTATGTATGTATCTGCCAGACCAACAGGCCCAACCCAGTGATTAGAGAGGAGAGCGACGCCTATCCCGAGTAACTGTACAGCAATATGTCATACATGTGTGAGACTGTTAAATCTGACTTTACCAAACAAATTGAAAGTCTTATTATCAGTAAAAAGAAAAGAAAGACGAGAGCAGCAGCTGGTTGAAGGCAGGCAGACACAACAGCAGACAGGCTGCCTGTGGTGTTATGGCTCATCCACAGATATGTCCCAGTTTAACGTCATTAGTCGGGGCTTTGACCTTGAGATTTGCTGAGGAAATTAAAAGATCAGCGCAGAGAGAAAACACATTTCCTTCTGTGGAGGAATGCCTTCACTTTCCTGCTTTTTTCCTCTGGAAAACTTAAAGGCTTCACATTTGTTTCACGTCACCGTCCTCTGTTTGCACTTCGGAGAGATAACCAGCAGCGTGCACGCTTTCCTTATCCGTCTCTTTTTCCTCTCTGTCTCGCCGTCAGTATTTACACGTGTTTACAGGCCGCTGTAGCAAACACAGGTGGGAGTTAGAGCAACTTAAAGCAACACACGGCCGGTCACGCTCATGCAAGTGAGCCCTCACACAGGAACACGGTTTCCCAGGATGACACAGCATAAATGTGACCGTGCAGCGTTCACGGCCTCCACACGGATGGGATCGTTTCATCCACAGCCAGCAGGCTTGAGGCCGATGACTCGTTTAGTGGGTGTTTTATGACGACTTTTAATACCGATGCGGCTCAATTTAGATCCATCTTCCCCTCCGTTCCTTAATCTGTATCCTCAACACGTTCCCGCCTACGCAAGGTCATTCTGCCTGCCGTTGTTGTTTTTTTTTCATGACTCAGATTGCGTTCCCCTTTTATCCGAACCTTTTACCGATCCAGACCAAACACAGAACTGAGACCTTGAATCCAGTTGGAGAGAAAGTAATGAATCATTTCACCAGTCCTACAGAGAGAACACCCTAATTAGCCAACAGCAGTGTGAATATTAGCTTTATTGCCCATCAGAGTCCATTATTCGAGGTAAAAGGCAAGAGAAAGAAAGGCCCCTCAGCTGGAGTTCGCTCTTTTACGAGCCTCCTGCTAAAGACTTGGTAACGTCGTAAAAAAGAGCCGCGGATAGACTTGAGTGGGCGTGAGAAAGGCGGTATTTTATTCTATTCAGGGCTGACGTGAAGAGGTCGTGTGATAGACTTGTTTAACAAGGACGCCGATTGATGCGTGGACGGCGTGTGTCTGTGTGTACGTAACCCAGGACGTTGGCTTGTTTATATCCAGTACGCTGAGAGCCTCTCTTGTTTGCATCCGCCGACGAACACTGAAAACTGTGTGTGGGCCCCGTTTCAGTCCTCACTTTACTCCTTTACAGATTATGAGCCCTGAATAGTTTTACATAATGTTCCTTTGCAGGGATGATGCTCATGCGGTTTGCATCAGCCTTCTCTTATAGCAGTAATGCCAAACAGTTGAAGTGCTCTTGAGAACCTGAAGGACTACGTTTCTACTGCGAAGCCTCCTCAATGAACCCCAGTCATGTCAGCGAGGACACTATAGGGTGTCTGACGTGAGCTGGACTGGGTTTGTAAGGTTGATCTCATGGGACTGGCAGGAAGCCAAACATATCAGGCGTCTCCTTATATAATGCTTCACATATATACTGCATATAAATAATAAAGTCCGTGTGTGCAGATGCCAAAGCCCGAGATCGCAATGTTACACAGCAGGAGAACATTTTTGTCTGCCAGTTAGATAAGGATATATATATGTGTGTGTGTGTGTGTGTGTGTGTGTGTGTGTGTGTGCACACATGCAGAGGAACATATGGGTCAGAGACTGTACATCTGTTGCTACATGTTCTCTATAAGGCAGGTCTCACAGAGCTTCCACTGTCCTTAACACACTCGGTGTCCAGTACATGCATGTAAGAGCACATAGAGTCCCTACAGCGTGTGTGTGTGTGTGTGTGTGTGTGTGTGTGTGTGTGTGCAGGTCTCACCAGTTTCTCCGTACCCGTTTTCATGCCTGTACATTACATACATTACACCAGGGGCTTTGTGTTTTTATCTGCCTGCTATGAGTGGAATGCAGCGGAGCAGGATCCACAGCGAGCCCCAAGTTTCATTCATGAAGGCGAGCTGGTAGGAGCTGGAATAAAGGGAGACGAGTCAGACCGGACTACCTCAACTCACTGATGCCCCAGCTCATTTCATTTCTCCAGAAGATGCCGGAGTCTGTGAGAAGGGGTTGAACTGTTTTAATTTCCGTCGACTCTCCTGTTTAAATGACTTGAATCATCTTCAAACTTCGCATTAAACACTATTATTCTACATCCTATATCTTTTAGTGAGTAATGCACTGTAATTATAATGTTTTACATGATTGGTCATGGAGACAATTGATTTATGAAGTCATTTATTATGTCACATGTTTGGTTCCCTGTGCAACCAAACATAAAAGAACGACCCAAATTAAAAGCTTAAAAGGAAAATCACAGATTCGTTTGAGGTCAGAAACTCAGACATGACTCAGCAACCACATCACAGTTGTTGACCAAAGAGTTTAGGAGCCCTGGATGACCAAAGCTCTCTTCTCTTTGGCAGGAAGGAAGCAGAGTTTGTATCATTCCTCCCGTGCCGCCGCTCAGCAGGCTGGCATAAACGCCGGTCGTTCTGCACGAACGACTGTGATAAGCCGAGCATCATCTCTCTGGCAGCAGCCCCACCACATGTTGCTTCTTATCAAACATCTGCCTGTTGTTTTGCCCAAATCTCTTAAAATCATAAACACATCAAAGTCTGTTTACAGTTTTTAAGGGGGGAGTCATATTCAACCCAAATCACATCATCATTATCAAAGATAATCTCCAAAGACGTTTGTTGGCGTAACATGGAAAGTATTCCCAGATCTACAGTAGATACACTATTCGTAATCATATCTGCCTCCCTTTTTCTACATTCTTCTCACCCACAACACCGGAGCTCCACAGACCTTCTCCTCCCTGCAGCTCGAGATGTTGTTCCAAGCTTCACTTCTGTTGAAACCCAACACGGATGTTGGCTCAGCTTTGTTTTCCCTCGGCTGTCCGAGGAAGCTCCTGGTGGATCCACCTGTGGAGGTCTCAGGTCTCAGCATAGAAGACATACACACACACATGCTGCAGCATCTCACATTCACACGCACTGAAACGGATTCAGGGACGAACCGACGCGATGAAACTCACCCTGCTGTGTGATGTGATGTGAATCCCATCGTGTTTCTCATGGCAGTCACCTGCCACACATATATACGTTACATTTACTACAGATTGACCCCTGTGGTGACCTCTCGTATAGACTTACCAAAACGGCTCTGTGACACGTTTGCATGTATGGAAACATGGAGGACACTTCACTTAGACAACTCATGTAGACAGAGAAGGAAAATAAACACACATTCCAAAGGCCAGGGTAGATGATGTTGCACAGCACGGGGGTGACACCGAGGATGACTGGTGTGTGTGTGTGTGTGTCAGATCCCATGTGATCCTCTCCCCTAGTGGCCGTAGTCATGTTGATTTAAGCTGTTCGTTTCCACATCTGGTGGACTACTTGCTGGTCATCGGTGCGTCCTCATTTTATCCCCAACATCCTCTCACCTACAAGTCATGTCCTCCATGTCCTGATCTCCTGTCAACGTTTTCTCCACCTGCAGCACGGCCGTCACGTGCACACGGATGTTTTTGGTCACATAAGTGTAGCCGAAGCAGTGGCTGTAAGTTTGTAATGTAGATTTCTGCTGATTTTCCAGTTGCAAAGTCATTAAATATGGATAATAATATTACTTAAAGCCGTAAAGTATGAACAGAAATGATCAGTTCTGGCTTCTATTTATGGTTATAGAATGACCTCTAGTGGACAAAAAGATGATGGCAGCCAGTTACTGTAGCTGCAGACGTACAGATCTGATAGGATGGGTCACCTGTGAACATTTCATTCACTAAAAGTTTGTTCCACGTGTGCAAATAATGAGGCAAACATGAGCAAATGCATGACGAAAAAGACTTTAGTGGAAGGGACAAAGTAGTTCCGCCCAAATTAAGTTAATGTATCTTTTCATGGCAGTATTTAAACTTATAACAAAAAAAAGTCAGTGTGCTATGCCAAAAAGAATAGTAAAGTATGTTGAAAGAAGATAGACAAAGGTCAGAAAAAAAGTCCTAGTATTCCTCAGGCTAATGTGAAAGAGAAAAACAAGCATTTCTAGTCTGAGGCAGTAATGCCTGCTGTTTGCTGACCAGCAGGTGATAATGATTTGAGTTAATTACTGCCTCAACAAAGCCTCTTTCAAACTACTTGGAGCTGCAGACCTCGTTTGTTCCCTAAAGGTTCCATCACACCACTGGATGCAAGATAAACAGGTACACAAGCAAGAAGTATGCAGGAATTTATAGTTTAATAAAACTTAGTTTATATGAGATTTAAATTAACACCCACAGGTTTACAGTTTATTACTTCCCCAGTTATAAACATACACCATGAGTCATCAATGGCTCTTCATGAAGCATGAAAGAAGGAAAGTATCTTTGGGAAGAGAGAGCCATTTGGAGAAAAGGAACTTGGATCCAGGAATAGATTTGAACCAAGGAAGTTGGTGGAGGGGCATCTATATCTGGAAGCCTTATGGAGTTAGTGACCTATGAGTACAGAGGTCAACATGACAGCCTGCAGTCGAGAGAATGTTACATGCAACACTTATTGAGACTCCCGCTGGGTTTGCTTTTCACCTCATTTCTTCAGGCTGGAGATGTGCAAGTCATGGATGGAAGGATGTCATTTGGAAATGCTGCAGGTTCAACTGGGGCGTTTCATTATTATTCTATTTAAGTCAGAGGGAACCAGTCAGCAACAATATTCATCTTCTTAATTAACCATGTTTATTAGGTTTTCAGTAACTGAATTCTGTTCGATAAGATTTATCTTGCTGCATGCACCATTCAGGTTACTTACTGCTAAGTTACAATGGAGTTCTTCATCAATCAGGACCATTATATTATTATTAAACCATCAAATGTTGGTAGAGTGTCCCCACATGTCAGTGGAGCCTCATTCAACATACATGCTGCATTATTATAATAAATTAAAATAGGATGGAAGAGGTTTAAAACGTGTGTGCTTAATGTTAGCCCCTACATGTTACGGGGCAATTTGAAATAAGCGTGAAGGAGCATTTGTTTCAGTAGCACCACTGCAAAAAGATGAAATCTCTTTTATTGATGGAGGCAGTTTGACCCTGTGAACTTTACAGCTGAGCTCCGTTCGACACCAGCAGCTGATATTCTCCACCGCTGACGGAGCGGGGCATTAAAGTGAACAGAAGGACTCAACTATATTAACACTTTTATGGAAAAACAACAACTGAAAAACACATTTGTGCTACAGAAACGCTGAAACATCATACATTAAATTTCAGATTTAGATTTTATAACAGATCTTAGATTGTGAACACATACTCTCCTGGGGAATTTATTACCATTCTTCAACAATCACACAAATCAAATACAAAAACAAAAAAAACACTGATTGAAATATGTTTTTTAAAAAGTCTAACAAGCATGGATGACCAGAATGTGACGGTTAAAAAGCATCTTACTCAGCAGCTGAGGTTCAAACATCGGTGTTTTAAAAAAAGAATGACGTCAAAAAAGGAGCCTCAAGCTTTGAGCAAATTAATTGCAACAAAGGCTGGTGAGAATGGAAAAGTTCCACAATGCTTCAGATGAACCGGGATACAGACAGAAGACCGCTGAGGTTAGATCCAGAGACCCAGGTGTCTAGAAAACATCCGAATTAACACAGAGCTCTGATGTGACTCTCCACCACAGGCTGACTTGTATATACAACACGTTCTTGGCAAGCAGACAGTCGTATTATACTAACAAGGAGATCACGAAAAATCACGCACACAAAAAAAAAAAACAAAAAAAAAAAGGAGGAAAAGCGACCAGAAAAATAAATGTCTCCATCAAAAATGGATTGGAATTGTGTCAAAAAAAGAATTCCTGTTTTTTTTTTTTTTTTCTTTAAAAATGTACAAAACAATATGGTCACACCTTTCCCGATACGACCTCCGGATACAGTCCCACTATTGTCCATCAGTAGCGTCGGCCAAAAGCTCCACCCTGCAGCCCGCTGCCCTGCATCAGCTGGTTCTGTCTGTTCAGAGCTCCGGACAGGGACTGGGACGTTCCTGTGTTCATGTAGTTACCCCGGCTGCTGGAAAAAGGAAAACAACAACAACATAATGATCAATACTGCTCTAATAAATAGATCCGACTGCTCTTAAAAAGGCTGATATTGTCCACTCACCTTGCCATTCCTCCACGCACCATGTGGCTCTGGCCTGGGATGGCACCGTCTCTACCTGGAACACAAAAGATAAACACCACAACCTCAAAATATGTCTATATTAGCCATAAAGTAGGAAATGTTGCACCACTTTGCTTTAAGCTGCCATTATAATTGTGCCATCTTCCTCTCTTATCCTCACAAAGCAAAAAGACCCTTCAGAATGTGCATCAGTAAACACAAGTATGCATACTTTGCCATGTTCTGTCTCCATCCATCTTCCGGCTGGAGTCCCAGTCTCGACCTCCTTCCCTAAAACACAAACGTTTGTTAACATTTGTTCCCTCCTTCAGGAGAGACGCCAGCACTGGACTCTCCTTAGGGTTTGACCTGAATCGAGTCTCACCTGGGGTTGATGCGTTTGTCATAGTTTCCGCCCCAGGAGTCTCGGCCATCTCTGCCATGTCGCTCCGACCTGTCTGAGAAGTGCTGAAAGAAGACGGGCACGGTTACACATTTAATGCAAACATGCATTCATTGTTAGTGTTCGAGTCGGAGTCGATGGCAACAGCAAAACCATGGCCGTTCAGTTACCTTTTCCCCTCAAGGATTTATGCTTTTAATTTACAAAAAAGTGAGTTGCATCAAAACTTCTTACCTGACCATCTCTGTCCGCAACGCCGCTACGATTGTTGTCCCGCCTGTCCATCATCATGTCGTCTTGGTAACGGCCCCGATCTCTGTGGTCGATGTCCTGGTAGCGATCCTGGCGGCCAACGTCTGAACGGCTGTAACGCTCATCAAGCGACATGCGCTTATTATCAGGCCAGTCATCTTTCCTAGAAAAAGAGCAGGCAACGGCATCCAGGATGAAGTTTAAAGACAAAAAGAAGATCTTGAGCTCTTTCATACAATAAGATTGGATAGGATTGATTGAGTCAAGCCAACTGCGATGGAGCGCTGCCACGCACTAAATCCATGCTTCAGTCATCCTGTCCAGCATCATTACACTGTTTACCTGCCATCCATGTCATACGGCCTCTTCACAGGGCGGCGGTCCTGTTCGTAACGCAGCTGATCCTGCTGCCGCCGTAGCTCGTCGCGCTCCCTGAGGATCCTTTCCTGCTCACGCCTCCTCTCGTACTCTATACGTAGCCTTTCCCGCTCCAGGAATTGCCGCTCCATACGGTCGGCATCAAGGCGCTCCTTCTCGGCCTGAGGGTCAAACCATTCATGGGTTTTAGGGAGATAAAACCTACATCGGGGATAGGATTTGCGCCAGAGAAAATGACAGGTGAATGACATTACCTCCAGCCAGTTTCTCTTCCGGATCAAGTGCTTCCTCTCCTCCCGCTCTCGGAACAGGCGGATTCGCTCGCGCTCACGGTCCGGCCGGTTGTCACGGTCCCGGTCGCTAAAATAAGATGGCAAAGATCAATATCTCACCACCAAATGTACGATTCTGGAAGTGTATCGTTAATATGTCTAATGTAAAATCATCAACTAAGACAATTTCTACAGCCTTCAACAAGAAACTACAGATAATTATTATGTGACAGAAACAGATGCAGAGTAAAATTCATTTAAAATGACTAATTGAAGATCTTTATTATTACCCAATTAGGATTTTTTAAAGCCCTATGTTTTGCATGATCCTTACGTGAATCTGCGTCTCTCGACCTCCCTGATCTCCCTCTCTCGTTGTCTTTGCCTCTCCCTCTCTCTCTGCTCCTTTATCTGGTCAAACGACAGGATCTCCTTCGTCTCCTTACTCGGTGATTTGCGGTCCCGACTCTTTGAGCTCTGTAGAAAGGAGGGAACAAAGAGAAAATGCAAAAGATAGATAGATAGTTAGTTCAGGAAGAGTATATGGATGAATGTATCTAATCTCCATATTAATAGCTACTTTGACCTTTGACCTGCTTTATTTTAGTGCCATCTTGTGAGGAAGAAGCTCGTTTACTTACTCGTTCCTTGCTTTTGGTTTTGACGCTGATGACAGGCTCTCCTTTGGATTTGTCCATAACCACAGTCCTCTCATTTCGCGCTGTTGAACACAAACATCGTCAAGAATATGAAAAAGGTTTTAGAGGCGCAGCAGTTATTTCACATAGATACGTAAAAGCTGAAAATGATCCCAGATTTCTCACCTTTGCCATCTTTTCCTTCTGCCTCAGACTTCTCATCCTTCCCATCAGATCTACACAAAGTATAAATGGTATGAACCGTCTGTGCTTCATCAACAAACACTGGCAATAACAGTTCAGTGAAAGGTTTACTTTTCTTCCATATAGTATATAGCTTTTGTACAAATGTATGCACCCATGATATTTAAATAAAGCACACCGGCCCAAAACGCCGGGCTGTCTGGCCACTTTTTGTCAGAGATGACACTCAAACATGCATCAGCTTGTCAGCCGTCTTACTTGGAGTCAGTGGAGTGTCTCCTGTCACCGCCAGACTTCTTGGGGTCAGTCTTGTCTGCTGGCTTCTTCCCCGCCGGCTCGTTTTTAGCCTGCAATGTTGAAACAGGAACAAAAGCCGAATGAAGAGATTAAATTTCACAGCTTGGGGTTTCTTATTATTAGGAGTGCATGTCAATCTCACTCATACATAATGGCGTTTAAACTGAAAACACTCACCCGCTCCACGGAGATCATCCTGCCGTGCAGCTCAGTCCTGTGAAGGTGGCCGATACACTTGGTGGCCTCCTCCGTGGAAGACATGGTGACAAAACCATAGCAGCGAGCCCCGGGGCTCTTGGCGTTGGTTACAACCTTAGCTCCAACAACCTGCAGGATATGGAGAGATAAGAGGAAGGGAAGCAACGACAAAGACGCAGAGATTACATGGGAATCTGAGAAAAACAACTACATTTTAGACTAAATATAAGTGATCTGTTTGCATGGACTAACCTTGCCGTATTTGCTGAAGAGAGTCTTTAAATCAGTCGCTCTTGTAGTGGAAGAGAGACCACTGACCCACAGATTCCTGCTACTGTTTGCTGCAGCACTTCCGGCGGCTGCACTCAAATACACAAGAAATTAATGAGCATAAATATCCACTTCATTTGAAAAACCAAAACAGGAAACGCTCGATTTACTCACCCTTTTCATCTTTTGACTCAGTGTTGCCATCGTTCTCCTCAGAGCTAGAGACAAAGAAGAAAAAAAGCAATAAACATACAGCGGTGGGGATACCAGTCATCTCTCCTCATACAGATGTATGTGTTTTACGGCGTAATACACAACTGACAGTGACCAGCCCATCATGTACCATAGTGCAGCAATTTAACAGTGAGTCAATGGAACTATACCATATGACAATCCCAATACTCGCTTATGGGTAATAAAGTGGGATCGGTGAGTGTATAGAATGAAAAAATGACAACGGACAAATGCACAGAACGTTTTTACCTCCAAAAGAGCATCCAAATTTTGCTAGCACAAAGGAGCCAATGCAACAGAGATAGCCATTTTGGTTTCTAGTAGACAGAAAGCAACAAACCTCTTTTTCTGATCATCGCCCTCTACAGAAGAGGACTCTTTCACTGTAGAGGCCGAGTCCGCAGCAGCGTTCTCTTCTGTCTTCTCATCCTCCTCACCCTTCTTAGACCCCATTTCTGAATCAACAGTTTCACCCACAGCGCCCTGTTCGCTTACACTAACAGCCTGCGAGCTTTTGTTTTCAGTGTCAAATGTCTCTTCTGGGGCGTTCTGTGCGTCCCCGACCTCTTTGGCCTCGGGCTCCACAACATCCCGGTCGCTCTCCACGTCTCCAGAGGCGGCCTTGTCGGACTTGGCGCCGGTGTCGGACACATTGTCTTCCCCTCCGGCGGTGGCAGCTTGCTCTTCTTCAGGGCTCGTCCCGTGGCTCAGGGGGGGATCTTCGTTAAGTGGCTCAGATAAACAAGACCCGGCTACTTTGTCATTTTCTACGGATTTAACAGGAATAGAATGGCACAGAGTTTAATCACTTCTGAAACACAGCAATGATTAACGAGGAACTGGCAAGGCCTGGATTAGGAACGTCATGACCACTGGCCTGTGCTCTTAGAACTATGAATTAAAACGATGAAGTAGACCCTAACGAGAGACTGGAAGAGGACCCAAAGGCTGGGGGACAACTAAGCAACTAGTGGAACTAATTTTTCAAGTTGAACCACTTCACTGTGTTCACCTGATCCAAAGCAGACAAAGAGTTCAGTGCTGAAGAGAGCCACAAGATCAGCAGTGCAGCAGCAGATTCAGAGTCCACCTTCTTTCAGACTTTGACTTTTCCAGTGTCCATTCGTGATGATGACCACAACTTTTAGCTCAAGTCCAGCGGTTTCATATCCAGCTGATTTCCGAGTCAGTGTCCTTAAAAAGTTGCAATAGTTGATAAGTCTTGATGGATCTTCTTTGTCTTGTTCTTCACGTGGCAACCTAGAAACACTGCAACAGGTCACACCTCCCTGACCATCAAACTGAATTGCTGTCAATGTGCATCGACGTTGTCAACCACTGTTATTTTTGCTACGGCAAGAACATTATTGAAAACTGAGTCAACATTTGCCAGTGAAATTATTAATAATGGTTCAGCAAATCTCAACACAAAGTCAGCAATTCCCTTCGGGCTTCCAGTCTCTCTTCCTGGTTGAAACTAGACAAAGTGTTTTCATTCCAAGCTCAAGACTGTAAAAAGAAGCCTCCACCTTTTTTCTAAACCTTTTTCTACAGTACCTGTTTCTTCTTTTACTTCCTCTGCATCTGGATCCTGAGCCTAAAAATAAGAAGAAGAAAAACAATGTCTTAATGAATGAGACAGTTTGTAAGATTTGGTTTTACTGTGGCTTCAAGGTTACACACAGGAGAAATATATGTAAGTGAACATACCGTATTGATTGATGAGGTTTGCATATCCTCCGTCTTATCTAACACCTCAGGCTCATCCATCTGTAAAAAAAGTCACAGTAAAACTCGGCTGTTAAACAGAAAAAATATCAAAATCGGTAGAGAAAGGTTTCTAGTCCAGCTCCTCACCTCTGGACCTCGTGCTTCATCTTCTGACTGGACGGTCGTGTTGACAGGTTCTTCAGCCAACAGGTCATCTTCGTCTTTGTCATGCTCTTCCTTCATCAGCGCGTCTTCGTCAGAGTGATAGCTAGCGGCTCCGTCCTCATCGCCCTCTGCAGGTAACCCATTGTCATTCTCCGTCTCGTCCAGAACGTTCATGTCGAGGATGTCCATTTCCTGCATGTTCTCATGATCATCCTGTTGCTCATCCTGAATAAGAGGAGGAGTGAATTTACTGAATATGCAGACAAAGATTTAACAACATTATTGAGAACTTCGTAGTCGTCAGGAAAATAAGTTCAGCAAACTCACCTGGCAAAAGTTGGACTCCTCCTCAATAGTGCTGTCCTCCGGTTCCTCATTCTCTTGCTTTGTATCTACAGAAAATACACTTTGTTTAAACCACGTTTGGGTGATACAGTGAAACTGATCAAACATCCTCATGTACCAGGACTGTGGGCCAGCTAATGAGCCTTTTTAATTTGTAACCCAATGACAAGAAGCTCGACATCTCCTCCTTTAACTCTCATTGGTGGAGCACTAGGGGTGTGATTTTTGGCTTCACAGCGATTCCATTAACAATTAGGTAGTCGGTAATTCAACTCAAGGACACTTTTTTTGTTGTTGGAACGATTTGATTTGATTCAAAATTCTATATCCATGAAATAAACATGCAATAAAGCGAGTGAGACTATCTGTATTCTTCTGAAAGCTGAAAAATAAACAGTTTATAGAATAAATATGTTAAATAAGTAATTCTGTGGTCTATGTGATGAGCATGACTACATGCTGGCAGGGGGGAGACTGTCTTAAATGTCTTAAAACATTAATCATAATTAAGATACAGGATTCATAAGATTTTATCGGATCGATTTAGTTGAATTGACTGACAATCGGTTCATCGCATGAATCATTACACTACTATCTAGCACACATCAAACCCTCGTGACGTAGCTGCCTGTTGGTTTCCACGGCATATTCGACTTTTAACACTAACTAGCACAAATTGAGTTTATTTGGTGCATCTGGGAAAAACAAACCACTGCCCTGAAATAAATCTGACCATCATAAAATGTTCGATTTCTCTTCAATCCGTTCTGGAGTCCTTTTGGAGGCTGTGTTTTCTGCTTGTTGCTGTTCCATTACTGACGTGATCCACCCATCCTCCATTAAGTAACGTTACCTAATGACATTACAAACTGAGTGGACACCGATGAACTGCACGCTGAGACCAATAAATGAGCCAATGTGATTATAACCACCATCGTCAGGTGACAGCCTCTCAAAAATAAACTGGCACATTCCCAGTTATTTCCTAACGCAACACCGTGAACGTGCACAGGATTGGATTCCCACGAGACCGCGCACCCATGTGTCATAAGGCGACGGATGACTTCCAGTGTAGTTATGACAGAAACTAACGGGGGCAGACCGTTAAACAGTGCAGACATTAAACAGTAAGGACTACGTGGAGTCCACACGCTGACGTTACCTTTGGAAGGACGTTTAGCACTCGATTTCTTCGGGGTTGCCTCCGGAGCGACGACAATCTCGTCCGGATTTCCTCCTTCTTCCTCGATCGCCTGTTTGTGGGGAGATACGAACAATGTCACACACACATCTGGAATATAAGTTAAAACAAAACAACGGGTGTGTTTAACTGAGCAGTTAATTAGTTAGCTGTTTGGGCACACATTAAGCTAACGCAGTCCAGACCCAATGGGCCTCGTAAAGCTAAGCTAACGTTAGCTTTTAGCATTAGCTTACTTTGTTAGCCTCGCGAAGCCGCAAAGCGCGGGCCTCTGTCGTGCCCGGAACCCAGAGGCCTAAAAACGGTAGTTTAGCTTCACAAGTGAGTTGTTACGAGACCTTTTTCAGACGCTCGGACAGCACGCTCTTGACGCCCGTGGTGTCCAGGTTTCGTTTCTTCAGCTCGGCCTTGAGGTCGATGACTCGCAACTCCGACAGCTTGCGGACCTCTCCGCCTTCTGGAACCTTCGCGTCTGCAGCAGATGGGTCGGCCATCGTCTTCGCCTGTGAAATCGTCTCTTCACCTCGAAATAATCCTTTTCCTTTTTAACAATGCACTTTGTTTACTGATGCTGCAATACGAATGGCTGCAGCTGGCTTGCAAAACTAGTGCAAAATGGAGGGCCGCGTCGAGCCAGTTCAGTCGACGCATGCGCAGTACAGTTATAGCGCAGACGACGAGCGCGACAGAAAAAAACAGAAATCAATGATAAAAAACATGAAAAATGAGAAACTTGCGCACACAACACAGTGATGACAACTATTTTTTTTACTGGTGTGAAAAAACACGTGAGATTTAATAAAAGGAAACAAAAAACTGAAGGAGAACAGTTTATAAAAAGATGTTTTTATTTCTTTAAACCCTTTTCAATACATTATGATAGAATTCCTACAAAAATCTTTATAAAATATTACAAAAAGACAATGGCAGTTAAATTGGGCACATACAATGATCTGAGTTCTGGATCAGCCGTCGTGAAACAGGAAATGTAAAATGCTTTTGTTTATTTGTGTGGCTGATTTATTCGTAGGATTCATAATTCTCAGTGAGAGTGAAAATTGTACAAATCACTAAATTTGTAATTTGTCTCATTTACTTGGCTGTGGGGCGAGATTTTGCTGGCAGCAAGAGGGTGAGACGCATCAAATAAATCAGGACTGTCGTTCTCTTCTGGAACATTGGCACTTCTGGATGAAGATGGAAAGTCAATGGTGGGGGATTCTCCGCCAGTTTGTTCATGATATGCATTTGAGGCTGAACACACAGAGGCGATGGAGGAGAGCTCAGGGCCATTCAGTCTCATGGAGGACATAGAGTCCAGGCTGAGGGACGAGGAGGCAGAGCAGCTGCGAGGCGTTCGTGGCTCATGCAGGTTGAGTTTGGAGACTAGCGGTTTGCCAACGGTCACTGGTTGCCTTTCCTGTACTTCGTCGTCCATGTTGGAGTAGGTGTAATGAAGGCAGGTGGTGAACGTGAGCTCCCTCTATAAAAGGCAGGGAAGAGCAAAAACATTTGTTTTTAAATAAGGTTTCTCCACTCTTAGTTGTGACCTCTTCGTTGCTTAAAAATGGGACAATAAATCAATGTAACATACTTAAATTATACTGTTTTTTTCTGTTTAAACTGGTGGCGTACGCCTTATTCTTAACTGGGCTAAATACCAGTACTTTGTCTCTAGAGGGCACACAAACATTCAGCAGGTTTCTCCGAGGACAGAAATAGGAGAGCTGATTATAAAATACGAGTGTCTGACCCTGAGTCTCTGCAGGCATCGGATGCGCGTGTAGAGACTCGGGACCTCCGGTGAAGGAAGATTTTCGTTGATCAACAATACGCTGCCGGCTTCAAGCAGAGTCTCCTGGTTACTCTTCTTCAGATCAATGTCCACATCCTGCCAAAGTAGCATAGATCACAGTCGGTGCTTAACTTGTGTTTTTGTGTGCTTCAAGAATCCATAATAACAAATGCATTCCCACTTCTGTTCGTGTGTCATATCGGCTAACAGACCTGAGGGAAGTCAGTAAGCTGAGCAAAGCAGGACACGACTTCGTCGGGCTTCTCGAGTATCCGAGTGTAGATGACCATGATGTTGGAGAACTCTGCAGCAAACCCAAGCTGAACCTTCACCCCGCAGTCAAACTGCAGGCAAAGGCTCTTTGGCAGAACTATCAGGAAAGACGTTTGAATTAATAATACTTTACTCTCACCGCAACAACTCTTGTGATATTTAATGATGCAGTACCGTGAGCGACCGCCCACTGCAGGTTTCGAGCCGATTGGGAAGCAGAGCATTCAGAGGCTTGAATCTGGTCGGTGAGGGAGCGGCGTTCGGACAGGTTACTGCGGAGCTCCAGAGCCTGTCTCCCTCGAGTGATCTGGCAGCGACCCATGTCTGTTAAGAATAGACATATTACAATATACAGCATACATTCAACCCGAAGCGTGCTGGCACTACAGAGCAGGTGCTGGACCTCAGGAAGACCAACTGTATGCCCTGTATGGTGTATGGTGCACCAGAGGAAACGTGGAACTGTGTTTATTTGCTGCCTTCGTAACAAAATAGCACCAATGCAGGAAAAAGGATGTTCAATAACGTTCTGTGCAGGAAAAAGCACCGGTGGAACTACTGTAGTTACTATGATGTGTCTGCTCAATCTAGGTGTGTCAGTAACCCACAAAAGGCCTTTTGCACAGCAGACATTTGTAGACTATGGACAACACAGGTGTTACTAGTAACCATAACAAAGTATGATTCATTTGAGTAGTTACACTTGTGCTTTTCCTACTGTGTCAAGAGTAATAACGTCAAACTATAAAGAATAACAGCACAGTGGTAGACTATCAGGCACACATGCGTTATCACCAAACACAATCTCTGCGGTCCAGAAAGCAAACAAGAGATATAAAGGGCTGGAGGAGAATTAACATGCAGTAGCTGCATGGGAGCCACTTTCAGAGCAATCTGATCTAATGACTTCGGCGGCATAATAGAATCGTAAGTGCAGTCATACTTTCCATGCGACACAGATATCTCACGGCACGGCCAGAGACCTCGCGCTTCACATACCTTCAGCCACTCTGTCCAGCATGACCGTGACCTTCTCGTCTTCACAAACTCGCCGTTTGAGGAAGCTTATGAAGATGCCATTTGACACGTCTTCCCTCTTCACTTCGTACGCCTCGGCGTCTACGCATCTAAACGCAGCACAGGTTACACACCGGCGACACCTCTGAGCCGCAAAGAACGGCAACGTGAACATAAGGAGACGCAGCAGACTTACGTGGCATAGCCGAACACTATGTTTGCCGTCACTTTGAGCAGCCCTGGTTGCACGATGACGTCATCGTATAGGTTTCTAAAAAAAGGAAATGCAAAAACAAGCAGGAGATTCAACGATATGTTAAAAAGCTGGTACACCAACTCAGTCGTTTAAAAAAAAAGAAAGCCTTCCTACCTTTTGCGGCACATGTCCAGCAGCAGGACATTAAGTCCGGTCTGTTTCTCCTGCATCCTGGTGAGGATGTTCTGCACACACAAACAGTGCTCCGATGTGTAGGAGGCCGGTGCATCAATGGGAACCATGAAACTGTTGCCGTAATTCTCATAACCGTGACCAGCAAAGTACAGCAAGCCTGCGGGAAGAGTGACAAACACGTGATATAGAGGTGTGGATGGAGTGTGTCACGAACGCTTGGCCAGATGCTTAGTATTGTGAAACACCAACCGTAGACCCCCTTGTCGAGCAGCAGAAGGAACTCTGTAACGGCGCTGTGCATCTCCTGCCAGTTGAGGTCGAGCAGGGAGACCACCTTGAAGTCCATCTGCCTGAGCAGGTTGGTCAACTCGTGGACGTCAGCGATGGGAGCACACAGCTGAGTGTGGTAGAGGTAATTCATATTGCCGATCAGGAGAGCGACTTTGTCCGTGGCTGTGGACGTGGATGGGAAGGTATGTCATAAGATCTACCTTTTTTTATTGTGTTTTCATTCACAGCTGCTGTGTCGTGACTGTACCGTCTATCTGTTTGCACAAGACTCACCGTAGAAATGTCCAGCAGATGGAGGCGGGTTGACCATTTGTTGTAGCGGATGTATTCCTGGTTCGCCTGTGGATCTCTGGACTTCCTGTGAGTCTGTGGAAAGGAAACCTTTCACTGATGCGTGTACAAAAACAGGAATCAGAGTGTGATGTACTGTAATGATGTGGAGAAGGACAAAGGAACAACAAAATCTAGTGTAGTTCCTCTTTTCTCTCCGAAATATGATATGACAATGTTAAAAAATACCTAGACCACGGTCGACTTCTACCCAGGATGCATCAGTGATAGAACTGGGACCTGCATAAAAGGGCAAAACAGGAAGTAACTGCACTTTTGTGACATTGTGTCTATAAATATGAGATGTTTACAAATTCCTCAAAGTAAACTATTCAAACACTTTTTCTCATTTATAATTTGACATTCTGAAAATAAAAATAAAATAAAATGTGTCTCACCGATGGTGATCGTTGCTGTGTCGCTCCACGCCTCGTGATACAAATTGAACATCCTGCACCTGTACTGCCCTCTGTGTGCTGTGGTCACACATGGGATCTACGGAGGGAACACGAGAAAACACCACATCAATGATGAATAAACTATATAAGGCGATCGCAGCGGTGAATACGCTCACCTGGAGTGAAGGTGTCTTGTGTTCTGCCATGGGAACCATGTCGTGGTACCACTCGTACTGCGCGGGAGGGTTGGCCTCTGCTTTGCACTCCAGGACCAGAGCGGTGCCCTCGGACACCGCCTGGGACCGAGGCTGATGAACGATACGAAGCCCACTCACTGAGCCTGGAAACAGACTGCTGCTGCAACCTGAGATGATCACGTTTTGCAGGATATTATTATATAAGGCGCCACGAGATGAGATGAGATGAGAGAAACGCAACAGGGGGAGATGAGAAGGAGGTACCTGGACTAGGACCTGTAGACTGGACAAAGTGAACGTGAGCCCACTGGGAGAAGATGAAGTTCCCTCCGTGGTGGACCCTGCAGATATAGTGACCCTGGTGGGCCGGGACTGAAGGGCACAGAACGAGCTCCGGCGTGCTCCCCGTCTCATCCAAAATCTGAAACGATTAATAATCTGTAATAACTAATTTATAGCTGGCATCGCCACATTAACACCCATGTGATGTGAAGGTAACCCATACAGATCATATAAAAACAGAAAGTTATGAACTGACCTCCTCTTTGCCTCTGAACCACTGGTAGCTGAGTCCAGGGGGGCCGGAGGCTCTGCAGGTCAACACTACCCTCCCCCCCACTGTGGCCTCCTGGGTCTGTGGCTGCTCTGTGATGTGGATCAGCTCTGCCACTACCACACACACACACACACACACACACACGATCAGTGCTCCAATACCTGCACTACAATACTATTCAGTATGGCAGAAAAAGATTTAGTTTGTCCCAATGTCAAAACTACCAGGATGTCCAACTGCATCTGGTCTTATTTTGCAGGATGAAAGCCAGCATACTTTAGTAGAGTATATCATCAAGTCAAAGTGCAATGTTATCACGTCGTAGTATGTCCCAATTAAATGCATTGTGCTTGCAAGAGTATGTACTTTTTAAGGCAGTATGTAGTGTCTCCCGAAATATTTAGGATGGACCTCCTTCTGACCCCTAACCCCTTATATTTTGTACATTTTTCACTCCTACATTTATGCCCAGAAAACTTTTTATATGTCAGATTTGTATGGTTTTTGCATAATATGTAAGGGAGCCTCTGTCATGTGTTCCTAACCTGTGTTGGTGAGGTACTGTGCAGCTTCCTGGTGATCTATCTTCACCAGGCAGCGCAACAGGAAGTCCAGGGGGCAGGAGCGCTCAGCGAGCCGAGCCAGGAGCGTGCGTCCCGGGCTGCCTGCAGCGCTCAGCACCTGAAGAGACCAGCTGGTCAGCTCGCTCTCGCTGCAGGGAGGGAGGGAGGGAGGGAGGTCAGCTCGTTGAGGTTGTTGGTGAACATTCGAAGGGTCCAATGCAACAACAATTTGCAATTTTACAGATCACGTGACACATTCAAGGCAATCAAGGAAGTAATGCACTGCTGCACAGCAAAGATCTCATAACCCCCCATTCCTCCTCACGTCATCTCCAGTCTGAACAAGCCAACCTGCTCCAGCTCCAGAGGACAAGGCTCAGGACTATGGGCGACCGAGCCTTCAGCTCTGCTGTGGAATGCTCTCTCTAAACATCTATTTTAAAAAAAAGGGCCTGAAAACACATTTTTTTAGAAAGGCCTTTAGCTAAACTATTTTAATATGTTGGTTTTAATTATTTTTAATATGCTAATATTAAATTATTTCATGTTTTTATGCTTCTTTTTGGTGTATTGTAGCACTTTGAGGTGATTGAGTTGATGTAAAGTGCATTATAAATAAAATATATTATTATTATTATCACTGCTTCTATCGTGTGGTGCGTTCACTGCCTCACCTGCAGCGGAGTTTCGGCTGCTCGGACACGGCGTTGGCCAGCTGCCTCCATCCGCAGGTGGAGTTGTCCAACATCTTCGACAGTCTGGTCAGGACTTGTTCGGTCAGAGAAGCGACGCTCGTTCTCCACTCGTCCATCTTCGTAGGGAGACCACGAACACCGAGTCTACCGGACAGACGGGGTGTAGAAAGTGAAACCACTTGTTCGCCTACACGACTGGTTATTACGGGCACAAAAACATGGTGTCAGTTTAATGACAAAGAACTACAGCGGAGGAGGAAAACATCTGCTTATTAACTGCTCACACGCGGCGGGAGATATTTCTCCTGTTCGGATCAAACTGTAACATCGCGACGCGTATCAATCCGCCGCTTCCGCCATTAACATACCGACGTGTTTCAGAGTCAAACTTACCGACTTCGCTTTGATCAGATCCAGTCGGAGAGGAAAAAAAAAAAATGTGGCTTGATATGAAAAGTGCTGGGTGATGCATGCCGCCTCCGGCAGTGTTCTTCCAGTCTTGCGTGATTTGGTTCCCCTGATGATTTACTTCTCATTTCGGTTCCTCATTTACTGCCATCACCGGGTCATTTGCATGAAGCGTTGTCATAGCAACATCATTTATGGAACGCCTAAACCTGACTTTTTGATATTTATTGAGCTATAATTATAGTTTATAAACGTTTTTTATCTATATCTATCTATATATATATTTATTTTTATTTATCTATCTATATTTTTTTTTTTTTATTTATCTATATATATATTTTATCTATTTATCTATTATATATTTATTTATCTTATCTATATATATATATAATATAGATATATATGGTGCCTTATTATTGATGAGTGTTGAGTTAAAGACGACAAAATTTGCAGGATATGTACGCATTAATATTTATTCATGAGTTTGCAAAATAAAACATAGGTAACATGATTTTTGGAAATATGAGCAAGGTATTTTTCTACAGATATGGATAAAAAAAAATGAACAGAAAAAAAACATTTTGACAAATAAATGCAACGCCAAGTGCAGTATCCCTGAACCAAATCCTGTACAAAACCAACATCGTCATCAAAGGGGCCATTGAATGCGCTGCATTATATTTCATTCAGGAAGTTGAACTCTGGCTCAGAACATAAACCATAACAGGAAATTCAGTCCACTAAGCAGATGTCCAGGAAGAAGCCCTCTGTCCGTCCAGTGAAGGCTTAAAACTTCTTCCCTTTATGTAATCTGTTGAAACGCCAAATGTTCTCCTTCCTCAGACGCTTCCAGTATTCCCAGGTGTCCGACTCCAGCTCGTGCAACTTTTGGGGCTCATCCAGGTTCAACTGGAATAACCTGAGTGAAAGGTAGAATCAGAATCATTAATTCACCAAATATGTTTAGACATACTCTGATGTAATATATATATTTTTTTATATCTCTGTCAGAGATTAAAAATCAAATGCATTGGTTATTTTGTCCATAGAATATTCTTCTTACACTACAATATATCAAATCTAGACCATAGGGTTATGTTTTCCTGTATCTCTCACAATACCAAAACATAATAATCATCCTATAAAGAAAATTAAAGTGAAAAAAATGATGTGATGGCTGAGAAGTTTTGGATTTATTAACATCAATGTGACCATAAAGTAACAATCTTTATTTGTGGACGGAAAGAAATGGTCCAAAAAGAGTTAGTTCTCAATTAAAATGACAGAAAAGATAATATTAAAGAGACGTGTCCCCTCACCACTCTGGATATTGCTCAGGAGGCTTCAGCTGAGGGTCTTCTCCTTGCTTGAGGATGTTGACTCCTACTGCATGAGTAGTAAGTCTGACTGGGTCTTTACACACTTCTGGACCTTTCAGCTCCTCTTTCATCATGCCTTTACCTTTCCCTTTGGCCGCTGCAGAGAAACAGGTAGGAGATATGTGTCATGTTTTATTGATATAACGCCAGATTGACTGTGATTGGGGACATGAGATGACTGAAAATAGAAAACAACTGATATTTTGCTAGAATTATAATAGAATAATGGCATATGCAGACACAGGTTATATAGTTTGGTGGGCGATCCGTGATAAATAAACAATTATCCACCATTCATTCTCCACTCCGAATCACATACAGTGTCATTGCCAAAATTATTTTAGCACAAGATAACATTGAGATTGTACATATGTCCTCTTTACTCACCAACTTTCTTAGCATATCCACGTGTCTGTACTCTGTTTAAAACGTTCGTCCTGCACAGCGACGTCGTAGCGTTGGTTGTGATACATTTCGTCAACGCGACAACCCTAAATAAACTGCACCCTGACATTTTTTTTTACTGTAAATTGCTTGAAAAAGAATCGCAGCCCACCGTGTTACAGTTTGACATTCATAGTTCCTTCAACTTCCGTTCTCTGTGGTGTTTTTGGCTCATTGAAATTAGTTACTGCTCCCCCTCTGGACGGGAAGACCCACTGCAAGACGACTGGGACAAGTAGCACTCCAATCCGACAGATGGCAGCACCGCTGCACGCGTGTCGGCTACACTAATAACAAAGTAGAAGAAGAAGCATCGAGAAGAGCGTCGTCGAAAATGGCTGAGTACGGAGCAGCTCAGAAGGGTGCCCTGAAATTAAAAGGTGTAGGGATTATTTCCGCTGGAAAAAAGTAAGTATTGTGTTGTTTGGTAAAATGTTTTGTCATACACGCGTTTTAGTGGACAAATACACTTTAATTGAGAGTTGCAGCTGATTAAAACGCCTGGAATTCAGCCGAGGCTAATGTTAGCATGTTTGCTAATAGAAAACAGCGTTACGTTAATCTTTACTTAGATTAATTGAGTACAATAAGGTCATTTTTTTTATTATGAAATGGAAAACCACTGGTCTCATCTGTGACGATGTGTCTGTAAGATCAACACCGTTCACGATGACATGTCACAAATACGGCTAAAAACAAACGCTAGCTAGGTAGCTTACGGTTTGCTATTAGCGGAATATCCACATAAATCAAACACATTTTGGAATATTTCAACAGATAGTACATACTAAATAGTACCAGGTACAACCGAGGTGCCTCAAGAATATAAGTACATCGCTATGTAGATGTTTACTAGCACAGGTGTTAAATTGGACGAAGATTAATCGCCAAGTCCTATAAAACACACAGGTCACGTGATGGATATTTACCAGACAGGGACTTCACATCATTAAATTGATGTGCTTGTGTGATGGGTTTATTTGGTATTTGCCTGTTGACGTGAGGGGTTGTCCTGGCAAGCCAGTCATCAACTAACTGGTTTATATCTTCTTCTTTTTTTCAGGAAGAAGAAGAAGGATAAAGAGAGTAAGCAACGCATGGAGCAGCTTGAAACTAGTCAAAACGAGGAAGAGATGAAAACTACTAAGACATACGTTGACAAAAGGACACCGGCACAAATGGCCTTTGATAAGATGCAAGAGAAGAGGGTAAGTTGTAGTTCTGCAGCATTAAAGAGCAGCAGTCATTGGTCTATGATTTGAGGCATAACTAATTTTAATAGGCCATGAAGTGAAATGTAGTTGAGTTAAACAACTGACTAATTTAGCCAAAGAACTCTATCATAAGTCTTTGCCAATACAATTTCATATTAGTATGATGGTCCATACTTTGACACACAACCCAGCAATAAACAAACTATTAACAACTAACAATAAAACACTTGCTAACATTGTTATACGAACACAAAAACAGAAATCCAAATACCTTTTGATAGCAAATTTCCCATGCATACAGATTGGCAAATGAAGATTTTTGTGCATATACCTCCACAATCAGCAATGATACAGCGTCAATTGAAACACAAAATTATCCATATTGGTTGGTAGATTAATTTATATGCAGTTTTTTTCATAGTCTGTTGATTAGACTTCACGTCATATGATGACAACGTTCATCAGTCCCTTTTCTACCTAAAGGAAAGGACGAAGTTCATTGTTATGTCGCAACTTACAGTGAATGTTGTGACATAACGTGGTGAGGGACCTTTAACTCTACTGCCCATGAACAGGGAATAATGCCTAATATAATGCATATCCTTTATATGTTTAAATATTATATGTAATATTCAAAAACATAATTTCTCATCCACTCATAAATACGTCCATTAGTCTCTTCTTGAGTTTAGGGTGGTTAAATATTGTCACAGTTTCATACTGATAGTCTTTATGTAAAGTGTATTTATTTAAGGTTTATTAAGCATTTCGTTTTACTCTTTCCCTTAAGCAAATGGAGAGGATTTTGAACAAAGCCTCGAAGACACACAAACTCAGAGTCGAGGTAAGTCATTTCAGACCAGTCAGTCCTATGTGTTAATATGGACTAAAACACATTTATTCAAGTCAGTTATGTTGGGTAGTCAATGTACGGTATAATAATCTTACATTAAAAATTACACATTCGTTAACTTACATATACATTGCATCTGAAATAATTTCAGATTTTAAAAAAAATGTTGATATATAATTTTGTTCATTTGCAGGATTTCAATCGCCACCTGGACGCCCTGACAGAGCATTATGATATCCCCAAGGTCAGCTGGACCAAATAGAAGAGGAGCGTTTTGTTTGTTGTTTTTCACTTGTAAAAATGTCTTGCTTTATATATTTACAATTCAAATTTCTTGAATAGATATTCGATCATTATGTTTTAATTCCTGGTGTATCCAATAAAGAATTTGAGTAAAAGTATCTTCAGTGTTTCTTTGTCTTACATGGCACACAACCTTTCAGATCAGCTTAATATTAACATGCATTTAAAATAAGTGTATAAACGATATAAATTGGGAAGAAACAAATACATTCTTTGCTTTTAATTAATACATAACGGAACTGGGACACAAATGGCACACATGCTGTAAACCAGAACACAAGGTACACATACAAGTTGAATCATTTGGCACAATGTGAAGATCCTGAAGGTGCCAACTAATAATCGAAAGTATTTAAGACTTTAAATACTAAGACCAACAAGTTGGTAGAAAAACACACATTTTGATTGGATGAAATCTGTTTGAACACAACCAATAAGTGAATTACAGTGAAGATTTAACACCACCACTTTGGAAAAACAGTGAGAAGATGATCGAACAACAGTTAAGTATTCTCAATTTTTTTTATTAAGAGATGTTCAAGATTCAGAGAATATTTGGTTCAAACATTTTATTCTCTTTGATAAAATTGGGAATAGTCTTTTCTCAAACTAGAACCGGTATTTTATTTGTTTTGTAGTGTTTCTTGTGTCTTTGAGTTTACTTCGGCCCCAGCATTTCACTCGGCTTCACCCACTGGTCGAACTGCTCCTCGGTGAGGTAGCCCAGCTCCACGGCCACCGCCTTCAGGGTGGAGCCCTTCTTGTGAGCCGTCTTGGCGATGGTGGCTGCCTTGTCGTAACCGATGTGCTCGTTGAGCGCAGTGACCAACATGAGAGACTCGTTCATGAGCTTGTTGATCCTCTCCCTGTTGGCCTCGATGCCCACCACGCAGTTGTTGGTGAAGGAGACGGACGCGTCCCCCAGCAGCTGAGCCGAGTTCAGCACGTTCTTCACCATCATGGGTTTGAAGACGTTGAGCTCAAAGTGTCCGTTGCTGCCTCCGATGGTGACCGCCACGTGGTTCCCCATGACCTGGGCCGCCACCATAGTCATGGCCTCGCACTGGGTGGGGTTCACCTTGCCGGGCATGATGCTGCTTCCCGGCTCATTCTCTGGTAGGATGAGCTCTCCCAGGCCCGAGCGGGGTCCAGACCCCAAGAAGCGGATGTCGTTGGCGATCTTCATCATGCTGACGGCCACCGTGTTCAGGGCTCCGCTCAGCTCCACCAGAGCATCGTGAGCTGCCAGAGCTTCAAACTTATTGGGGGCGGTGATGAACGGCAGGCCTGTGAGGGAAGCAACGCTGGAGGCAACTTTCTCGGCAAAGCCGATGCGGGTGTTGAGTCCGGTCCCCACTGCTGTGCCTCCGGCTGCCAGCTCGTAGACCCGGGGCATGGCGGCCTTCACTCTCTCAATGCTATACTTCACCTGCTGGACATAAGCACTGAACTCTTGTCCGAGCGAGAGCGGCACAGCATCCTGAGTGTGTGTGCGTCCGATCTTGATGATGTCTTTGAAGGCTTCGGCCTTGGCAGCCAGAGCGTCGTGCAGCGTCTGCAGGCCTGGCAGCAGGACGTGGTGGACCTCCGTCGCTGTGGCGATGTGCATGGCAGTGGGGAAGGTGTCGTTGGAGCTCTGGCTCTTATTGACGTGATCATTGGGGTGGACGGGATCTTTGGAGCCTAGTTTCCCCCCAAGGATCTCGATGGCTCTGTTGCTGATCACCTCATTGACGTTCATGTTGCTCTGAGTCCCAGATCCAGTCTGCCACACCACCAGAGGGAAATGATCGTCCAGTTTACCAGCTGAAACCTCATCTGCTGCCTGGATGATTGCGTCTGCTATCTTTGGGTCGAGGCCGTAGTCCTTGTTCACTTCAGCAGCAGCCCTCTTCAGGATACCGAAGGCCTTGATCACTTGGATTGGCATTCTCTCACTTGGTCCCCCTATCTTGAAGTTCATGGTGGATCTGACAGTCTGGGCACCATAGTACTTGTCAACTGGGACCTTGAGCTCACCAAACGTGTCCCGCTCGATCCGGTACTCGGAGCTGGCCATTCTGGACGTGCAGAGGAGTCTCGAGTTGACGTTAACTCCCTGAAAAGTCAGGCGGTTGCAGTTAAACTGCTGGACGCGTCTAAGAGACCGAAACATGGCTCCGCTTTAGAGGTGAATCCGGGGGGAGGTTAAGGCAGCCTTCCGCATGATGATCTCTAATTGGCTGAAGAGGAAAATGATCGCGAGTCGGCCAATAGCGAGGCGAGAAGGCGGGACTTCCGCTGTTGTTGACGTATCGAGTGGAAAGGAGCAGGCTGCTTCATCCGAATCGGTGAAGCTTCTCACAACGTTGCAGGATCGTATTTCCGGTATTACAACGACGGGTCATTTACGTTATAGAATAAAAGTCAGTAAGTTAAAACAATTATTTCATTTAAAATAAATATAATATATCCAACGGACCAACTTTCAAAGTAATATAAATACGAAATGTCTTGCAATGGCAACATTTATTGTCATCTAAAATACCTTTATAACGCAGTTTTAGTTTCTATATGAATGCACCCCTGTTTATTTTTGTGTGTTGAATCTTACATTAATATATAATTGTGTTTAAACCAAATACAGATGTCTAAATGTACTATATTGTCCATTATGTTTTTGTAATGTGTAATGGCAGTGGAATTTATGGAAGTTAGTCATATTTTTTTTTAACCAACATTGTTTTTATTGTTTTCACAACATAACAGAGGAACACAAAGAAATACAATTACATGTCTTGAACAAAGGACGTTAGTCATATTTAATGTATTAATGAGTGTAATAGGGTTATATTCTAATTCTAATATGTAATCATGTACGCTCTACTATGATAATACCACAGTAGTACATTTTCATCAGTACAAGGAGCTCTGTATTATCTGCAAACACTGCTTTACTAATTATGAACAAGGTCCTGCATCATGTGGTATTTAGTTGTCCGAACATTCATTTTAGATTTCATTTTGTGACGGTAGAGATTGGTTCGTTTCATAAAGAAATCGTCTATTAAATTGTATGTTTCTGTATCGCGTTTGAAGACTTTTATTTTGAAGACTGAGTCGGTGACTTCACCGGAAGTGTTTCGACCGTTGTAGCTATCTTCACTCCGCCGTCTCTTCTCGCGGTAACGTTAGTGTACTGTTAGCTTGCTAGCTAACCCCCATCGCTTCCAGGTTTCGTGTCGACCTGAAAAAACGCAAACGAATAAAGACACGGAAAGGCAACGCAGCCGGATACTTCTTAAATCCAGGCTGCACTGAAGAGTGGGACTATGCCGCACAACTTCCAGCCCGGAGACCTGGTCTTCGCTAAAATGAAGGGGTACCCCCATTGGCCAGCCAGGGTAAGCAAGTAACGTTAGCAGCAGCCGGAGGGGCGGAGGGGATGAGCTGCTCTGCATGGGACGCTGGAGAAGGTTCTCTGTGTATAACATCTAACATGGATACCTATCACACACATACATAGCTGAATATCTGGAGGGGCTTTTGTAGGCTTTGCTCCAGGCCCACCGACGTGTGTACGATCGGCATCATCTGCACGAGATGCTGCTGGCCTAACGTTAAATTGCATGGAAACGTACAGCGGCGAAGCTAACGTTATTTTGGATATGACGTTGGAGATAATTGCATTTTTTTTTTCTACACACAATTTCGCAGTATAAAACACCACATAAGCCATAACATTTAAATCATTTAAATGTCTCCAAGGGTTTTGTTTTCTAGAGATAACCAATATCTATAAATGCTACCATCATGTATGAGTGTCAGATTATTATTATTTTTTATTTTCTACTTGTTTTTTTTACTTGAAAGTCTTGCTTGTTGACAGATTGAAGATGTTGCTGATGGGGCAGTGAAACCACCTCCTAATAAAATCCCAATTTTCTTCTTTGGTACACATGAAACGTGAGTAAAACACTGTAAACATCAGTTGTTAGAGGAAGTGTGCCCAGATCTGTTTAAACTTAAATGACATGCAAATGCATTTTGCTTTTAAATTCATTTGAAATGAGGGGATTTCGTTACAACACTGGCTGTAATTCATTGACTAGGTATATTTTTAATTTTGTCACACATAGCCAATTTGTAATCCAATCTGTTTGAATGATTTATTTTTTGAGAGCAATGGAGTGAGACAGAAACACAAATCACTACTCTTATTTGACACAGTTGCTTGTCAATCTGCTAGTTTAAGATGCATTATTTTCCTGGATGTTCACTGTAAACCATTGACCTGTGTGAGTCTGAGTGTGCAGTATGTTTTTGTGCGTGTGTTAATATATCTGATCTGGCATCAGACACCATCTGTTTGACAAGATGGCACCTGCAGTTTATTATTCCGTCACTAGGTGGCACAGTCTGTTGTTCTAAAGTCTGGGCTGAGTGTAAATGAGTTAACCTGTTGTTCAGTGATATTCACATCATGTTTTTTTTTAGTTAAATTGTTCACATTTTCTTTGATCTCACTGTTTCACAGAGCATTCCTTGCAGCGAAGGACCTTTTTGCCTATGAAAAGTACAGTGAACGCTATGGCAAGCCCAACAAACGGAAGGGATTTAATGAAGGTTTATGGGAAATCCAGAACAATCCACATGCCTCCTACAGCGCTCCGCCTGTGGTAAGTTGACCCAGTATCAGAAATCCTAAATCCTGAAACACAATATTGCCTAATCATTATGCTCATTTATTGCTTATAATACCAATTTCAGTGATTTGTATGTTCATATTTTAGAACTTAGAGCACGTTGAATGTTGCAAATTAACCTTTGACAACCCGTCTTGCCTTTTGATTAAAATGCTGCATTTTGGACTACAGCATCCTGATGCCCAGCAGTTTAAGGTGTGATGCTGACTGCAACGTTATTTATCCAGTGTCAACAGGGGGCCTTGCTGCATCTCTGTCCCCAACGTTTAAATTTCACCGTCCAAGGCAAACTGTCACGGAAAAATCATGTGTATTCATCTTCTTCTTATGGTTTGTCTGCAGCCAGCCAGCTCGTCTGACAGTGAGGGCAACAACGCCGGAGGAGGGAGTGACGAAGATGACGACGAGGAAGAAGCAGTCGTAGTGCCTCAGAAAGTAGAGTCCGCTAGTGAGGTTGACTCGGATTCTGGGAGTGAAGACCAAGAAAGGGGAGGAGGAGTCAAGCGGAAGCCGCCACCACCGGCGAAGGTAACTAACATTGCATTCACTGTCAGTGGAACTAAATCACTATTTTAACTAAACAGACTTTTCAGTGATATGGGTGATAAATCATTCACCTATTAGATTACACTATAACTATGTTGTTGAGCTGGATGGGAAATTACATTCTTGTAACAATAACGGGTACAAAAGAGCTGAACTTGGCACACACACACCCAAAGTTTCCGTAACAAAGAGAATGCCTGGATTTTTCCTGAGAATTTGCTCCTGTATGAATGAAAACGAGCTTGTTGTGTATCAGGTGTTGTCATAGCAGTGACTTGGCTTGAGAGCAGGTTTGAAAGGTCCGATTGTTTGGCTGAAACAATCAACTGTGTATATATATATAAAAAAAAAAGGAGCTGCGTTGACGTGGTTGTTTAACTTGTTCCATTTGATTTGCATGCGTTTTCTATTTTAGCGGCCTCCGCCTCCAAAAAAGGCCCGCGGCTCATCCAGCGACCGAGATAACGAGGAGAGTGGATCCCCCTCCGAATCGGAACCCACCCTTCAGATTCTGACTCCGGCAAGAACAGTGACCAGGTAAATCACACACACACACACACACACACACACACACACACACACACAGAGAGTGATTGTTGGGTGAGACTAAGAAGTGCATAAATGTTACTCTTCTAACAGGATTTTACTCCAGAGAAGAAACCTGGTGGACGGGTCGGAAAGAAAGCAGGAGGCAGAGGGAAGAAAAAGGTAACGCATAACATGGAAATGTTTTCTATTTTTATAATCTTCGTTTTATCTCCAACTCGAACCCCTTTCCTCTGCAATGGTTGCAGAAGGCTTCGTCTGGCTCAGAGTCAAACTCGGGATCAGGGTCAGAGAAGAAAGTAGTGGACAGTGACTCCGAGGACGAGAAGCCTCGACCAGCTCTGTCTGGCTCCGAATCCCACTCTGGCTCAAAGTCTGATTCAGACTCGGATCCACCTCCGCGGAAGGCCCCACAGGCACGCAAGAAAGGTGTGGGTTCAGCTTTGTTTAAGATCTGATTAATTAGTTTCATTCAGAATTCTTGAGATGAATACCATGATATTTGAGGAAATATTTGGTCATCTAAATTCTCTCCGTGCTTATTTTCCCCCACCAACAGAGAAGCCCGCACCAAAGCCTCGTGCACGGAAACCCAAACCCGCCCCGGCAAAACGAGCAGCTACATCTTCCTCCGACAGCGACAGGTCAGGCTGCCCGTCGGATGTTTATGACTTGCAAATTAAGTACAGTAATGTGAATTCTGAGGTGCATATCACAAAGATGGCTTAATACTTTTTGTTTTTTTGTCACAGTGACAGTGACACCGACCGCATCAGCGAATGGAAGAAACGAGATGAAGAACGTAGACGAGAGCTGGAGGAGCGGCGGAAAAAGGAGGAGGCGGAGGAGCTCCGCAGGCTACGCGAGAGAGAGAAGGAGGAAGATGAGCAAAAGAAAAAAGACAAGGACAAGGGTAAAAAAGGGAGCGACAGTGGCAGCAGCAGTAGCTCTGATGAAGGTGTAGACGAACACCCGTTGAAGAAGTCCAAGAAACCCCCTCCGCCCCCAATCCCTGCACCCTCGGACTCCGATTCTCCAGCACCAACTGAGGTATAGTTGCTTACTAAAAAAATGACTTTATTCAAAGTAATAGGATATGAGGGTAACCCAATGACACTGTGCTTTTCCCATCAAAAGGCTAAGAAGTCATCCAAGAAGCCCGATGCCCAGAAGAAGGCTAGAATAAAGAAAGAGAAGGAGAGAAAAGAAAGGATGGAGAAGGAGCTAAAAGAGAAGAAAGCGAGGCGGTCAGAAGAGAAGTCCCGTGCAAGGTGAGTGCACAATTTGGAAAGAGACTATGGTGTGCAAACCTCATTAGAAGAACCCCATTAAAGTTTAATTTACACAGATCACAGAGTCCCCTCTCTCTCTCTCCCTGTCAGGTCTAAGCCTGAAAAACCTAAACGCAAACCAGAGAGGCAGCCGGAGAAGAAAGTGGAAAAGAAAAAGGGCAAGTGTTGTTTGTTAATTGCATATTAGCGATCATTGCCACATCTTTTTTTATTTATTTTTTTATTGTTTTTAAGAGAAGGAAGTAGTAATTCAGCACAGAATATTGACTTTAACTTGGGTGTTTCCACATGCAGAGCCATCACCAGAAGAAAAGCTACAGAAACTCCACACTGACATAAAGTTTGCACTCAAAGTGGACAACCCAGTAAGTGGCATCTATCATCTGGTGAAATATGGTTTCTCATCATTCTGTTTTTATGCAAAGAAAACTGAAAAGTTATGCGTTTGTGTGTGTTCTTAGGACATCGACAAGTGTCTACAAGCCTTGGATGACCTTGCAGCTGTGCCCGTCACCAGCCAGATCCTCCATAAGAATGCTGAAGTTATTGCCACTCTAAAAAAGGTGAGTTCTCATCTGTTGTTTGACTGTTTTTTTTGTAAACTCATTTTTTTGCTGTATACCCCATAGTAAAAATAATAGAAAAAATATACATGACATGGTGTCATTTTTCAGTGTAATTTTCTACTGTAAAAATATACTGCAATAGTCAGAATATATATACATTTTTTTATATTTTCTGAAAATGACACTTGGAAAAAGTGGGGTCACCAGTTTCTTTGATTATTGATTGTTGGATAAAACATCCAAGCTTCTCTTTGAGATGATAACATGTAAGTACAAATACCAGGACATTATGGTAATAACTCATATAAACATGTGGTAACTATTTTTTTTATTATTGGTTAACATTTATTCACTCAAATGTGCATTTGCAATATATTAAATATGGAATGCGTGCCTACATTATGTTTATTGTCTTATAATCAGGGCTGTACTGTATATTTACATTTACATCTACATTTAGGGTATTTAGCAGACGCTTTTGTCCAAAGCGACTTACAATAAGTACATATTTATTTAAATTATTCCTTCTATTTGCAACTTGTTTCATCCGTTTTCTTCTTTTTTTTGTCTGTTTTTTTATGGACAATATAGATCCGGCGGTATAAAGCCAGCAATGCTGTCATGGAGAAAGCTGGTGAGGTGTACAACAAGTTAAAACTTCGCTTTATGGGAAAGAATGAAGTGGCAGCTAAACCTCACGCAGAGGACAAGGACCCGGACGACGATGAGAAGGAGACAAAAAACACAGGTAGAAAGTCTCACCTTGCCTCTGTCTGGGTTCGATTTTCCTTGTTTGTGTGGTTTTTTTTGTATTTCTTATTGAATCTTACTGAATCTACATTTTCTAGACTCCACTCCAGTAAATGGGGAATCGGAACAGAAGAAAGATGACATGGAGGTAGAAGAAAACCCCAAATCTCCTGCCCATGAGGAGAATAACGACGCGGCTTCAAGTCCAAACAGGTAAACACCCCATTTGAAACAATACATATTATCTAGGCTAAATAGCATGTTATGAAAGCATTTTTTCACGCTTAGACAATAAATAAGAAGGGGGAGAAAGCTGCTATATTTAGGTTTATCAGAATCTGCTTTAATGGCCGCGTAAGATTGCACACAGGAATTTGGCTTTTCGTCGCTCTCGATATACGTACACAGAAATAGAGCTTAAAAACAAGGATGACAAAGTGAAACATCTGGACCCATTCACTAACCAGGACGAAGCTCACGCCAGCATACCCTACGCTACATGAGTAATCCCAATGGAAGCACAGCGGCGGTTGTGACCATGTGCTCTCTGTTTAGACGGAGCTCAGACAGCCTGGCTGAAGAACAGCTTCACACGTACGACGAGGCGGACAACTCCATCTCTGCAGAGACGGAACCTCCTGCTGTGGAAAGCTGAAAGACCCTTACCCCCACCTCCGCAGTAGGACCAAGTGCTAATAAATGGGCGGCCTCTTCCGTTTGACGTCATACAGTGTTCTTGGTTCAACGACATTGCAAAAACACACCCAGCATTTCCTGCGGTATCTGTTACGTCAATGTAGATGTTTTTGGATACTCTGTACTATAATGTTATCAAACCAGAAGGCCCTGTTGCTCAAACCGTTTGGTCCATTATTTATCACAGCAAACAAAGGAAAAAGCTTATTAGTGTGGTAGTTTGTGGCACTGTACAAACTCCTTTTTATTTCTGAAAGTGTACTTTTTTTTTCTTTTATACAAATTTATACACTCGGCCCGTCCTGAATCTTCACCCCTGTACTCCTGCTTCTGGCTACTTTCTTCTTTCTACTACATGAACTCTTATTTTTTTGGTCACCGTATGTATATTGAATGATTACATTTGTAGCACTTCTAACCCGGAATTTACGCTTGGGGTAGTACGAGATGAAAATCGGATGATTCTCGTTGGAAAATGGAGCCATGCCATAAATTAATTTTTCCCTGAAAGGTTTTGTGCAGCCCCTTACATCTTTTGGCTTCCCGTTTTTTTTGATAAAGCCGACGAAATATTGCAACGGCCTCCTGTTTGTGTGTATGACGTTGTGAGAGTGATAAAGTACTATTTGTGAGTCTTTTATGTTCAGTTGTTTTCCTAATTATCTGCTCTTGATCCAGGTAATTCAGTCTGAAATGTAAAGCCATTAACTGAGTCACATAAAACTGTTTTACAACTGAGGTCCACCTACTTTTTTTTATTGCCTTGTTTGCAACTATCTGCATTTACAGTTTTGTCTAAAAAAAAAAAAAATGCCATGGAAGTTAAAACCTCACACTCGTCTCCCCACATAGTGTCCGCTTTCAGTAGCTTACGTAATAAATGGAATAACTGTACAGATTGAAAACCTGCTTTTAAAAGCTCTTGCTATCTCATCTAGCTAGCAGACTATTTTGACATTTCCCTGTCATGTGCATACAACAGGTGTTTTTAGTGCTATGTAAATTGGTAAAGCATTTCTATGACTTAGTTGAGACTTGAATAAAAATCTCAGCATGGTTTTTGTTTTCCTATCTCATTTTATTGACTTGTTTTACCAAACAAAAGCATCACCATAGAGTTTGTTATTTATGGGTTTCTGCATCCATATTATTTATTATTTATTTTTTATTATTATTAGACTGTATGCAACATAGCATACTAGGCTGTAGACCTGCTAATAACTCATTAACATTAGTTGTTTGTCAATATTATGAGGAATTACTGCATTCAGAGTGGGGTTTTTTTTCATTTAAATACACGGTTTGGACCTTTAATTCCAGACTCGCATAATACTCAAGTCAGCTGACTCAAGACGCCATTTTGTCAGCCATTTCCTACACTGATCCATTGCCAGTGTCTCTGCTCAGCACAGGACGCCCCGTCCGGCCTCAGCTTCGTCTGCCCGGGCTTTGCTAAAACAGCAGCGGACCCCTGCTTGCACGGTACCCGGGTGGATGAGACACGGTCTAGAGGGTCGGTCGGCACCCACTAGACCTCTCTGGAAGGCGCTTCGGACCCGCAGGACAGAAGCGGTACGAGTCACGGGCGGACATGGCTCTGAAGATTGTCAAAGGGAGCATCGATCGGATGTTCGATAAAAACCTTCAGGATTTAGTACGTGGCATTAGGAATCACAAGGAAGATGAGGTAAAACGACAACAACACACCAACGAGCAGCTGTCACCTGCAACATGTTTAACCTCGCATTCGTTAATGTTTTTTTTTTCCTCCACTCAATATGGACCGTTATCGCCGACTAAGCTAGCTAATGTTAATTGCTAACGCACGGCATATTAACGTTTGACCAGCTAACGTTAGCTCAGTGATTTCACCTAGCTAGCCGCTAAAAACAGTGGTTTTCAGGGGCTAATGCTAATTTAACACCAGGTTAATGGGGATGCGTGTTGTTGGTAGCTTCGTATTGACGTTACACGTTAGGTTTATGTGAGCTAGGAGGCTTAATGACGAGCTGTTACTGACAGCTAGCGGACCGAGCTAGCTGACAGACGGTTAAGGGGAAGCGGCTCGACCGGGACGTTACTCTCCGGTGTAACGGGAGATCATTAGCTGCTGGTGTGAAACGCTGTTAGCATGTAGCCAACTACCGCTCACTTCGTCGGTTATAGGCCTCATCTGACTGCTTTATTTGGGGGAGAAGCATCGAGCGTCATTTAATCTGGAAGGGATACTCGTCACTTACTCCGAGGACACTCGAGTCACCCGACTGTTGACTGGATGATGAGCTGATTAACGTCGCAACAAAGTGTGAAACAGGGCCCCTAAAATTATCTATCTGGTTCACTCCAGTCTATGAATGCAGATGTCACCATTCTGGGTGTTAATAAAAACATGTCATCTCGTCAAATCGATGTGAAACGAGTCAGCCAGCAACTTGAGCATCCCATCGGTGATTTGATGGTGACGTCATCCCTGTGACAGCTATCTGTGTGATAACGGGCACTTCCAACACTTGACTTGAGCGGCCAGTAGAAGGGTGGGATGGGCCATTAGAGGGCACTGTTTTTTTTTTTTGGAGGAAGCCACGTTTCCATCTCTCACATCAGCTTGCCCTTCATATAAGCTCTTGTGTAGTCTGTGTCTCACCTTGATCCTATTGTAAATAAAATGTGTAAAATAGTTTGAGCTGCTAGGTAGAAAGGCAGGATGCCTGGGCTGCGGTTCTGTGCACACCTGTCTCAAGCTGTAGGTGACGGTCTGGTGTGAAATGTAGAGGTGGCGTGTTTAACCTGAGGGCAGCTTTTTTTGAATTGTATGACTTTCTCAACGTGGCAGATTCATCCTGCTCACCTGGAAACTAATTTACAAGCAGCTGAAGCCAAACCACCAAACCTAATAATATATATACGCATTAACTCCGATATTATGTCGTCTATATTTGTCTGTCTTGATGTTGCATTGAAAACGAAGCGCTCACATGTCCTTGAAGACTATCGATGCTTGCTCTCTTGATTCAGTGCGTGGGGCTGAGATGTTCACCAATTGTAACCCTAACCCTGGGCGACGTAGATAAGGTGGTGGTTGCCCAGTCAACAGTGGACAGTTTGCTGAAATATTAATAGGCAGTGAGTGTGCGTGTGTGTTGACTTTTTCCTGGCCAGCCCACAGTTTGTTTTTCACGAGTCTGCCGATTCCTTGTGTGGTTCATTCATTCACTCACTCTCCCTCCCACGCCCTGGAACAGCAAACACATTGTAGAAAGGTGTGAGGATGTCCCAAGTGTAATTCAGTCAGATTAGTTGCCAGTAAGAATTTAAGGAACATTTTGAATTCTTTTTTTTTAACAGGTAGGACTAGTTAGTTTCAGCTAACACTGAGCCTAAAGTGTTTTTGGCTTTGAGAGTAAAGGCCTTGCACTTTATCTCCAGCTCAGTCTGCATTGTTGCCTGAAGGATTGCCTCTTCAACTATTTCAGTTATTTCAATGAGTTCTGAATCGGTCATTGAAGACAAGTGTGATGCCGATGCACACTGTGTGTCTGGTGATCTTGCGTTGAATCCCTCGTCGCCTCCCCTCCAGCCCTGCTAGCCACAGTTTCTCCAGGAGCAGCCGCAGCAGTGCTCAGTCCTCCCCCCTCTACCTCCTCCTGTATCTGTGCTGTCTCATGACTGAATACACATGACCAGCACACACTCTACAGAGCCATGTGTGTTTGTTTCGCAAGGTCTCTCCTCTCAACAATGGCTGACTGGTTGCTCTATCCGGTGGTCTAACTGAGCCTGCCCTCCACTGTTAAATTAAATGTACATTCTGCTCTCTATATTGAGGTGTGAGGCCCTTGGAATACTTTTTAGACTTGCTTAAAACAACCTGTGTGTAGCAGCTGTGTAATTGGAGTGATTGCATCTTTTGCTAGTATCGTTCCGCTCATTAAGCATGGGCAGTTTGTTCCAGCCATCAGGTCATGTGATACGATGATCTTATGGACATGTGGTATCGTTTAATGTGTGTCAGCATTTGCCGTCAGGGAAGGAAATGCTGTTGGTCTACAAGCCAAAGCCACATGCCGTAATTGAACTGCGTATTGGAACAGGGCCTCTAAATTATGTATTTCAGCAGTCAGAAACTGCACGGCACACCTGTGTAGCATACTTCATCACAAGTCATCAATTGAATTACTTTAAACTTGGCATAACTTTGAATGTAACACCAATTACTCGTGACTCGAGTTTGACTTATGACTTATAAACCAGAGTTTTGGCTAATGCCAGAAGCATGTTAACAGATAAGACCTGCATTATGACTGCTGGCGGATAGCAGCAACAATAGGTCCTACAGGCTCCTGGAGCTTGGTAGCAGTCTCCCTCTCCGGATATAACTCCACCTAATCTGATCTGGTCTGCTGTTTGTCCTCTCCTTTGTCTGCCCTCAGGCCAAGTACATCTCCACATGCATCGATGAGATCAAACAGGAGCTCAAGCAGGACAACATCGCTGTCAAAGCCAATGCTGTGTGCAAGCTCACCTATGTAAGTGCTCTCAACACTCTCCACAGAATCACCGACTCTTTCTGTCTTTCACTTCTACTTGATACTGTATGTAAGCACTGATGCATCTGATGATAGACAGCATATTGTTTGGCTCTCAGTGTAAGCCCTCCTGTGTTCGTTTGGATAGATGGACACAGACCATATGGACGCTTTGGGGCACAACTCTAAATCTAACCAAACTAAGCAGATACGATTTTGATTCATAAGCAATTTATAAGCATGCTGTTTTTTTCATATAACTCTTAAGTAGGTACGGAATATATTCTGTATTTATATTAGGTTAATGCTACCTAGGGAAGATTTGGTTTTGAGCAGACGTTGAATTTGGTGCCTTCCAGTTTGCTCACAGTTTTATACCATGTGTCATATTGTGTTGACGTGCACACAATGTTAAATTCTGCAGAAAGGAACCGCAATGAGACTTCACACTTCCTACATTATATTTCTGTTCAAAAGCCTGTTTTTCCATCTCAAAGCTTCATCAGAGGCAAATGGAAGAGACCAGTTAGAAGCTACTTAATAGATTTTTATAAAACAGGTAAAAGACTGCACAAATGTTGTCGTCACAATGCAGCCTAATGGCTAGCAGCCGACACTTGTTGAATACAATTAGCAGTGTACAAGTGCTGTTTGAATGAAAGCACTCTTTCTATTTATAGCCGAGACTTATATTTAGATGACTTGTTGCAGTTGATATCTGTGCCCACTTTGAGAGCTTTCAGCCCAAATAATCTAGCCTCTGTTCTGTACATCACAGGGACAGCTCACGGCCCCCGTCCTCCTTTTATTCACCCACATCCCTCTCTGTCTCTTGTCTTTTCTGCTTTACAGCTGCAGATGCTGGGTTATGATGTCAGCTGGGCCGCTTTCAACATCGTTGAAGTCATGAGCTCCTCTAAGTTCACATACAAGGTACGACTGTAGTATAATCGGATGTCTTGGAAACATTAAACAAAGTCACTCCCTGGGTTAATGCTAGACTGCGGTCTATGCCATGTGTAGGCTTGTCGATAGCCGGAAACCCATTAATCGCTAACTAGCCAGTTCATTTTCAAGCAACAAAAACAAAGCACACATTTGCGTGAAATATAAGACAGTTTTAATATTTTCGTAAGTGTCATTTTATTTGATTTGACTTTGCTGAAGTTTATTGTCCCATTCAAATCCAATACAATTCATATGGTATGTTATGTATACAGGGTCATATTTTCGCTCCACACACTCCTAGCTAAACACTCTGGTTTTTACCTGCTGATGTGTTGTGATTGGTGTGGTTGGTCATTAAAATTATGCATTTTGATTTTCATGCAAATTCTTGAGCACATTAGATGTATAAAAATATCTAGCTTTTCAAATTACCCCAAAAATTCCAAAATTGTAATTAAATCTAATTTGGTAGTACCGCTGTGGTACACTAGATGGCGTTCTGAGTTCCTTGATTGAGAATAACTGCTGTACAGTGTGTAGATGTAGCACAGTAAGTAATTATTTCCTCTTTTTTTTTCTTCTTACAGAGGATTGGCTACCTGGCAGCCTCCCAGTGCTTTCATGAGAGCACTGATGTCATCATGCTGACAACCAATCAGATCCGAAAGGTCAGTGATGTTCTTCTTCTTTTGTATTCTATAAGTATTTATTGATTGTTATTTACCCCTCAGCCTTTTCTGTCTGATGTACTATTCCTTTCTAAGCATCGTTTCTTCTTTTTCTTTCCCAGGATCTCAGCAGCCCCAATCAGTATGACACAGGTGTTGCCCTCACCGGCCTCTCCTGTTTTGTTACTCCCGACCTGGCCCGAGACCTCGCTAATGACATCATGACACTGGTGAGACATGGGGAGTATGTCAAGAGGTTTACCAACAACAACCTGTGCTCTTTAGACAACCATCTCTACTGTCTTTCCTTTCCCCCCCACCCCAGATGTCTCACACTAAACCCTACATCAGAAAGAAAGCGGTGTTGATCATGTACAAGGTGTTTCTGAAGTACCCAGAGTCCCTGCGACCCGCTTTCCCCAGGCTCAAGGAGAAACTGGAGGACCCAGACCCAGGTAAGGAAAGAGAGCGCATTCAGTCTGTTATGCAGGAAGTTTGTGCTTCGTCACCTAAACCTTGTGAATTATTCAGCAACTAAGAGTATGATTTTATGTGAGGCTGATTCGTGGTACTGCTTAGGCATGCTGTGAATATTCACCAACTCAGGGCATTGACCTGCCTTTTTGGCATGTGACCAGAGTCGTGCCAGTGTGTTACATCGCTGTATTATTGCACACCTTTTGTTTTTAAGCCATCCTTAATTCACCCGAACCCAAACCATTTTTTAAAAATGTTTATTATATTTTTAAAATGACTGTTTGATTCTGCTTCCTTTTTATTTTCTGATCATTTCCATTCCTCCTTAGGTGTCCAGTCTGCAGCAGTAAATGTGATCTGTGAGCTGGCTCGGAGGAATCCCAAAAACTACCTTTCTCTGGCCCCGCTCTTCTTCAAGCTCATGACCTCTTCTACTAATAACTGGGTTCTTATTAAGATCATCAAGCTGGTAAGGCAACAGGATACAGGCAACGTGTCTTGATTAGTTTCTGAATTGGTGGGAAATATTATTGCCATGCCCTTATTACCATGGGTAAACATCAACATACTCTTTGCACACACTGGCCCTATTGCACCAACCATACAGGGATAAATCCATCATAAAAGAGGAATTCATACTAGTTCCTCCACCAGCATTATTCTCAATTGACCACAATCATGTCAAGTCACCTGACAGGTTGCATTGTTTAGCAAGTTGTATATACGGGAACAGAAACACAACTTTAAGTTCATATCCCTTAATATTACAGTTGTTACAAGTAAACAAGAATCCTCCAGTGTTTATGCACGGATAGTTTTAATTTAATAAACATAAATTCTGACGTGAGACATGATCTAATGTGTCTTCCTGTTTGTGTTTGCTCTACAGTTTGGTGCGCTCACACCACTGGAGCCACGTTTGGGGAAGAAGCTGATCGAACCTCTGACCAACTTGATCCACAGGTGAGATGAAATCCCTCGATTATAAACCTTTTTACATGGGATGGTAAATATGTTTTGGTCTGACTGGAGTGCCAATAACAATATGTCCTCCTCTCTCACAGTACCTCTGCCATGTCTCTGCTGTATGAATGTGTCAACACTGTGATTGCAGGTCAGTACTGGTATTCAGTGTGTGATCTCATACAGTCTTTTGTGTGTTTTTTTTTGTTGCTCTATTTCAGTCCTTTTCTTCTTCTAAGGAGTTGAATCCACATCTTTTTTTCATCACAAAATGTTTAGTTCACATTTGGCTCTAATTGCTTTTTTTTGTCCCACATTTCAGTGTTGATTTCCCTGTCCTCTGGGATGCCTAACCACAGTGCTAGTATCCAGGTAAGCCTCTGAGGTCCACTCCTCCATCTGCACGTTCATGTGGTTGAATACTGATAATATCATCTTTTCCACCCCAGTTGAACCACAATGCATGCTTTCATCATATTTCTTTCTCACACAAGTCTGTCTGTTCAAACATATTTAAAGTGGAGACACAGCAACTATAGGACAGGCTAGCAGGTCTCATCAAGCTGTGTTTTTTTTCTCTTGTTGTTGTCAGTAATGCATGAAAAAATAATGTTGCACCTTTAAATATTTCCCTTGTTTTTGTTTCTCATTTATGTTTTGTATGACAAGAATGACACTGGTGTGGACAGGTTTACAGTGATGTTAATGGCTCTCTATTTCTTCCCCTCCCCATTTTCTCTTGCTCCCTCTATCTATCTATTTTTTCCTCTCTCTTTCAGCTCTGTGTGCAGAAACTGCGAATCCTGATCGAAGACTCGGACCAGAACTGTGAGCCCTCTGTCAATGCCTGCAGTGTGTCATTTTCTCATTGTCTGCGTGTTCGTGACTATGGAACAGTCCACCCTCTTAGACGACGATAATGTAGACTCCCTGACTCTGGATAACTCGAACATTACTATAATAGGCCCTCTCTCAATTAGGGGGCCTAGAATACCATCTAATTTGAGTCACTACCTCCTTTCAAACACAAATTCCATGTATATGACGCAAAAATTGAACAACCTACAGCTGGATTTTTCCCAGTTTGTTGCTTCAGATTGAAAGGGATAGAAGTTGTCAAACAAGGGCAAAACCATTTCCCACATTTCCAGTTGAAGCCAAGAATACATTCGAGTTAGCTGGACGCCCATTCATAGTTTTGTGTGGAGTAGACTATAGACTCCTGGTGTGAATAGAGCAGACTGTGATCCTGTGGTTTTAGGTTGTGTTTATCCTTTCACTGCACCTCGTAGTCAAGTTTAAGGTATAACATTTTCTAATGCATTGAGAAGTAGAGTATGTGAAAAGTCTGAACTTCCCTGGATTGTGAAGATACGTTGTTGATAGAATCAGTGAGGTAGAGTAACAAAAACAAGGCTGTCATGTAAAAAACAAAGAGGCCATGTTGGAAATCCATCATTGTGGAAAACAAATTTTATACAAGCAGAATATTCTGCACATAAATGTTTAATTGAGATAAAAAGTTGACATACTGACAGTATCGTGCTTAATGCATTAAATTAGGGGTGAGTATTGGCAAGAACCTCACGATACGATGCGTATCACGATACTTTGGTCACGATACGAAAAGTGTTTTAGTTGGCTTTTGATGCAAACGACAGATGCAATAGATTAATACCACTTTTGCACTATTATCTACACTTTATTTGTAACGTTTTTAATGAAAGCTGGAAGCAGTAGCTTAGTAAATGATCGTTTGCTTTGTCTGTCAGCTACACCTTTCTCATGAAGTTGCATTTGACTGAACTGCTGAACTTTCCATCGCAGCGTCATTGTGTCCTGGAGCCGCTCTGAGGCCACGTCCCCAGTCATTTCTGAAATCTATTTACTGCAGCAACAATTCCCACTTCGCCCCCAAGGTCACCATCACAGGCACACACTTATTGATCCAACAACTTGAGAGGCATTTTTCTCTACCAAATTAGATCATCGGCAGAGAGCTGTGATTCAGCAGATTTCTAAATCTGTTTGGTGATTCGATGATTGGATAAAGCAAAACAAAACTACTGTGTCCCGTGTGTGTGTGTGTGTTTGTGTGTCCTTTCCATTGTTCTGCATGTTTTGTGTTCCTTTCCTTTTATGTTTTATATTTTGTCATTTCCATATTTGTTTTTTGTTTTTTTTATAAATTTTCTGTGGAAAATAACTCAAACATAATTTGTTGATGTTATATTCCCACATAGATATTGTTTAGATACAACCAGCTAGGCCTCTTAGAGTGACCAGATTTAGGGAAGTGCAGTAAATAAGTAGTCATAGAAAGTGATGTATAAACTGAAATTTATGAACAAGAAGTACAAAACACGTTTCTGTCCTCTGGAAACTGTGGCTCTTCAAAAAAAAAAGGTACTACAATCAGGTATTTTATTTGTTGTTGTGTACACAATCAAGTAAGTATAGTCAGTTTTAAAAAGGATAGGGACTTTAAAAAAAAAATATTAAGAAATACTTTGTTGTGAAAGTGGCAATCCTTTAATATTTCAGTCAAATAACTGTTGGTAACAGCAAATGATTCAGGTCCTGGAATATTGGGGGCAGCAAAAAAAAAACATGTCATTTTAATGAAAAATGCATTCATTTTTTTCCTGGAATGTAGCCACAGACATGCAGTTCATAATTCTGTAATAATTCAGTCAATGTCAATCAGCCAATCAGCAGCCGAAGGCTTAGTAACCATTGTGTTATCGTTGTTAATAACTTGTTGTAAATCTTCAAGATTGCCACTTTCATGTACAGAACAATGTCAGCTGATGGAAGTAAATAAACCTATATTAGCACGGGTGCGTAGAGCTACGACATGTGTTTTAAATACGCTAAGGCCATGTTTTTGTTTTTGTAGTGAAGTACCTGGGCCTGCTGGCCATGTCAAAGATCCTAAAGACCCACCCCAAGTCAGTACAGTCTCATAAGGACCTCATCCTCCAGTGTCTGGATGACAAGGACGAGTCCATCCGCCTGAGAGCTCTGGACCTGCTCTACGGCATGGTATGACGAAAATCATCACACATCAGTGTGTTTTCTTTTACATCAAGATCATTCAGTAAACTCTCAGCTTTTAGTACCAGATGTTCTCGGTTTCACTATCAAAAAATGACACCCATTCTCTTTTAAAGTAAATGCAAAGTTTGTGTGAAAGCCACCGCACCAGTGGTTGTCATATCTTGTATTGTGAATTTTCCATATGACATAATATAATATCACACAGTCAACTGTTTTTGAGGACATTCTCTCTCTGCCTTAAGTAGAACAAATGATCTTTTAAATGATTAGATGTCATCATGCTCTCCCAGGTATCCAAAAAGAACTTGATGGAGATTGTAAAGAAGCTGATGCTGCATGTGGACAAAGCGGAAGGAACCACCTACAGAGATGAACTGCTCACCAAGATCATCGACATCTGCAGCCAAAGCAACTACCAGTACATCACCAACTTTGAATGGTCAGTTCCTCCACACCAGCGTTGTCTTAGAATCCATATTTTCTTGACTTTGTTGGAGGTCACTTCCACTCTGCTCTTCTTCAATCACACCTCCTTTTATATTTACCGACAGGTACATCAGTATCCTGGTGGAGCTGACCAGGTTAGAGGGCACACGGCACGGCCACCTCATTGCCTCTCAGATGCTGGATGTGGCTATTCGGGTTAAAGCCATCCGGGTTTTTGCTGTTGCCCAGATGGCCACTCTGCTGGACAACGCCCACCTGTTGACGGGCAACGTGCAGCGAAAGGGCATCTGTGAAGTGTTGTATGCAGCGGCCTGGATCTGCGGGGAATTCTCAGAGTAAGTTTATTTATCTCATTGGGATGCACAGTTGCACACAGTGGACTTTAAGTAAAAGAAGACATAAGAAGGGAGTGAAACCGCCTTCAAGCTCACAGTGATATTGATATTTGTACACAATAGGAAGAGTAAACTTGAAGTAATTCAACAAACCTGCATTAAAATGTAATGAATGTATGATGACGATAATGAGGTATCCCATAATCCCAGTTGCCTCTAACAGTGAATCGTAGTTGGGTTCAGATATTGTGCTTCCCACCTGCATATCCTTCCTCTTTTATCACCCAAGCTGGAAGTTGACACACAATATATATATTTTTTTGGTATCAAAAGGAACAAAAAAATAAACTTAAAATTCTATTTGAGTTATAGGGTTCCTGTTGGTAACAATATGGCTGGATTATCTAGGTGCTTTCAGATGTGTAGGTTATTTCAGTTGATGGAGGCATTTCCAAACCTCTCTTTTTTTATTTTTCACTTTTAAAATCTCAAAGAACTTATTTTCATTAAATATTGCATCAGCACCGGTGCAGTGCTAGAAGTTGCATCAGTAGTCAGTGATTCAATGTAGTTTTCAAACCGTTCTCTCATTCCACCTCCCCTTCGTAGACACCTGGAGAATCCGATGCAGACGCTAGAGGCCATGCTGCGGCCGAAGGTGGCCACCCTACCGGGCCACATCCAGGCGGTATATGTGCAGAACGCAGCCAAGCTGTTTGCCACAGTGCTGAAGAGCCAGGAGGGGAACACGGACCGCACAGCGGCACAGGAAACCAGCCAGCTGATGATAGACAGGCTGCCGCTGTTCGTGCAGAGCGCCAATCTGGAGGTGCAGGAAAGGGTAAGATAGACATACACATGAGTCACAACTGATTTTCTTTCGCCTGAAGCATAGAAGCGATGCCTACTTTTACTAGGATACTCACTGCGTACAAAACTGATAAATGTGTCTGCTTCACCTTCTGTCATGTCCTCAGGCATCCTGCATCCTGCAGCTGGTCAAGTACATCCAGAAACTGCAACAGAAGGACGTAGAAGTAGCGGAAGAAGTCATCGCGCTGTTCGCAGGAGAACTCAACCCTGTAGCCCCCAAAGCACAGAAAAAAGTGCCTGTTCCTGAAGGGTGAGATGGCTACTATTTGTCATGACTATCTCTAATGTTGTTGAGCAAGATAAGCTGAAATGGGAGTCTTGACCAGTGAAGTGTTTTTTTATTTTTGCAGTCTGGACTTAGACGCCTGGATCAACGAACCTCCATCTGAGAGCGAGTCTGAGGACGAGCAGCCCAAGGCAATATTTGCCAAGGAGGAGGCCAAACACTCCCGCCCCCGTCACACAGAGGTGGACGAGAAGGAGCTGGCAAGGGTGAGCCGGTCAATAATTGTGGCGTTGTTCAATAGAACAAGCTTTGTTTTATGAACAGTATAGATGTGCAATAAGAGTTTTATTGTTTCATCAAGATCATTTTAACTGAGCTGCTGCTGATCCTTCACCACCTGTCCTCCTGGAGTAGGCTCCTAAAACCACTCTGGAACTAGAGACCATACATTTGAGATCAATTTGCTTTTTACGAAACTTAGCCCAGGGGTTAGGAACTATAACTCTTCAGTACATATTTCCCAGATCCTCCTCAGTTGCTCAGACTTGCCATGCATCCAAATTCTCACCAGCTGGTTTTTAAGTGGATGCTGCTTCCCTGCCCTTTGGTGGAAATAACAAGCACATGTTGCTATGATTTATAGGAGTTATTATAAACATCTGAAGGAAACTGTGAAACATACAATATAATAAGCTCAACTAAGAATACATGATTACCTGGAAAGGCTAATGAGAGTGGTTTGCCTTTTTATAGAGAATAACCAGCAGGGGGCTGCAAACGTTATTGCTTTAAAGAGTTGAGCTTGAGAAAATAAACTCTCTCACTCTCATCTCTCTCATCGTCACTGCTTACCCAGGGTTGGAGCTGATCGATCTGATTGATTTTATCAGTTCAATGTAATTATGCAAAAGTGTAGGTTATGTGCTGTCGAGTTATGCTACTTAAAATTCTGCACACACACAAAATGATTCTGTCGTGGGAGCATTATTTAGTCCATCGAAATATGTTGCCTCTAAAATCTTAACTAAAAATATGCGATCAACTCTGAAATTAAAATCAGCCGCACAAATCATCAGGAACACGCCGCCGGCTTTCGGCCTCGACGTTTTATCTGTGACTGCCGGGAAAAGTCACCCAAAGTTCACTGAGCTCTGTTACGAATCACGCCTTTGCATGTGGTTCCCCTCTCATGCCAAATTGAGTTAGGCTGTCCCTTTTATTGATTTAAGTCGCATTTAATCCAAGTCCCTGTTTTCACCTTCTCCCAGAGGAGAGAAGCCAGAAAGCAGGAGCAGGCCAACAACCCATTCTACATCAAGGCCTCGCCGTCCTCTCAAAAGGTATGTTTACTCGCTCATTTCACTGCACACGTCTCTGTTAAATGTCGTCTGTTGTATGAGTCACAATTTCAGCTTGTTGAATACATGTAGTTAGACTTGTGTATGAAATGTATACAAGAACAAACGGCATCTGTGAATTAATACATATGTCTTCTTTGTAGGTGTACCAAGAAGCCCCGGGAGTGGAGCACATCCCAGTCGTGCAGATTGATCTCAGCGTGCCTCTCAAAGTCCCAGGTAGCACAAAACTCATTTTACACACATCTTTCAAAATGATACCAACATTTAAATGATATAAAATAGTTTTACTGCCATTGTACTGGAAGTCGTGCAACAATATAAATAACACACTGTCATGTTTCAGGTTCAAATGATGCTCTTCTTCACATGTTCTTGCCTTCTTTGCTGATTTATCTAATTATTAAAATGTGACACATACACGTTGCTGTCTTCTCTCCACAGGTCTGCCGATGTCTGATCAGTATGTGAAACTGGAGGAGGAGCGTCGGCAGAAAGAGAGAGCGGAGAAGAAGAAGAAGGAGAAGAAGAAGAGGAAAGAAAAGCGCAGCGGACGAGGGAAGAAACACGATTCGGGCCCAGAGAGCGAGGAGGACATCACGCCGGCACACATGGTGGACATTGTTACAGAGGAGATGCCAGAGGTACGCCGGCGCTGTGTAAACATCACAAAGGCATCGTGACTCAAAGAAATGGATTTCTATACACTGCACATTATCAGCAATTTCTACTCCACATAAAAGATGGATTTACTCTCTCAATTATAAATGCTGTTATTATTCCAAGTGAGAAACTGTATAAATATGGACTCAGTCGGAATTAAATTCCATCCTCGTTTGCTTGGTCTTTTGGGTTCTCAGCTCTGAGACTGGAAATCAATATCTCAAAAGGGATTGCTTCACATTGTGTGTGTTATGGATATAGATTAAATATTAGATGTTTGATTGATTTCACCCTCTCGTTACTTCAGAATGCCTTACCAAGTGACGATGATGACAAAGATCCCAACGACCCTCATAAAGCCCTGGACATCGACCTGGACAAGTGAGTCCCACACGATGTAGATCTACATATGCATACTCATGTAATTAAAAAACGATTAACATAATGTTACAGTTGCTGAAACCCATCATTTATGTATCGTACTGATCCAGCCTATCGTTGAAACCTTGATTTTCAGTCCACATTAATACTGATTTTAAAAGGAATCTGCATATCTTCTCAGTCTGATTATATCCTTTCAGGCCGTTGTGTCACAGCCAGTGTGACGCGGCCCTTTCCCTCCTCTCACTCCTCATGGCGTTCTGCTTTCTGCTTCCTCTTTTCTATGCCTACACACACCCATCACTGCCTCTTTGTGTGGGCAGCTTGGTGGAGATGGCTGGGCGCAGGTGAGTAGCAACCCAGCCGCAGGACCTCAGCTTGGACTGTACATGGATTTCCCCTTTTGTCTTTCTCTTTCGCTCTCTCTCTGAATTGCTGTCTCTCACTAACATAGATCTCCAGGCTCATTTACAGTTTGCAAACCCGCTCCTTTTTTGCTCTTCTTTCCCCGTATTTTCAATATCTACCGTTCGTTGTAGCTTTTGGTTTAGTATAGTATCCGGTATGCCGTTTCTCTTACCCTGCTTCTTTCTTTTTTTTTACTTATAAGCTTGACAATGTCAGCAGCATAACATTTCTAAACAAACTATTCTACGATTGCTCTGACCTTGCAGAAGAATTCATGCAAAAGCTGGATAAACTTAAAAATAATTTTGAACTGGCTGCTGCTGATTTTCTCAGGACTTAATCTTTCACCACCTGTCCGCCTGGAGTAGGCTCCTAAAACCATTCTGGCACTTAATACCATCACCATCAGTTTGCTTTTAGGAAACTTATCCCAGGTGTTCCGTATCATAACTCCTCAGTGCTTATTTCCCAGATCTTCCTCAGCTCTGTGCCATGCATCCAAATTCTCCCCAGCTGTTTTTTAAATGGATACTCCTTGCCTGCCTTTGGTGGAAATAACAAGCACATGTTCCCTTGGACCAGTGCTATGATTTGCAGGAGATCATTTACAATTATTTTAATAGTATATGAGGTTAAACTCATGTTTAAGACCAAAAGACGAGGAGGAGTGGAGATTGTGCAGGAGTTATTGTAAACATCTGGAGGAAACTGTGTAACACACATTTCTGTCATGATTTCTTGAACTGAAAAGTTCGAATTAATATAATATTATAAAAAAATAAACAATAAAACGAATGCATCTTGAAAAGCTCAACTAAAACTAAAGCATTATAGCCCGAGTTGTAGAGCGGTTTGCCTTCAGAGAATAACCAGCAGGGGGCTGCAGTGCATGTGGTTATCGCTTTAAGGGGTCAGGCTGGGGAAATAAGCTTGACAGCTCTTATCCGTTCAATATAGAGGAATATATTTGTGTAGTTTCTCGCTGTCTGGGAAGTTTCAGCACTTCTAGCTCTGACTGAGGAATGGCTTAACGCAGTGCTTTGAATGAAACCTGGCTGCTGCACAGCGCCGAATATGTGTCTTAACATGATATATCTCTACGCTACTACAACCCCTGTTCACTTTTTCTAACAGATTAATACGAAAAATGAATGGGATGTTATTAAATATACTTTCAGATGGTGGCATTAACTCCAAGTGGACTATTAACGCCTCATAAGCTCTCATCTAAACAAGGCCAAAATGTGTATCTATGCATTTTCATCCATCCAGGCCACTTGCCGACAGCGAGAAGCTGCCAGTCAGGTCACATCGTGCAGCAGAGGCTCTGAAAAGCCCAGTTGAAGATGGAGACGCAGAGATTGCTGCTTCCCAGGAGCCCAAGAAGAAGAGCAGCAAAGAAAAGAGAGATAAGAAGAAGGAAAAAGACAGGGATAGGAAGGTGAGCGTAAAAAAAATCTCTTTCCTTCCTGGAAACCACACTCGCCTAATTCTGTCTTGCTGATGAAACCGCTTCTTAAAACCAGTAAATCAGATTTATGGAGCTGTCTGAGCAAGGGGGGGGTAAACACAACAAGGAGCTGTCAACTATTATGAAGTGACGAGTCAGAGGTTGTGATCCTCAACCTTGTTTTGACACAGCTGAATTTATTTACGCGTTGTTTTTCCAGAAGAGCAAAGAAGAGAAGAAGAAGAAGAAGAAACACAAACATGAAGAAAAGGGGGAGGATCTTCTCGGGGGTCAGCCAGATGAGCCTGTGATCCAATCAGAGGAAACTAGTGAGATTTCTGAACCGCCCACCTCCACCACTGCAGAGGTACGTCCTTACAAAAAGGGTGGAGGGAGGCTGTTTCTGACCTAGCAACAGAGTTTATAGATCGGGGATCTGTTTTGACCCAGAATTCAGATAAACAAAAATAGGTTATTATCTAAAATGGATGGAAAAATGGCTTAGGAATATCATAACATGTAGTCTACAGTTTTTGCTAAAAGGCTACATGCATACAGTCTTTAATCATTTTTCATTTACTCACCACTTCCATTGCTTCCTCCCAGCCTGCCTTTCAATCAGCTTTAGTGATCAAGTATCAGTTTCCTCCTAGCTGACTGCGCAGCCTCTTGCCAAATACTTGATTTATTCATGAAATAGAGCAGTGTAATCTCTGTATCCATTTTCATGAATAGCAGAAAGATACAGAACCTGTTTGGCCCTTGCCCCTCTCACCATCCTCGCACTACTCTCCCTCCCTCCCCTTTCTAGGTTTCGGATCTGGATTTCTGGCTCTCAAACGCTCCAGTGCCCTCTAACACCCAGGTTGAGTCCCCCCACCTCTCTCTCTCTCCTCCAATTATCTCTCCAGTTTTCCTCTTTCATAACTCCATGTGTTATTGATCTACTTCATATGTTTGTTTTTGCCATACTATCTCTCGTACCTCTTGATTTGGACTTTTTTTTCCCCCCACATCTTCAGCACCTCACCTTTTTTGACATTACCTCCTCTCTTTCACAGGTCACATAACCCTTTCCTCTCTCATTCCAGCTGTTTTCCAGCATGTCGTGTATGTCTGTGTACACTGTATGTGTGTATTTCTCTCACAATGGCAGTGGTTCTTTTCCTCCAGCTTTTTGTTTTGTTGCTCGCTGGGTGTCTTGTCGGTCTTGAGGTCAAAGTAGATGTTGTGTTGGTGGTGGTGGTGGTGGTGGTGGTGGTGATAAGTGAGCGGAGGTCATCTGAGGTCCCCTGGAATGTGGCTTGAAGTCGGTTTCTTTAGTTCCTGTCGCCACTGCGTCACCACGTGTCGTCTGCCGCCGTGATCACATGTGCTCATCTTTGTCTGAATGTCACAACTGCACACACAGAGATGCAAAACATAATTTACCAAGATTCTTAGACGCCAGGTAGAGTTAAAGCTTCCATACCCTCTCAGCTGTATCTATTAAGTACATGAAAACCAGCTCTGGCATTTTAACTTCAGGGTTTTGAGGAATTATACAATTTTAAAGCCATGCCTCGACATGTTTATGTGTAAAAATTGGTTGAATATTATGAGTATATCATACTTAGCGCTTCCTCAGGCTTGCACATTTGTCTGGTTAGTAGTCTTGCATGTGATGCACTTGGTTTAGCAAATCAGGTTTGTGTTTGTGGTATCACAGAGCTCGTAGGTGGCAGGTGATCACAAATTACTTCTTTTTTTTCTTTTTATGAATGAGTGAACTCCCTAACTTCACTTAACCTCTGTCACCTCTCCAAAGTGGCAAACACTGCTGTATGTGTCACATGCTATGGTTGCTCACAGCTAACGCCTTGTTGTGTGTGTGTGTGTGTGTCTGTGTGTGTGTGTGTGTGTGTGTGAACAGGAAGCAGCAACAGTAGCAGAAGCAGAAGCAGCCTCCGTGCCCGAGGCAGCCTCTGGCACGGCGCCAGACTCTGAGCCTGATGAGCCCAAAGACACGGAGCTGGAGGAGACTGTGAGTCACCACCGATGATGCGATAATTGCAAAGTAGAAAGTTTGGCCGCGGCGCTGCTCGAGAGTCCAGTTCACGATGACCTGACAGGATGCAGCGCATTGGCAGCTCTTATTCTCACACGTTTGTGTAAATGATGTACCGCAGACCCGCCGGTGCTTACGTGGTCTCTGGAGGAATAGTTCTACCAGTAACCAGGTTTCATTACGAGAATTTCTAATCAACTGTCTCCGTCTTCCTTGTGGGGTTCTCCATGATAAGAAATCCTCCAAACACAAGAAGAAGAAGCAGAAAAAGGAGAAGGAGGAGAAGGAGAAGAAAAAGAAGAAGAAGCATCATCACCACCATCGCCACAGTGACGGAGGTGGAGAGGAGTCGGTGCAGAACGGCACCGTGGAAGAGGAAGAGCCTTTGCCAGTGAGTTTTCCACAGCGTTTAACAACGTGAACTCAGAAGTGTGAATGAAAACGTTCACACTCTGAGCACAGCATCGTTTTAGATTACGCTTTGAGGGGAAAAAACAAATCACACGTCACTGACCTCAAAGACACAAATAACGTGATGCTGCATTTAGACCGTATTATTTATCATGGTTCTGATCTGTGCCTCTGGGCTCCAGTGTATGAACCCTGACGGCTGCAGACACAAACACTGTGTCAACCAGCTCCTGTTGCCTCGTTAGCATACAGCGTGACAGAGAATACCTGATCTGACCTGAACTGCTCTCTCCTTTCAGCCCATGTCCAATTACTGCCTGCTGGCTGAGAACTCCTACATCAAGATGGTGAGTGATGGCGAGATGCTGCTGATGGAGGGATTATCACCCCAAAATATTGCATTTTTTTACTCATCCTAAAATGTGTTGTCCACTATTTGACCTCGAGATCTAAAGTTGTATTAATCCTTCAGCAGAGTCGTTCCCACCACAAATGAAAGAGCATCACATAAACATTATCAGATTGTGTTGGGTATTCTTTATCTGTGTGATTTAATACATTCTTTATTTTTATAATATAGAGGAATAATGAAAGGATTCTATCTATCTATCTATCTATCTATATATCTATCTATATATCTATCTATCTATCTATCTATCTCTCTATATATCTATATATCTATATATCTATCTATATCTCTCTATCTCTCTATATATCTATCTATCTATATCTATCTATCTTTATATCTATATATCTCTCTCTATATATCTATCTGTATATCTCTTATCTATCTCTCTTTATATCTATCTATATCTCTATCTCTCTTTATATCTATCTGTATATCTATCTATCTCTCTATATATCTATCTATATATCTATCTATATATCTATCTATCTATATATCTATCTATATCTCTATCTATATCTCTATCTATCTATATCTCTATCTATCTATCTTTATATCTATATATCTCTCTCTATCAATCTATATCTTTATCTATCTCTCTATCTATCTCTCTTTTATATCTATCTGTATATCTCTTATCTATCTCTCTTTATATCTATCTATATCTCTATCTATCTCTCTTTATATCTATCTGTATATCTATCTATCTATATCTTTCTATCTTTCTATCTATATCTCTTTATCTATCTCTCTATATATCTATCTATATCTCTCTCTATCTTTCTATCTATATCTATCTTATCTATCTATAGCTCTCTATCTCTCTATCTATATCTCTCTATCTATCTATATCTCTATCCATCTATATCTCTTTCTATCTATCTATATCTCTATATCTATCTATCTTACTGAGGAGGAGAAACGTGTTTGATCATATGTTTGACCTCATGTTGTTTTCTATGAATCAGCTCCGTTGTTGTTTCATCACAATTAGGGATCGACCGATATGGATTTTTTAGGGCCGATGCCGATACCGATTTTTTGATCATCAGTCTTGGCCGATGACCGATACGGCCTGCCGATTTTCTTGAGCCGATATTTGGAGCCGATACTAGTTTTGCTCCCTCAATTAACATGTTAAATTACACTGATAACAAATGTTACAAGTCTCAATTTAAAAAGGAATATTTATTGAACTTAAAAAAGGTGAGGTAGAACAAGAACAAGTAGTAGATTAACAATATTTATATTAACAACAGGTGAGGTAGAACAAGTAAAGTGCTGAAAAAGTGTCAGCCAGTGCTGCAGGAGTCGTCTCGCTGAAATGCTGCCACACTGGATTGGTTTTCTGAGCCATTTCTTTAAAAAGAATAAACAAAAGCACATATCAGTGTCAATCTCTGGTGCAATCATCTTACATTCATATCACCCACATTATGGTTAACATATGGTTAACTTTGCAAGGGGGAAAGGCTTCCACATCTACAACACAGTCTTGATGCATTGCTTGCTGACATATTATGAAACAGATATAATCAGATCACTAAATTACTTTTGTTTTGTCAACCTGTAAACCTGAAAATAGCCATCGAAATAAAATGCTTGATTTGTAAGTTAAGACTGCCATCAACAAAGTATAAAAACATTCTCTCAGAGTTAAGGCTCTCCTTCAGTCAGCTCATATATGGCTGTGGGACGCGTGTGTGCTTGTGCGTGTGCTTGTGCGTGCGCGCGTCATCGAGTGGGACACGGACACACACACACGCCCCTCCCCTCTGTGCTCCTCCGAGCTCGTATCGTTCTCCCCTCGCAGCCTCCCACCTCCCTCTTATTTTACGAAAATAGTTCACCGAAACGTGTTTACAATAAATAAATAAGCTATGCAGTTGCTGAAGCTGTCTTTATTTTTTATTTTATTTAGATCGACAACGCTCAGTTTAAAAGATTATCGAGAGCTTGCGGGAGGAGGCGGCAGCGTCTCTCGACACTCACCGTGACGGCATGCACGGCTTCTTACATAGACAATGAATGGGAACGTCCCGCTCCGGTAAAAGTAAACAGGACGGCGTTTAGTTTCCCGGCGTGTCCGGGACTTCCACAACATGTACAAAGCAGTAATAGTGTTTATTACGGCCATGGATGATGACACGGTGTAAATGCAGCGGGTGCCGGTCGGATTTCTCTCTCACCCCGACTGCAGGTTTTTAGTGTTTAGTGTTTCTACTTTCAAAGCACAAGGCAACATTTCAGCTCAGCTAAACAGTTAAAGAAAGTTTAAAACTCACCTTTGTTTTGAAGACTATGCTCTCATTACTGCGGGGGAGGGGAATGTCCGGGCTTGTGTCAGCGCTACCAAGCAACACGCAGCTGCCTGCGGCGCCTGACTGTAAATGCCGGGAAAAACGATCGGCCAAAACAGCAGTCCGCATTGGCCGATACCGATACGTTCAAAAAACGTCAAAATCGGCCGATAATATCGGCCGGCCGATAAATCGGTCGATCCCTAATCACAATGCGTTACTACATATCTCTGCAATAACATTAACATTTAATTACAAATAATAAAACACAAATTATTAAAAATCCAGCATTTTTCCATCGACAAAAATTAGAGTAAATTCTCTCTTTCCTGTTCTTAGACAAATGTGCAAACATTCATGCTGATGTTTAGGCTGTTCTGGTGAAAGATATCTCAGCCAAATTAGCAGTGGAAAACAAAGAATGTATGCAGATCCTCTCTTTTTCTCTCCCTCTCTTTAAAGATGATGGAGGATGCCGATCAGGTACTGGTGAAAGTTCTGTCCGTGACAGATTATTCTTAAAACGCTTTTCTAGATGTGTTTCTGTCTGTTCCTGTTACTCTTGGCGGACTGGCCTCCGAGGCAGACTATGTTAACGCTTCCGAGAATGATTCTGTCCTTGTGATTTTCTCCTTGTGCTCTGACCGCTTTCCTGGAAACAGCACTGTGTGCTTCGGTGTTGGGGAATGAAGATGTGTTGTTTGCTGTATGTCTACTCTAAATAATCACTTACTGGAATTCAGGGAGGGAGGTTTCGACTGCTTGAGTTTGTCCTTGTGCAGATTTTATTCCTCGTTTTAAATGTTTATTTTTAATAATAAAAGTGACTTTTCTTTTTTCCCCTCCCTCTAAGGTGAATGACATCCAGGGAAATCTACAAGATGGCAGTCAGGTGGTGGTGTCTGTTATATTTGAAAACAAGTGTGACGGCTTCCTCAAATCAATGGAGTTCAATGTCCTGGACTCTCTCAACTCCAAGCTGCAGAGGTCAGAGGGGTCAGGTCCGCATGACGGCCTCACCGTCCCGTTCCAACTTCCACCTGGTCAGTGACTATCTGCAAAATGCAGATCTTATCTGAATGATACACAACAGACAGATGTCTGTGTTACATGTAGATACATCAGATGTACCGTAAATCCTCTAATACTGGCCTGTATTCTATTACCGGCCGGTCTCGCTGTCGGCGGAGGTGAATAATAAATAAAAGAAAGTTTCCAAACGAGCCACCATGTTGGTCGGTTTAAAATCCGGGAGCAGACAGGTCAGCTGTTAAAGCGATCGTCCAATCAGGCGCATATGGCAGCTCTGGAGCCAAAGAGGAGACTTTTTCAATAAATGAACCAAGTATTTTATAGGTTCAAATAGACACAAAATCTTGTTTTTATTCATTCTACTGGTAGTCCGTTTTGCTCAAATAGAAATAGAGGCCTGTCTCTAATTCTGGCCGCCTCCCAATAAAGGCCTGGGCTGTGATGCGCTTGAGTAAATAAAGGCCCGAGCCTATATTAGAGGATTTACGGTATTTCTTACTCCACGTTGTTGAGGCTGATGACTTGGATGCTAATGTTTCTCTTGTGTTTCAGGGGTGTCCAATGAGGCGCGATTCGTCTTCACCGTGCAGAGCATCGTAATGCCACAGAAACTGAAGGGAACCGCTCACCTTCATAGTAAAGGTCTGAACGACAACACACACATTATAATTTATACATAGTCATTCGTTGATTCCACAATTTAGGGGGCAACAGCGTGTTGTAGCAACAAAAGGAATCCTAGCCAGCTCCAGGTTTCATTTTGGTAACTCACCCTTCACCCAGATCTCTCTACAGGTCCCACAGGCCAAAAGAGAATCCTTAAAGGGCCATTTTACTTTGTTATTGATGACCTGTTTCTGTGTTTCTACAGAACGAGGACTCCTCCACTCATGAGAAACTGGACTTCAAACTGCACTTTACCTGCACATCCTACCTAATCACTACTCCTTGTTACAGGTTGGTGTGTTGGCTTTCACACTACATTACATATACTCTTCAGAACTGTGTTGACAGTTCTACCTCAGGATGTTGCTAGAATAAACAAACTTGTTAAGTGTCCGTGATAATAATAGATCGGTCATTCACTTGGCAGCAGGTAAAGTAAATTTGGAAATGTATGATTGGCAGTGGCACTAGGGGAAAAGTCATTAGGGCACCAAAAACCTTAAAAACAATCATCTGGGGAGCATGAACATCCACAGCAAATGTATCAAAAGTTATGGTTATTCATTTCTGAGGTGTCTTAACTCTTATTTTCTGTCTTCGTGGAGGAGAAATTGTAAATGGAGTTTCGTTTGTTTTGTTTGGCCAGTGATGCGTTTGCAAAGCTGCTTGAGTCGGGCGACCTGAAGTGCAGCTCTGTCAAACTGGAGGGAGTCAACATGCCCTTCCACCACCTACTGGCCAGGATCTGCTTCCACCACCACTTCTCCGGTACAGATACACACCAGGCCATATGACACGTGTCTCCGGTGACAGGCGTTACACATCATGGTACCAGATGAATGGGGCGTTCCACATAGAAAATGTTTGTCAGGAATTTATGACCGTTGTAGGAAAGTATTTGAACATTTAGTCTGTTTCTGTGATGGTGAACTTAACTCGCAGCATGCAGCTGTACTGGTCTTATAAGCCTCAATCATGTGGTAAAAACTAAAAGAATAATCCGATCATATGTTTACGACTCTTGTGTCCTTTTTGTCTTGTCGGATTAGTTGTGGAGAGGATCGACTCCTGCGCCTCCATGTACAGCAGGTCTATCCAGGGTCACCATGTCTGTCTGCTGGTCAAAACTGTGAGTAAAGCAAAAAAAAAAATCCTCCGTTATCCCCTTCCCGGTCATTAACAATGTATTATTCAGTTTTTACAAAGTGTGCTTTTTCAGTGTGAGCTTGATTCTTATTTATTTATTCCCTCTCCCTCCCAGTCTGCTCAGACGGTGTCCATTGACGCTAAATGTGACGAGCCGACGCTGCTTGGGAATGTGTTGGATGAGATCAAGCAGACCTTCTCTCAGTGCTGATTGTGTCCGACAGCTCCAGGGTGCCCCTGACCCCTCCATGCCACCCCCTCCCTCGCTGAAACACAACATAATCATGTTACGAAACACTGCGGCTGGCACTTCCAGTATCGCCCTATTTATTAGTCCACAGATTCGCAAGATTTCTATCCCCTCCTTACCTTCTTCTCCTTCAGTGTCCAACACTCCGTCGTTCCGCCGCACTCTGAGCTCTGTGGTCACTCCCTGACACTCGATGTTGTTTTTCAGACTCACTGTGTACATGCGCCGTTTTCTCTGCAACCCACCTTCAGCTCTCCTTCTGGTTTTCGAACCCAAACACCCTGTTTCCCCCCTGACTCTGTTCCTGGATGCCCTGCATCCTCTGCTCTTTCATCCTCTCTGCGCCCTCCGCTTTGTCGGCAATTCAGTCTGTGACAGTCATGTAATGTAACGTTGACAACTGGACTTTTGCTGTTGATGGTTGAATTGTGATTTTACTGTTTTTGCAGGGTTTGTTTGGTCTTTTGGTTTGTTTTTTTGTTTGTTGTTTTGTCTCATTCTCTTCTGTCTGAAACCCGTCAGCGCCTTTTGTCTCGGCCCCTTCCGTCTGCCCACTAAAAAAATCGGTGTAAATTCTTTCTGCCCACTAAACATCGGTGTGTGTGTGCTGCTCAGCTTTGTAACAAAGCCAACTGAGACTTTCTCAGACCGGTCCTAGCTAGAAAACGGGGCCTCGAACCTGCTCGCTGTTGGCAAGGAATAGAGCAGAGAGTAAACCACAGCTGCATATAAGGCAGGGGTTTTAAACTTCTTTCAGAGCCGTTACCCTGCTTGCCTTTTGGCTCAGAGCAGATCTGCTAGTTGGTTCAACACAATAACACAATCCTTGTGTGACACTACGGGTGATTTGTACAGTAGATCGCTTCTTTTTTTGCTCTGTGCCTTAGCTGTGCAGTCTGACCTACTCCAGCACTTGTAGAGCCCCACTTCCCTCCCCCAGTATATCTACTCCCCGATCAACTGTGCTAAGCTGCAGTTTGACCCCCAACATATTCCTTACATAAATCAAATATTAATTTGAAGGCAGGCGAGTATATAAAAAAAGAAAAGACTGAATTAAGACTCCAGGGTATAAGTGTACGTTGTAATGGAAGATTTCTATTTCACTACAGGAGCCGTCAGCCTCTTCATCTTACAGGATGTATGGAGGATGTTATATTACTGCAACGCACAGAAGGATACAGTCAAGTTAGTGAAAGAATAATGTGACATGAAGTTAGTGTTACATCGCTGTTCCACCTCATATCGATGGAAAAGAAAAAAACTGGCTAAGAGACAACAAAGTTACCCCGTCAACCTGTCTTTTCGTTCAACATCTTCAGGTTGCAGGTTGTTCTCTCTGTGAGCAGAGACTGTAGTCAGTGGTTTTAGTTTCCATTTCAATCAGTATTAGGCAACGTGGCTTCCAATGTAAGGAAGCATCCACTCTGTCAACAGCCGACTGCAGTTTTGTCTATCTTCATGTGAAATCTTGTGAGACATATACGCCTGTGCCACTTTGACGTTTGCATCACAGTAGCTGCACCCGGGTCGGCTGACACCAGCCTGACGTGCACCCAGAGAAACCACAATGCTTCTTTTCCCTTCAGAAACTGCCTTGACACTTTCTTGTACCATGACATGCTACGATGGATGTGAATGGCCATTTGTTTTTGTTTTTTTTTAAAGAAATGGCCTCCTCTTGGAAGTCTCTGAGGTACTTGATGTTTTAGTCATCCATGTCTGAAGTCACTACCCGGTCCAGCACGACTTGTAGTAGCAAGATAAAAACTGACTTGGTAGCGTCTCCGACTATGATAATGATGTCTGTGACCTGAAGGTCAGCCATTCCAGATCGTATGTCCTGTAATAGAGTCTGAATACAGAAGTGATCAGCTGTGTTTCAGGAATGTCGATAGAAAATACGTATGTATGTATGAATTCCCTGTTGCTGAAAAAGACTGCTATAAGAGAAATCTACTCCCCTAATCATACATTGTCCTGATTCTGATCATTTATCTGTGCATACTATTTGATTAAAATTTGTATATTGCATGATTAGGAATGTACACTTTTTAATTTCCTTTTTTTTCTCTCTCTGTTCCCTTGACATCCTTACACAAAGAAAAACGTATCATTCCATTTTGTCCTGTTACTCTATAGCTTTTTGTTTGTTTTTTTTTGTATTAAGTTTACTTCACCATTCTTTACTGTTGATGGTATTGTGTTTTTATCTTTTCTTCTAAGTGCAGACAATTAAAAAGAAGTGATATCATTGAATGTTTTAAATTATTAAACAGGGGAAGGAAGGGGGCTATATTTGGTGTGATGATACCGAGGGCATGGGGCTCTGAATGAGTTGAGTAGAACAGGTCACATGAAGCAGTGTACTGACAGGCAACCCAATGTGTCTTATTCTCTATTGGTTCAGTTGTAGTGAGTTATTTTACCAAGTTTGACTTGTGACATTGAAGTATATTCTCGTATGACGCTGACGTTGGAAGGTCCTGTCTTTTTATTTCTCCATATTCCATTATCAAGCTGTACAATTTGAAATGTTTAAAGGGGACAACATAAATTATCTACATTCCCTTTAAGGAACCCAAATTAAAATAAAAAATAAAGGCTGTAAGAAGCTGCTGTAGTCTTTTTGTGTGTGTTTTACAGAGAACCAATAAACACCCACATGTGCCAACATGTTTACAATCTTCTATGTGAACATATAGGCAACATAATGATGTGTGGAGGAGATATGGTGTTTTTATACGTTTGGGTTTTTTGTTTATACCTATATATTGTTTTGAACTTAAAATCCCAGAACCCATTACAGCAAAAGTAATCGAAATAATTCGACATAACGCCAGCAGCTGAGTTTATCAAAGTTCAGCTGACAACACTGCGTGTTTTGGTTTTGTAGTTTGACGTTAAACTACTTTAATTGCACGTAAATGTCGCTCAGCTTTTCTTTTATGTGTGATAGCAACACACCCCGAGAGGAGACATGCTAGCCTTTCGTTAGCATCACTTTCAAGCTAGCAAGGATGCGTTTCCCGTGTTATCTTTCAAAATAAAAGCCTTACTCGTCAACTCGTACCGCGAAATGTCCGCTGAGTCGTCATAAAAAAAAGAACACACATTTAGCAATCTCATATATTTTTGCCGGTTAGCTAATTAAAATAAGTTCGCGTTAGCTAGCTAGTTTATTTTTGATTTAACAAAGCTAACGCTAAAATAGGCTGAAAACCAATAGGGATTTTTTTTTAAATACAATTGACAAAAAGAAAAACATAGGTACCACATTAATATTGGTGTCCACGTTATAAATAAAATATAAATAAATACATAAAATACATGGTGGAGTTACGCGCTGCTACATGTAGCTCGAAAACGTATGTTTTGATTATTTCGAAAGCCGTAACCGGAAGTGGAATGTATATTTCCTCTAACTTGATAACAGTAGGTTTTAGATGGTCGTTAATAACTGGGGCTCCCCGGGATTGTTCACAACAACAGAGGAAGCCGCACCACTTTTGACCAAATAAAGCCCCGTCGCGATTTTTAGATCCTGTTTCGGACCCGCACCAACGGAAACCGACGCGAACGTGTTCCTGTGCGAACTGGGCTTCGTTCTACTGCTGGTAGCGACTGTTTGTGCCGAGCTAGCTTTGTCCTTCGCAGTCACAGCTGTGGTGGGTTGCTGATATATATTTATACAAGTCGTTTTGGAACATGGCTCACCATGTAGCCAGTTCCCAAAAAGCACTAATGCTGGAGATGAAAAGTCTCCAAGACGAGCCGGTCGAAGGGTTCAAGATAACTTTGGTGGACGAGTCGGACATGTACAACTGGGAAGTGGCGATATTCGGACCCCCAAATACACACTACGAGGGTGGTTATTTTAAGGTGAGTAGCTAATGTTAGCTAGCAGTCGTCCTATTGTTCCGCAGCTGGTTTATTTAGCCTTCATTTAAAGTAGTTTGCTTGTAGAGGAGAGCCCCACGGTTAACCGTAGCCTCCGATTAACCGTCTCTATTTTTTTAGCAGTACTGTGATAAAACATCCCCTTCTTTGTTGTTCTTTAAATCTTGTTCATTACGTTTTACTGTTGCACAGCTAAACAAAACTTTTTTTATTATTATTATTTTTTAATATGGCTCATTGGGGTCCAGTGTATCGTGACAGACAGCACATGATCACGTTTGACAAGTTACTTTTGTGTTAATGTGAAACAAAAGGTCGTTAGCCTAGCCAGCTTTAAAGTTAGCCAAGCTTCATCATCTTTGCTAATTAAATCATGTCCCCGCTTTGTTGTTGTTTTTCATCAAAACTCAACAGCTCTAGTTGTAAATAAAGTTTTGTTTGGATTCAAATGCATGGCAACCTTGCTTTTGTAGTGTTTGCAGCCCCCAATCTCTGCTTGTCTAACTCATAAGCCATTTAATTTGTTTTTTTTTTTGCACACTTCCTCCCTTGAGAGTAGAGATGTGTTGGTTTTCCTGTTTGTGAGTGTTTGTGTTAATTGACAAAGAGGGCTGGCAGCTAACAAAGCATCCTCAAACGTATTAACTACTGAATTGTCTTGTTTTTAAAAAAAATTTTTTACGGCAAATAATCTTCAAAGATCTTTCTAGGCTGACTCACTTTAACTCCCACCTGAAGCCGCACACCTACATTGTGAATATATCATTTGTTTGTTGTTTGTGCGGAGCCTACTGTTGATTTTTCTGAGTGTGTGTGTTAAAATCAACTTCTAATATTTACCTTTACCTAATATAATAACACTGTGGATTCCTGCTCACTCAAGCCCTATATGCCAGTCGAGCACTTAGTTTATCACTTTGTCTTGCAAAAATGTCAAATAATCCCCTGTCCACGCTGCTTAAAACTCACCGTACATAGTTGTTTATTTCATCAAACAAGCAGCTTTTATTTCAGTGGCAGTTCAGTTAACTTTCTGAGGAAAAGGACAAGAATGAGGTCCTTAAAGAACATTTAAATGTATCTTGAGTAGCAACCTGAATAACAGTGCTCAAATTGTACATGGTCTCGTCACAAGGGCTTTTTGTCATTGGCTTATAATGCTAAGTCCCGCATTAGTTGTTTCCATGTTACAGCTGAACTGTAATATCAGTGAAGGTATGTTCAAATGATCCTGCATATTGTAACAGCACTTTATTTGTTGATCAGCTGTACAGCGCTTTGTTGTTCCAGTTGGTGGGATGCTTTATCATTTTGCCTCTGGTCTTTTTTCCAAGCCTGTAAACACAAGGCAGAGGGCCCTCTCTGGCCCCGGCCAGGCTACCGTAGACCATGTTCGGTGTGTCCGTGTGGGTGCTGTGTACAGGATTCCTTTGTCGGGCCAGGAATGCACAGCTAGGCTGTGAAATCCACCGCATGGTTGTGACTCATTGTTCTCTACTGGGTTTCCATCTAACCAGTTTCTCATATTGGGGGGGGGAGAAGAAAAAAAACCCCAAACCCACCCTGTTCTGATCCAGTTTAACCAAACAAACATGACGTGCTGCAGCCGTGTGTTCATACGAAACAGGACAGGGAATGACGACATACGAAACCTGGCTGAGTCAGGTATTTATTTCACATGGGTGTTGCTCTCAAAGAGTCACACCATGATGAATACGTTAGGCCTGCAGGCACACAGTGGACTGGGACTCATTGAAACGTCATTCAAACATTTGAGAGCTGTCCTGCATCCACAATATGTAAGTAAACGCAGTACCTTGTCATAAATGGACAGTGACCTGTTGGTCTCACAGAAGGCCCCAGCGTTCATTCATCGGTTCTGAGACCTTTCCAAGCTTAAGGTCCTTTGTGTGTGTGCCTTCTGCTTTGTCATGTGAATTATCCCTCCGGGCTCTGAGTGTCTGATGATTACTGGCAGAGGGCCAGTCAGTCCCACAGCCAGCCGTGGTCCTGGGACATGTATGAAGCAGATTAGCTGAGTTGGTTTCACTCAATAGGAGGAGTGTTTGGACGGTGACTCACTGTGTGTGTGTTGTCTTACACACTCAGTTTGTTTATCCAGACGATAGAACTACGAGGTTTAAAGCTCCTACTTTTGTCTCGTCGATTTAAATGCAATGTTAATCTGAGGCTTAAATATGAAGAATTGAAATCAATGGAAAGACAGGTTTATGGGCGACTTCATTTGTTGGTTGTTTTTTTATGCTTCGGTTCTCGATTATGCCTCGATCAGTGTTCGTCACTGTTCGCTAGTTCTCTTGTAGATCTCTGGTGACTGTTTTCACTCTCTGTTATTTTTTTTTCCCCCTTCCTCTTTAACATCTGTCTTCTCTCTTCATATTTTCTTGACCTCTGGGAAGTCTCACAAAATCAAGAAGTGAGACTTCAGTGTTTTGATGAAATAATAGTCTCCTGTTAACGTCTCCCCACAACCATAACAGCTGACTTGCTTGTATTGAACGTGTAATCCGGAAAAATCATGGCACGCACATTCCCTGGCTACAACGATTGTTTGTTCCTTTTGATCTTTCAGTCTCTTTTAGCAATATTTTATGAATATATATATTGTATTGCTATCCCCTCTATGGTGTAGTAATATGAAACAAAACCCACCACAGTTACTGTGCTTCTGTGCTCTCCATGGAGATCACCTTATTGGGTTAATAAATCAAAATGGATGACCATGAAGTCACAGTCAGATCCATAAACTCCACTTGAGAATTACAACTTTGTTTTTTTTACTGTGACACCAGAATCTGTAAGTTCACATTTTGGCAGATTTGACCTCTTCCTGCTCAGTTGTGCGTCATGCACGACAACCGCAGAAAAAAATAGTGTATAAGGTCACGGTCACGGTGATGTTCTGCGATACAAAAACTATGCTGTGTGTGTACCGACTGCACCACCAGCCTGGGATCTTTGAAATTGGGTGGGTGACTGTTTTTGAGATTCTGCTGTGTCAGCACTTGGCAGCTTTAACTGTCATTGTCGTTGCGTGCAATCGTGACCTAAATTCGTTCCCTGCAACTTCAAATATACCATAAAAACAAAACATCTCTCATATCTCGGTTAAGTGGTTTTCTCATGTGGCTTGCTAAATGTTGACACACCACCTTTTTTAGCTTCAGACAATCAGTCAACAGGCTCTGTTGAGCGGCTGACTCTGTGCCTTCCTGCCGTCCTCCTACGGATGTGTGCTACGTAACTTTTACCAGCTCCACGTTAGCCTCGCCGTAGCAGCGGAGGGGAGGGAACAGGCAAGCGGACCCAGCCAGGCTGCAGAGGGCTTTGCTGGGCCCAGCCCGGCTGAGCTGCCGGAGTCATGTTTCCCCCTCTGGCTGTGTCACAGGGAAACGAGAGCAGAGCAGAGGAAAGAAGAGAGAATACAGAAACCACTAGATCAAGAGTAGACAGGGCCCTTCCTTGCAGTGGTGCCCCTTTTGAAAGGAGAGCCTGCTGTGAATAGAGGTGAGTGTGACGTGAGGCCCCAGTGGACAGTTATAACCGTCCCCTGAAGGCCTGGCCATGTGTCCTTTTTCTCTTCCAGTATTGGCCACCAGTGTGATAATATACTGAAAAATAGCTGTATCGGCTGTTTGTTTGAAATTGTTCTCACCCAAGAATTAGTTTGTAAAATAAATAAATTGGATCCTTTTTCCTTCGCAACATTCGGCTGCTGAGTTGAGTTAATGAGGAAGGGGCCTTCTGGGTACGAACATGATAATCTCCGGGACCTCTGTGTGTGTTAGGGTGTGGAATTTGCTCCACACAAGGACCTTTTCCCTCATCACTCAGTGTGGGTGTGTGAGGTTAAGGTCTGTGGAGAAGGCAAAGAGGTGCTCAGGGAGAACAGAATGATTTGTTCTGTTCAGGGTCTTTGCATTGACCTGGTTTACTTCTCTGTCATTTTTCCCACAGGGTGGGCACGTTCACTCTTGTTCCCGTTCTCTCTTCAACGCAGCTTTTTAGAGCACAATCCAAGAAATATTTTCACAGAAAGAGGGGAAAATTGATCTGGTATTCTCTGTAATGAGCCTTTCACGGGTCCTTTCTTTGTGTGTGTGTGTGCTTGGCAGGAAATTGGCTGCACTTCGAATGAGCTACTGACCTTTTGCTTACATGTTAATTCGGTCCTCAATCCAATTATGAGGCATGACATGCAAGTCAGCTGTAGCATGTTGTATCAAGTGTACTGAGGCAGTGAGCGTTGTACAGTTAAAGGCCGATATGCGCGCATCTAATAAGGATCGGAGTAAATCTGTTCAATACAAGAAAATGATCTGTGGAAACAAAAAGAGAGGATGCTGATATCGACCTTTTCCAATCGTTGATGCGACTAAAACCACAAGGAAACACACACCTTTCCCTTCTTCACTTGCCTCCTGGCTTCAATTTAATTGTAATAGTATCACGGAGCTTTGAGTGGTGACTGCTTGCCTGTAGCATTGTGTTACAAGGAATATGGCTTTAAAGCCTCCTGGTAAGATGCATATGTGAAATCATGCTCTTTCCTCTCACAGGGATCAATGCTTATCCTTAATGGATATATCAACCTTCCTGCTTTACTTGTAGCTTGCATTAAGACTCAGTTTGTGATGATGAAGGCATTTAATGGTGTCGATGCAAAGGCAAAACGCTAAAAAAGCGGGATCATTTATAAAGATCCTGTGTTATGAAAGCTGCAGTGGTGAGAAGTTGGTACGGCGCATTTCCTTGTTTGTCACCAAAGAGTTGTAGTTCACTTTCTAGAGTCGGACACTGTTGTTTTCAATGTCCGATCGTCTTATTGTTGTCATGATGTCATAAAAAGTTGAATAATGAAACTGGATCGAGAAACTAGGGATGTCTCGATCTGATACCCGGATCGGATCGGCCCCCGATACTGGGTTTTTAAGGTGGATTGGGATCGGCCGACTGATCGGTATCGGAAAACTGGTATCGGGAATTATCGTGAGCGGATCGGAACTTATATGAAAATATTGTATCGGAAGCTAAAAAATGAGATCAGGACATCCCTAAGAGAAACTGCCAAAATAATCTTTTTGTTGTGGGATTACAAAAAAAAAAAATCCCCAAAAATGCAAGAGAATTAAAGACATTGGAGGCTTTCAGAAGTCATGCTGAAGGGCTTTTCATACACAGCATTTTGTTGGAAAATCAAACCTGGAAGACAAAACAAGCAGAAACCACTTTGCCCTCTGGGAGTGTTGGCACATCGTTACGTTCAGCCGAATACCCTCCAGCTCTCATTTTCACCTTTTCCATCCCCTTCTTGGACCGCAGTCCACATCCAGCTGACTGTGGACCAAAGTGGAGGCAGGGAGGTTTCCCAAATAAATAAAAGAGGATTAACTTCGCCTACTGCTCAGCCAGTGGACTTGACAGATATGATGCTGATATTGTTTTGCAAGACAAATCAAGCTCTCATGGTTGTTCCACGGCCCTCGTCTTCCTCCCCCTCCTGGTTGGCTGCTATGTGTTGCACGGTTGCCAGCCTGTAATGTGTACAATGTTGGCTTGAACCCTGCGCTCTGAAGGGCCGCCAGCTTTCTGGCAGGGTCAGTCAGACCCAGGGATTGTGTTGTTTTCTTTTCCCTACAAGTGGCATTCTCTCAGGACTTTGTCAGTGTTTCCTCTCCGGTTTTATATGGCGAGAGCAGGTTTATTCTGCAAATCCGGAACACACAAGACACCAAATACTGCAAATGTTGCTCTTGTGTGGAAAATCTGCACACGCTTTCAAGTAGGGGTGAGTATTGGCAAGAACCTCACGGTACGATACGTGCCACGATACTTTGGTCATGATACGTATCGCGATATTGCGATATAAATAAAGATGAAAACACAAGTACCTGTATATGTACATCAGATTGATCAAATTGAGTCAAAACTATTTAATTCAAAACAGCCTCTCCATTCTATTAATTCCCATGAAAATCACTGGAATAAATATTGAAAATAAAATGAAAAAGGATAAAGTACTGCATTCACAACATGTCTAAATTGGGCGGCAAAGTATCGCGATATATTGCCGTATCGATATTTTTACCCACCCCTACTTTCAAGACAACAGACCCAGAAATGCAGCTCTAATAGGGTTGGTCTGATGTTCCAGCTACACCCAGCCTGGTTTAAAAGCTACATTACGGACAAAGAGGGATAAGACCCTAATGGTAAGCACACGTATTATATAGAGCACAACCCCTTTTTTTTATGTGAAATCCTCCCGCCACCTCCCCCACTTCTCTGTTCACTGTGGCGAGGACCAGCTGACCATGCCGAATCAGCAAATGTGAACAAGTGTGTGTATGTATATGGGGATAAGCAGGAGGTTTCATGCTGTGAGTGGAGTGCATGTGTGTGTAGTCGCCCCCCCCTGTGCCACCCATGGCATGCCTTATGGGACAGGAGGAGGGGTCTTCTTCACATAGTAGCATTTATACGTTGGGAGGACATATAATGGCCGAACACGGGTGTGAGCAGTGGATTGTCTTGGGTTGCAGTGACAGCTGGAGAAGACAAACCCCCACAATGTCTTTATCCAGGCGGCCCCCCCCACCCATTGGTGTGTCTCTAAGCTGCACACACACGGCAGCTGAATGCAGTGGGAGCCTCCCTCCCTCCCTCCATACCATATTACATTACACTGTCATTAGATTCTCCGTGCTCAGCCACCTCCAGTAGGGTTCGCCGTGAGTCTAGAGCTCCTATTTATAGGTTTCTTTCAATCACTATTGATGCCGATCAGCGCAATTGTGGAGAACTTCATTCAGCTGCTGCTTGTTGACAAGCGTACTGGAAGGAAAGGCGCTGAGAGTGAAGCACTCTCAGCTGTGTGTGTGTGTGTGTGTGTGTGTGCATTTCTTCATTGTACAAACTTGCATTCAGCGTTCACTTCCCCCGGGAGACTGCGTCCACACAAGCAGAGCCGTTTTCAGCAAAAGTATGCGGTGGATGCGAGACGCACTGTAGGTTTCCATTAAGCAAACGACACCACTAGTCCGCTCAAATTATATGCAGCTGCCGAACTGTGGCTAAATAAACCAGCCGTTACTTTCCGTTACTGAGACAGCGAGGCTCCTTTCCACCTCGACGTGGAAACGTTGGGAGGGAAGGAGTCGGGACTTGTCTGCTGGTGAGGGAGAAATGCCTCTCACGCCGCTAATATGTGTCTCCTCTCGCCCTCAGGCTCGGATCAAGTTCCCCGTCGACTACCCGTACTCTCCACCTGCTTTCCGCTTCCTCACCAAAATGTGGCACCCCAACATCTATGAGGTAAATATGGCCCTAAACAACCACATGCTGTATGTATAGATGAGTATCGGAAGGGGTTTTTAATGTGTTCTCGTGTCCCTAGAACGGCGACGTTTGCATCTCCATCCTGCACCCGCCAGTGGACGACCCACAGAGCGGGGAGTTGCCTTCAGAGAGGTGGAACCCCACACAGAACGTCAGGTACCCAACACACACACACACATTGTTAATCTAAATTTTGTTTGTGGTTTCAATGCGATGTCATGTGACTAGCCTCCTCCTTTTTCTGGCCACATTTCTGTCTCATTGTCCACCAATTAGTCCAGACTAAAGGCTTATCAACAAGAAGTAACTGCAAGACTGTCGTCCTGCTTTCCTACTTGCATAGTTTCCTTCTTTTGGGGCTATTTTGATACGCTAGCTGATAGCTACATTAGCATAGTTCAAGCTGAGAGATGTGTTCAAGTAGAGATCACTAGCATCTCTTTGTTAGCCTGATGAATTAACACGAGTCTCGATAACCTTCACTCAGCGATCACGCAGGATCTTGGTGCTTTATCTTCTTCTTCTGGGTCTAGTCTGCCTCATCTTGGGATGAGTTTTGATGCTCACATCTCCATCCTGTGTCTTTTAAGCTAGGAAACGTCGCTAAATTGTGTCAAGAGATGGAATGGTGGTGCTTTCAACTCGTCATGTTACCGTTATTCTGTTTTTGCCTAACGCAATAAACTCCCTTATGCTTCTTCCTCCGTACGCCGCTTAACATTTTTAACCCATTTGAACCTCTCTGCACCAGCTTTCTGTGCTTTTTTTGGATTCATTTTATTATTCTTGTGCTCACTTGATGCCACGCATAATGCTCCACAGAATATCATGAACCTTCTGCACCCGCCAAGGTCTTACAGTTTTCTCATTGTACATGTTTTCTCATGTTTTAAGACTAGCCTAGCTGTCTCTCTGTAGCGTTGCTGACCTCTAATGCTCCTGGGATAGCTCGCTGAGTGAGAGTCTGACGCTCATAGGCTCACATAGCCAGGCCCGTCTCCACACTTAGTGCCGTGCCAGCTGGCCGCTGAGCGTTGGCTCTTCAGAGGCAAACCATTAACTTGGCTAAATAAAATGCCCCAAAAGATCAACGGAGTACTGATGTACTCAACCACTTGCCAATAGATCATGTATTCATCCAAGTTGTTCACCCCATTCGTTATGTATCTCCGATGATGTAGAATCCAGCAGGAATAGCAATGGTATTATCAGAGACACAGTTGTTTGAGATCTTCTGTATGAGTGTAAATGCAGAAAAACATCCAAACAGGATGTATAATTCATACCCTTTAGTTTGTGAATTTACTTAACGGGGGTTTATTTATTCAACCCCAGCAGCTTGTTCTTTTATGTACAGGCACAGACTCCCATAGCTGGATGCAAGTGTGTCCACAGTAACGAGCCCTTTGTGCTGAAGATCGCCAAAACAAAACCAGCTCCACATTCAGTCTCCAGAAGAAAAAAAAGGAGAGCTGTTAAATCACAAGTAGGGGTGTGAATCTTCGGCTTCACTTCGATTAACGATTCAGTAGTTTTTTGTAACGATTCGATTCAATAACTTGTAACCAAAATTCTATATCCATGAAATAAACATGCAATAATGTGAGACTATCTGTATTCTTCTGAAAGGTGAAAAAATAAACAGACCACAGAATTACTTATTTAACATATTTATTCTATAAAAAAGTAGTCCTGCGTAATATTTTATGCTGAATACAAAAATTCAATTTTCAGTTATTTTGAACATTTTTCAGTAGACTACATGCTGGCAGGGGAGAGAGTGACTTAAACGTATTAAAACATTAATCATAAGAATTAAGATTCATACGATTAAACGCATTTATATTGATTATTGGTGAAGCCAAAACGATTCATTTTATTTATTTATTTTAGCAGATCCATTTAGTTGAATCTATAGGACTCATCGATTCATCGACTGAATGGTTACACCTCTAATAACAAGTACAAGAAGTTGATGATGAGTCAAAGTGTAAATAGTGTGTCACACCTGTCGGTGTCTCTAATGAGCGGCTCTGAGCAAAATTCAACAGATGACCGGAGAGACAAATGGACGTTCTGGGTTTGAGCCGGCTGGTTGTCTCCAACCTTCATTCCACCCCTCCCCCCCTTTCCTTTCCGCGTCCTTTCTTTCTTTCTTTCCACGTCTACGCCTCCGTGTCCCGCGTTCTCAGCGTCTCTTGTCTCGTCTTACCTCCGTGTCCTCCTCCCGTTTGGCTCGTCTGTGTTTGAATCTCTCCCCCGTTCTCTCTCAGGACCATCCTGCTCAGCGTGATCTCTCTGCTGAACGAGCCCAACACGTTCTCCCCGGCCAACGTGGACGCATCCGTCATGTACCGCAAGTGGAGAGACAGCAAGGGCAAGGACAGGGAATACATCGAGATCATCAGGTACACACACACACACACACACACACACACACACACACACACACACACTAATGGGAGCGTGTCATTGTTGCAGGTACACAGAGTACCAGCGCTCATCTGTTTGTTTTTTTTCACCTCACAGGAAGCAGGTGCTGGCGACCAAAGCGGACGCAGAGAGGGACGGCGTCAAAGTCCCCGTCACGCTGGACGAGTACTGCGTTCGCACCCAAGTCCCGCCCACAGACGACGGCTCCAACCTCTTATACGACGACTACTACGACGACGAGGAGCTGGAGGACGACGACGAGGACGACAACGAGGACTGTTGTTACGACGACGACGACTCGGGCACCGAGGACTCCTGACCTCGCCTTCCCATGATGTCACTCGCCTTCGTCCCCTCCCCAACCGACTCCCCCACCCTCCTCCCTCTCTCGTCATAGACTGAACTTTAATTTCCTGCCCCCCCTTCTGCCCGAATCGACCCCTCGTCATCCTCACTTATCACAGCGCCCCCTGTCCACCGTCTGTCACATGTGCAGCCACAGCATGCACACTAAAACCTGATGCATCAAAGAAAAGAAAGCTACGGAGTTGTTTTTGGTTGTTTCTTACATGTTTCTCTTGTTTTTTCCCGCGTGTTGTCTGATTAGAGGTTAAACACACACAGCGACACCACAATAATAGTACTTCCTCATCCGCTTGTGTCCGGTTTAAATTTCCTCAAAAGCGCTTTAGCTCAAAGACGTGTTCCTTCCTCCGGGTTCGAGTGGAACACAGCCGGTCTGATGGTTTCTCGTAGAAGGTTGGGCCCGAGGAACGGCCTTTTCCTCGACGTCATCAGCAGGGTGGAACGTAACGCAGGTCAGATCAGAGCGTTCGCAAAGGAAGCCAATTTAGAAAAAGGTTGGCGCGCAGTATGTGTGATTTTTAAAAGAAAGCCGAGTCACTTCCGTCTCTGAGCCATGCGTGTGACCTCTGGTTTTAGCGGGCCGTCGCCCTGCCGTGCTTCACCTCTGACCTTTTTGAGCCCCAGGGCTTGTGCTGCTCCAAACAGGGAAGTTATCCATTTCAGAAAAGAAAGCTGTTCACACTCCCTTGTGCCTTCCCTCACTCCCTGATATCACAGATCCCAATGACTTGTGGGACGGACCACACACACACACACACACACACACACACACACAGCCAGCCAAACAAACAAAGAGGGAGATATTCAAGCTTGTGATGCAAACTAAGCCCTCCTGATGGAACAAACTTATCGATAGCAGCACCGGTCAGGTCTGTCCAGGGTGTGAGTTAGAAAGGTGTAAGATCAAACAGCTGGACTAAAGACTGGAATGTAGATCGGGGTCTCACACACGCGTCCTCTGACTGCCACACAGCCTTCGTCTTACAAGCACACGCTACCAGTGGCCTGGATGCATTAAGAAACAGCTCGCCGAGTCCGCTGCTGCTCATGAAATCCAATGTACTGTAAAAAAAACAACAAAAAAAAACTATGCAGTCAAGTGCTTGAACCTACTTAATATGCAGTGCTTTAAAGCGTGGCAGTAAAGCTGAGCCTTTCAACAGTCTGACCTGAACTCCAGCTTGAGATTTCCAGCCTGCTTTGGAGTGACTGGTTACGGTTAGTGGGACACTCCGTCTTCACGTTTGTTCTAACTCCCAGAGGCAGAAGAAACCTGATTGTCTTCATCAGAGCACGCCCCCTAGTGCTGGCTCTGTGAACTGCCCCACAGTCTGAACCACACGACTGGGCCGCAGCCATTTTGACTCACCTGAATCAACGAACCCTGTTACCTTTTTTTGAGAGATCAGATAGCAGTGTGAGGGATTCAGGAGACTGGGTGAATATACAGACTCGGCCCCCGTGGTTTCTTCTCTCCTAACTGCCAGGAGCGTTCGGCTGCAGCACTCCAGACAACCACCATCCAACAGTATTTCCAAATGAAATCCCCCACATCGCTGTAATCATGGTTTTTTTTGTTGTTTTTTTTTGTTTCCGTGTGTGAATATTCGCTGATCGTTTATAAGATGTGCTGAGAAGAAGCAGAAGTGGAGAGGAATGGGGGATAGGGTTGATCTTTGAGCATGAACAGGAGAATGTGGTTCTCCAATAGCATGCTGTTATGACGTGTTTGTGGTTTTAGATCTGCTATAAGGGTCGGATTTGTGTCCACAGACAGAGGTCCTCAATTTTATCTAAAACTGTTGCATTGTGAATGGGCTGAGGGCTGTTTTTGTTGGTTTATTTTGGGAAGGGGGGGTTCTTTTTACTGTTATGATGTAATTGTTTACTTCCAAACTGTGGTGTGTGTGCTTCAATGTTGTCTATCCTATATGTATAAGTACTTTGAGAATTAGCTTCACTGTTAAATCCAAGGATTGTTCGTGGAAGAATACAGAAATATGGTAAAAAAGTTCTCCAGAACGTACTTGACACAGCACACCACACAGTCATTATTCTAGTCTTCATCGAGCCCTGAACGCTCAGAAATTAGTTGTCATTAATTGACTGATTAATCACCCTATGAATACCCCTCCCCCTCCCCCCTCCTCTGCCGTTTTTAGGGTGAATGGGGTTTAATTTCTGTCAAACTACTGTTTATTTTTATCGTCTTCCCCCCACTCGTCCCCCCCAGTTCTCTGATTGATGATCATTACATCACCGAGGGGAAAACCCAGCAGTTAATTACAAAAAAAAAACAAAACTACAAGAACCTCAGGAAAGAAAACGACTACCAATCAACCAACAAGCGAATCCTTTTCCAACTGAGTGAACCTGACCCCCCGGGAGTCTCACTTTTTGGCTTCAACGGACTGTTTACAATCTCTACCTTGATATGCACATGTGGATATTTGACGATCACTTGATGTTTTTTTTTTCTTGTTTATATTTTTCTTTTTTTCTTATGGTTTGTAAATCTATTTAAAATCTGAAATAAAGATCTTTATTAGATATTGATTGCTTTTTATTTAAGGTATAGGCTTAATAGTTGAGTTTTAAAGAACTCCTTGTCCCTTTTTCTCTGTTGTAGACACTGAAATTTGGAAAGAAACTCTGAGAGGTAAGACTTAATGTTTTTATAAAACCTTGAGTGGCCACATGTGGAAAATGAGATGTGTGCTCAGTAGTCCCCCTGCTGGACGCAGAGGGTAGTGGAGACTTAAAAGGATTCCCTGATTCTTTCCATATTTTCTAATTTAACAGAAGTGGCAATTTAGGAAATGACTTTTCTAAATGGTTATGTTTTTTTTCCTCTGTTGCCTCCTTCACTCTAGAAAAATGGAAAGTCTTGGAAGACATGAAATAAATAAGTGTGTGACCTCGCAGAGCTGCAGCATGAATGGAGCTCATCTGTGATGCATGATATGCAACTAGACTACACACATGAGACCAGCAGAAAGATTACGATCTATAATTGTGATGTATTTTCCTAACATTTATTCATAACTTTCGTATCAATCGTTTATTCATTACGTAGCTATTTATTTTACAAATATCCCTGGTTTGGGATCAATGATCTAATGTTTAATGCTGCAGAAGATTTCCCACACTTTCTGATGTAAATAGTAAATAAGTAGATTATTTGATAGATAATTTTTATTTAAAGGGTGTCCAACCCTCCAGATTTTTATTTAAATTTCCCATAAACATTCAAATCTTTTTCCTAATATATTTCCAGTGTTTTGTCTTCCAGAGCCTTTCAGAAATGAAGGTGATCCTGAGGTAAAACTACACGAAACATAAATAATGTTTTCTTCTTGTGTATGTCCTTTATTTCTGTGTGCTGCACATATTCCTGTTGTGCCTTTAGGGGGCAGCAACAGCTTGTTTCTTGTTTTATACTGTTTTTCTGTGATAATATTTATAATATAATAGATGTAACCATCAAAACACATGAGTGTCATTTTATAGTTACGTTTTTTAATAGCAGCTATTATAGTGTGCTTCTCTTGTTTTCTCAGCTCAAAAGTCTGTGATTCTACACCGTTTCCTTCCAGTCGTTCTCCAGTAGGGGGCACTGCCACCCCTTTAAGTACACAGACACTAGAGAATAATATGGCCAAGGAGTAGCGTTTCAGTATCAAAGTGCCAGAGTGTCCTCTCCTCCACTTTCCTCATCACCCACTGGACTATAGATAGACAGTAGAACTCCCATGCTGTGTACTCATATGCTGCTATTCACCTGCTTTTCTTGGCTGTGAAAATGGAAATCATCGATCTGTGAAATGCTATTTAACCTGACACTATATATATATATATATATCAGTATATTTATGCTCCTGTGTGCTGGTGTTTCAGGCCTGCAGTGAGTGCCTGTTTTGCATCCTTTTACCATCTCTGCCTGGAGCTCCCATTCAGGCTGTCCCACCCATCTCCCTACAAACGGGTATACCTATATATGTGTGTTTCCTTGACATTTTGCCCTGCGTTTTGTTTCTTTCACTCCAGATGGCAGTTCATCAAACCAGAATAAGCAAGATGCTGAAATGATCCTGGCGTTTGCAGCATTATTCTCTCTCTCTGTGGTTTCATCTCTTCTCACACGCTGACGAGGATGACACTGCAGGGCATGAACCTGGATCAGAGCCAGCTGCTACAACCCCACGACCGTCTCCCGGCTAGGTTCACAGTGTGACCTTGTCCCCCCCTCTTCCCAGCTCCAGCTGGCGGTTTGGCAGTAGATCTCCAGGCTTCAGCCGAGGAGTCGGAGGCCTCGGTGACCTGCAGAGAGCTGGGCGTCCACAGGAATGAGCGAACTGGGTGAACTGTGACGGACTGGAGAGGTGAGGAGACGTGAGATGAGAGAGGGAGAACAGTAAGTGATGGGGAGGGAGGGAGGGAGGGAGGTGGGGGGGGTCAATCCATGTGTCCTGATATGTCTCCAAGGCAACAGAAGTTGTGTGGAAGCAGGTTGGCAGGAAGGAGAACGATGGATGGCAACAATAAGAGAGAGTGGGGTAAAAATGGACCCTGTGACGCAGCAACCATAATGAGTGACCATGTGTGTTAAGGGTTAAGAGTCAACGCACACACACACACACACACACACACTGTAGGCCACCTGGAGGGGCACCAGACCTCCTGCAGAGCTCAGTCTGGCAGCCTCGTTTCTCCCTGTCCTTCCAGGAAGCAGTACTCAGTTGTACATTGTGTTGTACATATACACGCTTTAAGAGTTACAGGTTACATTATTCTGAAATGCATTATGAGTACTGTCATTTTTTTGTGTGTTTTGAATACTTTTACTTCAGATCTGATACTTGCTCACGGCATTGTTGACAGATGGAGCTGCACTCCTCTGCTGTCGGGTTTGTAACGGCCTCGGCGTTCATCGGTTTCAGGCTGACAGAGATGTAGACTCCGGCCCATTAATGAGAGCAGGACAGACACATTAACCTTTCCTCGGGCTTTCCTCATCTCAGACGCTGAAGATCCACAGTCGCTTGTGTACCGATCTCATTATTTCCTAAAGGAAGCTGTTAACGGTGTGAGGATGGAGTACTACGGCATCCAAATGACCGCTTGTGCTTTATAGCCTTATATATTTCCATTTAAGTTAAACATTCTTCATTTCAAGTTCTGTCGTGAATTGAATAATTGGAAACTTTAGTAATCATGGGCCGAACACAACAGCAGTCTTAAAGATTGATTAAGACATTATTCAAGCAAGAAAGCTTAAAAAATCACTCTGAATTTAAAGGTGCAATATATTGAACACTGAGCATTTTTACTGCAGCAAACAACTATTTGCTATGTAAATATATAGTTGAGTAATGTTTACTGAGAATAAAGTTGCTCTGAGCTTCTCCTTGATTGTTTAATGTAATAAATAAAGGAAATTTTACGCTAAATTGTCATCTCATTAAGATCTTATGTCGGTATAAACAAAAGAGCATGTGTTTTTCTTTGTTATGTAGCAATTTTATTGTATTTATGGTGTCATATCACAGCAGAAGTCACTTAACATTGAGCAGGACTATAATATGCTTGTGATTTTCAAAGTCCCAACATCAATTAACTAATCAGCACTTTATTTTCACAGTGTTGGGAGGTTCAGGCTGTCCATCACAAAAAAACAAGCAATTTGAAGGTGATAATTGTGATGCACATTTTCCCCATTTTTTCCCAATTCATCATCAGTTAGTCAGCTGATCCAGTCTGCTCTCGGTGAGTTTTGGGCCGTCAGAATTGCATAGGAACTTTCTTTTTCAGCCCCCAAACCTTTTAAGATGGTTTTGTTAGACATGTGGACCGTCTATAGGGTTCTGAGCGAGCGCCGCCTGGCTCCAGATGACAGGGTTCAAATGGGCCTCTGCAATCTATATGGTAAGTGGCTCTTTTCATAGGTTGATTACATCAGACAATGATCTCCGAGAACAGCTCCGAAAGGCAGAGACGTGCAATTATCTCCAGTTGGAATAGCTGACATGGCTTACATGCCGTACCGAGGCGGATGTCTGTCCTCGTCGCTGTAGGTTCAACCTCCACATCCGGGTTCACGTTCATCAGAAAGTGAGGTCGCAGGTCGCCTCCTCCTATACGTGTGTGTGTGTGTGTGTTTGCACAGCCTTGTTTGTGTGTGGGGCGGTGACTGTTTAGTAGTGATGCACCTTCATTATGTTGTCTGTGATGTCATCATATATCTAGAGTTTCACATATTTCTATGCATCTCAATGTGACAGTTTTTCATTCAGGCCAAAAGGCTCCACCGTCTTTAACATTTTACATTGAAACTGACATTTGGAACAAATTTCCATGTCACCCTTTGTATCAATTTCAATCATTTCCATAATGACTTTTCGTCCCGCGGCACCATCAGGTCCATCTTTTTATTCATCTCATACTGAGGGATAGGGATGACGTTCGCCCTTTGTGTTTGGAGCTTAACAGCATCCGTTTACATGGTCAACACTGAACCTGCTTAACATCAACATGTTGATTGACATAGTGAGGTGCAGCCTCGCAGTCACACTTCTAACTTAAGATAAGATGGAGATATTGTTTTGTCTCCTCCTTGGACCTGAAGGACAGGTTTCCACCATCACCGGCCTGAAAAAAGAGGCTGATATTTGAGTCATTTTCTACCTGAGTGAGGCAGAGACATGTGGTTATTCATGTTTACTGTTTTAATCCACCGTTTGTCACCAGATACTGACTCTCACAGCCGAGAGCGTCCCTCCTTCCTGTCACCTCAGTGCAGCGCCGCTATTGGATCTATGCAACTCTCAGTCCACGGCTTTCAAAACCAAGCAATCTGGGCAAATAAAGTGCCTTTTTTTTGTCTTGCGGATCGATAAAGTCAGTGGGGCCCTTTCTATTTTAAACTGCCATAGCAGACTGAAATAGATGAACAGAGAAAGTGATCAGTGGGTTGAAACACAGCAGACAAACAGAGGAGAAGAAGAAGCAGGTGCTCCATGCAGAATCATCTGCTCTGTTGCTTCTTCAAAGACGAAAGACAAAAGGAAAAATGGCTCTTTATTAGAGTGCTTCTTCTTCTTGGCATTAACGGTGTCTGTGGTTTCAAAGAGAGAGTGAAAATAGAGTGAAATCAATTAAAAGGGCTGTTGTTTATCCGGGGAGGGGGAGGTTAATTCTTAAACCCAGGTTATGTGAGAACATTTGCTGCATAAATATATTCCCATAAAGCATCATAATATGGAGCAGCTACTTAACAACCACTACCTCTGATATGTAAACCAGTAGGTCTCCCAGTGGGTTCTGCTGGGAAACACACAGTTTGATCTTATTGGTCAGCCGCAGCCCGCAGACCTCTATAAAGCGCACCGACGGGCGCTGCGGAGCTGAGACCGTCTGGGTGCGCAGAGCGGCGCCGCGGAGCGCGCACGTTTACCCGGGGAGCAAACACCTGTTACCGGCGGAGAGGACGGAGACGAGACGCTTTCCTCGGCTTGGTAAGTGTTTTATTTCTACATTTCTGCAGACGGAAGAAGCATGTTGCACCAGACTGCATGGAGACGCAGAGGTTTGGAGTTTTATTTTTCATTTATTTAATTTTTTTAAAGCGATTGTTGAATTGAATACTCGTTTGGAACTTTTATTTAACATTTTTCTTCAACTTTTTGTTTAAATTTAAACCTCATAACCTCACATATCTGCTGTTAGAGACGTCATATAGATTAAAATGTATGTTTATGGCCCCTTTTCTCTCCGTCTGCGCTTTTATTTTTGTAAAAATATTTGTAAATCCGAAAAATAGAGAGAATAAAATGCACCCAAGCGAGGAGGAAGCACGCATAATTGTTTGGTACTTTGGATATATCAAGATTGAAAAAGAAAAAATAAGGAAAAACCCTTTTTAGTTCTTTGTTATCCATTAACTTTCAATGTAAATCTTCACACCAACAACCAATAAAACCACTCTGCTGTTTAAAATCAAGTATGACTGATATATTTGTTGTAAATATTGTAGTTGATTTCACATATCTGTTGAAATCCTTGATATTGCTGCCTGTTGAGACACGGTTGCTGCTGGTTTCTGGACTAAAATGTCATCTCAGTTTGTAAATGAGCTTCTAAAGACTTTCTGAAGATCCCACAGTAGTGGTGGTGCTCTTTATAACCAAGTTATGTTGGTGACGTACTTATATAATGTGCTTTACGTACGCATTTGACTTAGTTCACATAGTTATTTGAAGCCATCCACGGTGTTTTTCACCCAAACCCAACCATCTGGTTTTGTTGCGTAAACAAACGGCGTAAAGCCGTTTCACAACGTCAGCAATGTGGCGTAGAAATGACGCAAAGCCGAAAATGTCAAGCATTTTGGAAATGTTGTGCTATTTATGTGCAAAAGTTGAGTGCTCTACCTGCAGTCGGTCCTGTTTATTCAGAAACCCAGAGGTTTAACAGGTTTTATTTGTATTTTTTCTCAGGTCTTCTGATCGTTTGCACCCCTCCCCCCCCTGTGTGTTATTGCAGACACCTGACTGCACCTCCTCCACACGCCCACTGTCTGGTGGGACCATGTGGGTTCTGGATAAGATTCGTGGGTCGGTGGAGACCGGCGTGTTGCGTCAGGGGGAGAACGGAGACAAGAAAGGCGTTCCCTACAGCAACGTCCTCACCCCGGACAAGATCCCGGACTTCTTCATTCCTCCCAAGCTGGTGAGCGGCCCCCCTGAACCCGAGGTTCCTAACATAAAGCCCACAGAAGCACTGCAGCCCTCGACCTCAGAGCAGACGATCGGCAGCGGGAGGAAGATCAGCGGCCCGAAGAGTCCACGCCTCGTGGCTAAGATCGCTGGAGACACCAAGAACCTGCTGAGAGCAGCAAACCGTCACATCATCCAGATCGAGAGCGCCGACGATGTTGGCGACACCAACGCAGACCCGCAGTCGCAGACGGCGATGTCCCTGCCTTATGTGCCCAAGACTCAAACGCCTTATGGGTTCGCCACCTTGAAGGAAAGCCCCCACACCCGCCGCAAAGAGTCGCTATTCCACAGCGAGCTGACCAGTCCCATCACCTCCCCGAACACCCAGAGGAAGACCCAGGGGAGACACAGCGAAGGGAGCAACCACCTGAACCCGGCCGACTTCAACACCTCTCACATGAATCCGTACCGGTACTTCAGCGGAGGGGAGAGTGACACCTGCTCCTCGGCCGAGTCCTCCCCCTTCAGCTCTCCCCTGCTCTCCCGCTCCGCCTCCCTGCTCAAGATCTTCACCCACGAGACGCAGGCCAAGGTGGTGAAGGCCAAGCGCACGTTCGCCCGCCACAGCTCCCTCTCCACCGACGAGTGCAGCTCGGCCGAGCCCAGCCCCAACATCCAGCGGCGGCTGCACGTCCCCTCCTTCCACGGCGCCGGGGGGTCAGACCAGGGGCTCCACCGGGAGCACACCATCAACCTCCACAAAGGGGGCACGGTGAGGATCAGCGCCAACTACGACGCCAGCACCTCCCGCCTCCTCATCCGCGTCCTGGCGGCGGAGAGCCTCTACGACAAGCACGTGGACATCAAGAGCATCAACTGCTGCGTGTCCGTCTACCTGAACCCGGGCAAGCTGCAGAAGCAGAGGAGCAACATCATCAAGAACAGCCGCAACCCGGTCTTCAACGAGGACTTCTTCTTCGACTCCATAAGCCTGGTTCAGGTGAAGAACCTGCTGGTGAAGTTCAAGGTGGTCAACAAAGGCACCAGCCTCAAGAGGGATACCCTGCTGGGGGAGCGAGAGGTGCTTCTAACGAAGCTGCTCTCGGCGGTGTAAAGCCTCAGTACCCGGAGGTCAAAGGAGGCAACAAAAACAAACAGACACTGATTGAAACTGAAATTAGAAGTTTGCACTGCTTCCTATTCAAACTGCTCTTTTTAATCCAATCGGTGAAAAGAGCCCACATTAGAATTTAGGGAGTGGAAGGAAAGAGGGACTTTCTTCTGAGAAGCTCAGAAATCCTCTTGATGTTTGGACGGATGACGGATGTGTGATGGTCAAGGCTCTCCTCGTTCCTTCTCCCAATAATGAACGCTCATTAAATGAAGCCAGGCTCGGCAGCAACGGATTCATTTGACAGATGAAAGGTTTTATTTTTTTCCTTTCTGCACACATCTCCCAGCCAACTTCCTCAGTCGCGTCTGGTTCAAAGGTTGGACAACACCTGTGTATCAGGCCGCACCGCTGTCCTCGCCTGCACTCGTGTTTTTAGAAATGATTTTAATGTGATTATGAATCCGCCGCGGCGCAGGATGCGGATCCACATCGGGCACACCGTGTGTTCGGCACAAAAGATGCTTTTGTGATTGGGAGCTTTGAAGTGGCACTACATCCTGATGTGCAAATGACCCTTTGATCCCAGTTGCCATGGCCCACAATCCATCTGGGGAGGGCGAGGAACAAACAGAGCGAGCCACAATAGTCACATTTACATGCACGCTAGAAAATAGAATCGGTCGCTGGCATCTGTTTGTGTCGGTCTAATTACAATCTCATTAATATAAAGATGAACTCCAGTAATAAGTATGCGCCTGCAAGTAAAAGATGCCCTGTGGAGTTTTCTAGTATGTAGTGTTTACACTCAGCGTTTCCTACTTAATTGCATTGTGCACTGAATGCATTTCCTTCCCCATTAGACGATTGATTAAATATTTAAACTGCATGCTTTACATCCGTGTTTGCATGATAGCGCCTTATTTTTGACTGCATTCATTCAGTTTGTCTGTCAGTCAGCAGAACAGTGTGTAACTAAATGAGGACCCACCCTCTCCATCGTTACTCCACAGCGCTACTAGTGGTAAAACACTCCACAGGGTACCTTTTAAAGTTTATTTTTCTTTCAACTTTCTTTTAAATCTGAAACCTGTTTCTAATGCAAATACATTTTTTTTTCAAGTGAAGTAAAATAGATTGCTTCTAGTGGATAAAATATTCTGATATTTATTTTTCACAGCAACAAAAGCATTCACACAAAACTTCTTGGTTAGGTTGAGGAAAAGATCGTTGTCTGGGTTTAAATAAGTACATATGTTTCTGACGTATGTGGTGTTAGTTACGTAACAAGCAGCATATTTAAGGTGCATAATATGGGAATTATTTCGATTGGCTCTCTGTCACCTGAGCCATCAAACAGTGCAAATAAGCATATATTTCTCCTTTAAAATAAGTCAACGTTGACTTATGGTTTTACACAGGACACAAACGGCAGTCTCCTGGGTGAAAGTCCTGAGTAAAAGGCAGCATTGCACGTCTTGGTGGGTTATATAAAAAAATTACACCAACATTTTGACACTAGTTTATAAAAAATACAAGTTGATTTCTATTGGAAGCAGGATTCAATATTCTTACTTTTTTTTCACAAATTTGGTTTTAAAACTCACTTCATGCAGTGTACCTGGATTAGCCACCAGTTTTGTCTCAAAAGAAACACACTGAGCTAAAAGGAAGATATGTTTGCAGGATATAAAAGAATAAATACAACAATTAGACAATTAGCTTTAGCCTTTCAGCTTCAGTCCAATCTTTCTACTCTAAAGTAGCACCTGAAGGATTGCGTTTTCATTCGTTTTGGTTCGTATAGATAGCAGATGTAGATATCAGTGTGACGAGAAACGAAGTCACACTTTATTTTTACGGTGTAACATGTCCATGTAAACAGTCAGTTTATGCAACTAGGCTGCTGCCTTAGTCACAGTATTGAAAGTGGAAAAATACTTGTTTGCATGTAAATGTATTAAATGTCTCGTATGAGAATAACAGAGCTCTGGTGTCACGGTGGAGAATACCAGTTGCATGGCACAAATATGTCACTGACATACTGGTGTTTGCATGACATGCTCAAAGTTTTATGAAACCCAAAAGCCTTACTGTGTGTATGTGTGTGTGTGTGTGTGTGTGTGTGTGTGTGTTTTGAATAGCATGACATTTTGTCCAAAGTTGTTAAATTTCTATGTACGACATCGTATTTTGTAAAATGCTTTGGAAAGGTTTGAACCGTGTGTTGGATTTGTACTGTTTAGAACTACATACGGACTAGTTTCTACAACCGTCAGCAAAATGCCAATTATGCACCAGCGAGTGAAAAGTGAGAGGCATTTTAATCACATCAGTTTCATCTGTAATGAATCCCGGGAGGACGAGGTAGAAATAAGGAAAACAATGAATATTACGTTTTACGTCATAAACAGCAGTTCTCTCTCTCCTCTTTCGAGAAACTACAGACAGAGAAGAAGTCGGAGACATCAGAGTGATGCAAATGTCTTACAAGCAGCTCCAAAGCTTCACTTTAATCCTGAGAGGATTACTCTCCCTCCTGTGTTTGTAGCTCACTTGTAGCATCGTTCTTGATATGCTCTATATCTGTTATATACAGTGACACTGCTGGTTGGCTTCGTTATGGTGGAAAATCTGTTGTAATTCCTGTTGCAAACATACAGTGCCTGCTCGTAGGGTTATTGTATTTTCTACTCAGACTTCCCCAAATTGTACTCCGTTGGCGTTGTTACTCTTGAACCTTTCTGGGGTTTCTTCTCAGCATGACTGTCATACTTTGTGTCAGTAATGAATTTCTGTGGATTCATGTTGCGCAGTGGTGGCTCGCCTTGTGCTCTGATTTGGTGCAGACACATGTTTATGATAGTACGCCTGAAATATGGGTTCTGCAAACTGTCCAACTGAGTTTTCTTTTCTTTTTTGAATATAGTTTTGTCTGTTTTATCATGTAGTTAATTATTTAATAGAATGGGGGAAAAAAACAATAAACAGTGATCTGACTACTTCTGGCCAGACCTTGTCACAGATTCCTATTCTTCAAAGGGTTTTAAAGCTACGCTAATCTCAATAGAGCAACCTTATCCTTAAACATATCTAGACTTGATAGGAGGTAACATCTGTTACACTTTGGAGCTTTTTTAAAAAAGTGTTTCTTCTTTCTCTTGCTGCCACAGGCTCTCTAAAAGCTGCAGCACATTTGATAAGAGTCACATGTCACTTCCTGCCTGAATGGTTTCAGGAAAGTCACAACACACACACACACACACACACACACACACACACACACACACACAAATGTAGCCTCTGTGTTTGCTGCAGTAAACATATTAAGATGGAGTAAAAATACAAAGTACTGCAAAAGGTAAAATAAAAAATCTAGAATCGTACATTTCTGACAAAAATATTAAAACAATACAATCACATTTACATCAATATGCCTAAGAACATCCCTTTTTCTGAACAGGATATTTATTGAATTGGTTTATCCACTTTTATTGCCCTTCTTAGGCTTACCACAATATATCTCTAACAGAAATAAATTCAACAAAGTTAAGAGGTGATAAATCCTGATAAACCCACTTGACTTCTGTTTGAATAACTATGAAAACGCATGTTAGCCTGATTTCATACACAAACCAAAATGTAACCATAACAAATGATGCTTTTGCATTGATGTTCGGTAACCATGGTGACCAGTGGACTGGTCCAGGGCACAGTGACTTAGCAAACTGTTCTTTTCAAGGCATTCTCACATTGTAACAGATGTGGAAATAAAAAAATCTTGACTCGGTTGGTTACTTTAAACGTTGACCTTTGTTTGAGGAATTACTAGAATTGGCCTTCCTATAATCCTGCTGGTGGAAATCAGTCCTTGTGTCCCTGCACTCGATAGCTGTTTAATTACATAAGGGGCGGAGAGGCTTGACTGATAACATCTAAAAGGACGATTGAGTAAAGTGTCAGTGCCGGTGTGTGTGAGAGAGTAGTGGTCAGGTGGATGTTGTTAACGGTGACATTTAATTGATTTTTTAAAATGATTATTATTTTAAATATACTGTATATAAGCTGAAGTGTCCCTCAAGTCTTCCTGGCTTGATGGTTCTCGGTGAAACATGAGACTGAAAAGTGCCCGTCCGTTACTTGACACTGAACTCTTCACACTTGTATAAACAAATGGATGCTGGTTTCCATGTGCTGTTGCTGTTCTTGTTGTGTGTCTGGCCTGTGCAACAGATACTGACGGCTGTACTCTGGTTATTTACTGTGCTAATGGATGTGAAATGCTTTCATTAAAGGAACGTTTTCCCAGCATCCCTGCTTATGTTTGTTCTGATTTATAATTCACTGATGCACTAGATGAGGTGACAATATTTGCATCAAAATAATAATAATAAATGTTTCTCAAATTAAATGTTCTTTTATGTGCTGCAGAAACATATAAACTATTTCAAACACAATGGAATATTTAAAAAATGCATTTTCACAAAGACAATAAAAGGTTTACATGTGTGAGATACGGTACATCAACATTTCTCTGTAGAAAATCTTATATTTGTGGGAGAAATATGTTTTAGGTGGAATAATTTCAAATATATTTGTAACAGCAAATACAAGATTACACGATAGTGAACCAGAAAACAGATGATCATAACTATACAAAAACAATACATGTTTAAATCAAATGAAGGAAAACTGATAAATAAATATAAATAAACATAAAATATAGTGTTTTTAAAATGGCACTTTGGCATCACCATTTAAAATGACAAATTTGAAGTGATGATGGAGGAGTCTCTCCTCTGACTTTCACTTGATTTACCACGATAATGCAACATTTCAGTTCTCTCAGACTAACCCCAAATATTGTTAAAGATGTCTTCCCACTTAAAATGACATATTCAACCGATATTGCAGGCGTCCTGTCCTTCTCAACCTCTGTCCCTCTTCTTATCGTGAACACCAGAGATATTAAACATCTCATCTCCGCCATGCTTTATGTAATTAGCAGGGTAAACGTACTGCACCATCACTGTTAGCCTCAGGGAGGAGTCAGTCTTGAGCTGCCTGTTTGGAGAGGAATCGCGTGGGAGGCAGGAGGAGACAGGAGGCAGGAGGAGACAGGAGGCAGGAGCTGTTACACACCAGGGAAACACCAGGAGTAACTGCTGCCAATGTCACATTTCAGAATCAGAACGTAAAGAGAGCGGCATCTTTTTATGGAAACATGAGCACAGATGTAATGTGGTTTATGTGAAAGTGGTTGCTTTTTAAAATTGAGCTGACACAAAAAAAATAGAACTTTAACCCCTTGAGATCACATACCCGGTCATATTGTGCAACAAGTAAAAATGATGGCGAAAAAATGATAAATAATCAGTTTCTTGGAAAAACAAAATATGACACGTGCTTACATCAACTAGTATCAACCAATAATATCATGACATCCATCCATGAATCAATTTGAACTTCAGCACTGCTAGAGACAGTCGTATAATCTTTTAAATGATCAAATCAATGTTATATATCCAGCTATCATATTTCTTTCGGAAACACAAGCTGAAGCTAAAATGCTATTTCAGCTTGACTTTTACCATATTAACCAAGCCAACATGTTTATTTAGCTGTAAACAGGAAGCACAGTTGATGCTGATGGGAATGTATTCCTAAACCAAAGTGTGAACGTCTCAGCCAATCATATGCGTCGGTGCCTGTCACGTGTTGCAAATAGCTACGCAATGCCCACTGGGAAGCGGGACGGGAGCGGAGGAGCGTAGCTAGCTAAAGCCCTGTTAGCCTGGATAATTAGCTGTCAGTAATTAAGAAACAATCTGCAAATAACGCAAGAAAAGAAGCAAAAGGGACGTTTTCTTTTATCCACAATGATTCGGGGACTTTTATTGTATTTATCCTTTATGTGACGACAGATAAAAACCCGGTTGTCCTCTACAACTAACGTTAACTCCCGTTAAGTTTCGTTTTAAGTATGTCGAGGTCGTGTTCCGGTCTGTGTGTTATTGTCAAGTTCAGCTGGAAAACACGGACGTTTACCGGACATGTTCACCGGACTGAACGGCAACGTTTGTCCACCAACTGGGTAAGGAATATTATTTATTATTTTTGAGACGCTATTGTGTTACATGCTGCTAGCTAACGGACACCAAAAACGGTTAATAGTCACGTTAATGGCCGCCGTGTCCGCGGGAAACTCATCTCTAAAAGTAAGAAAAACACTTTGTATTGGAAGAAGAAATGACAGAAATCATCATCATCAGAAAGTATCAGGGCATGTTTTTTTCCAATAAGTAATTGAGTCTGTCTGACATTGCAGAACGGTTAAAATGAATTATTACTGTTACATTTGAATTTCTTAATTAGTCCCCCTTTTTTTTGTAAAAAGTCAACCGGTTGTTAAACTGGCAGCATCATATCCGGAAACCCTGCACTCTGACCTCCAATGAATCACTTAAACTTTTTGCATTTCTACTGGTCAAATGAGATGATTTTTCTCAGTGACCCCAAACAACGGTGTCTGCTATGACTGAACACTTCCACCATGGCTGATGACACACACACACACACACACACACACACACACACACACACACACACTTTTAGCTTTCCTGTGCCAGCTGCACACGAGACGATGCCACTGCTTATACCCAAGAAAGAAAATGTTTTCCAATATCTCTCATCTGCCGTTGTTCATTTCCATCCTCTGCCGGATGCCTCTCACAGCTTGTAAATTGATTTATAATGCTGTCTCCTCCCGAGTGGGGGGGAGATACTGTGGAAACTGGGAGAATGGGTGCGACGTGGCAGCAACAATGAAAACCTATACTCTCCGTAGGGCAAATTTGATTGGGGCAATTTCCATCGCTGGCTTCCTTGGCTTGAGGAAGGGAAGGTTGAGGGCTGTTATTGGCTTTGGGATTGCTATAGCAACCACCGAGCAGAGTGGTTTGCTGAGTGAAGGAATGAGATGAGTGTGTATGTGTGCGTAAAGTGGGGTTGAGTATTGCTGTATAAATTGCAATGCAGTGTAATTGTAGCACGCTGTGTTTTTCCTTTCAGAGTTAACCCTCAAACTAAAATTTAATTTGGTCTGATCTTCAATTAGTGGCCCTCACAACTTTCTCATTGTGTGAGTCCAGTCACATACTGAATGTTTTTTTTTCACGTAATTTCTGCCTGCTAGTCATTGGTACGCAACAGATGTTTTGCCAGACACTATCCACACCTGAAACTCCACTAATGCAGTTGTTTTGCACCATAAAAGACCACTTCAACATAGTTATATGAATATTCTACAAACCTGTTGCACAGTGGGCATTGGCTTGTCACACACATACTAATAACTAAGCAGCAGAAAACACGTAAATTACAAGTACCTAAAGATTGGACTTACAGTACTGAGTAAAGGTACTTTCCACCATACACCAGCTTCATCTTCCTTCCAACACTGGTTGTTTTTGATGTTGTGCAGAGAGAAGTATGTGGTCCTTCTGTCAGTTTATCTCCTGAAATGATCGTTCGCCAAATATTGATTGACCATTTACAGCTTAGCAACCGTAACTAGACACATGAAGTCAGTGAAGCTTATGGTGTCAACGCCGCAGGCTTATCAGAAATTGTAGGACCAGCACATCCTCTGTAAACTCCCTAGCAGTGTTTGGGGGTAATGGCTTTGTCTGGCTTTTTTTCAAGCACATATTTCATTTTGACATGTCAAAGCAAAACGAGCACAGATGTAATTAATAATGTTAATGATGTGCGTGTTTCATTTAGCTGTGCAGCTCCAGGGAAGGGTTGAGTGAGAATATTGCCAGTTGTTTGTTTTTTTGGGTGCAAATTATTGTAATTTTATTTTGCTTCTTTAATGGTCTGCCTCTGAAGAACAGGAGCCTCTGAGCCACTGCTCAGCAGGCAGAGAGATGGGGACGGGGAAAAGGGCTGGGTATCCGATTCACAAGGTCTGGATTCAATTTAATCACCGATTCGATTTAATATCGATTCGGTTAGGGATATTGCATGGCTTTGCTTTTGTGCAGGTCTTCTCTGTCTTCATAGTTTTTGAATCTAAAATGCAACCACACATCTGCGTTAAGCCTTCAGTGTTTTGGTTCAATACTACTAGTCTCCCGTGATTTATTAATCGATATCAGAATATGCAAAAGAAGATCTTACGATTTTAAACAGAAAATGTATTATGTGGAGTTCTATTTCGTTTTTGTCAATTTTGAAGGGAGTGTGTTTGAAGACGCTTGAACAGTTGATCTCCCAGCCCAAACTGTATTTGGGGGAAGGGCACTTCAATTTGTTCATGTTGGTTAAGTGGTACAGCTTAATGGGATACTTAATGGAACAGAGCCATCATTTGCTATTTGATACACCTGTGCCTTTTTCGACATTCTGCTGTGAAAATGTTTTTTTTTTTTGAGGTTGAGAACCAAAATTCTTTGCTAAATTTTACATTTCTTTTGTATTTTTGGACTATGTTTTACTATTAAGCACCTTAACGGGGCTTCTGTACGCTAGAGGTGTGAATCTTCACCGGCCTTGTGATTCATTTATGAATGTACACCAATTCTTGATGCATCTCAGTATATAGCATCGCCAATTTTCTCAGCAATTTCAAGGAATCAGATCAATCTGAACTAGAAATTGCTTTCAAAACCAAGACTACAACAGTCTATAATAAAATTCCTGTATCTGTGACTCACCTCTGTACAGTAAATCCTTCTGCAGTGTATTATAAGTGTGCCATAATCGACAATAAGGTGCATATAGGGCTGAGGGATCATGGACACGCTGCTGTGAAAGGTCAGTTACAGTCGCAGGTTAATTCAATCCTTTATCGCCACAGTCAGACACCTGAGAGAAACACACTGTGTTACAAAGGAGAGTACATCCACGAGGAGCATTCGTGCTGCGTTTATCACTTGTGTGCCGGCACCATTAATGATCAGTAGCTGCTCGACCTCAAGTGACCCAGCCAGCTCCCGTAGGCCCGAACCAGTGAGATGGCCGACCCATCAGCCACCAGTAATGTGGTTCAATTGTCTTGCTATGTAACCCCAATACATTCGGTTTACTGCCATAGAAGAGTATGGAACCCAGAGCACTTTCACATTGGAACCAATGAAGTAATTTTTCTGAGAAAATGTTTGTCAAATACTAATGAATTGATTAATCGACTACTTGTTGCAGCTCTAGAATGTATAATATTAACTGTTCAAATGTTTTGGCATCTACTCCCTTAAAAAAACAACTGATGAAATGAATATAAACTCATGAGAGTAGATTATGGGTTTCATAATTCACATTATTGAGATGCTGTCTTGTTTCAGGGCATCATTATGGGAGATATTATCGGATGCATCATTGAAATATTGACCGATGCAGATCAAGTGTAAAGGGCTGTGTTGAAACAGAACAATCATTATTTATTGTGGATTACCCACCTGTTTATTCACCATATAATACATATCACTGTAGTGATGGAGGAGGTGCAATGATGGAAAATATTGTCCGCATTTGTCTTCCCTAATTTGTCGATGACAAAGGACAAGAAATAAGAGCACCTGTATTGATTTTTTACTATAGAAATGGTGTGACTTCCCTAATGGAAAAAACAATAAATGAATGAAAGGAAATGAAAGCAGTTTCATTAACTAGTCATCAACACTGTAGACGCGGTGAGGGCTATTTTCCCCTCCAGTCTCGTCTTATTAGGATGATATTGAGGGAAGCACTGTACTGTTTGTTCCCTCACAAAGTGGCAAATTATTTATGTCTTCAACATCCTGACATGATGTCCTCATCAACACATGCACCTGGCACCCTTTCATCTTCACATCAAACCTCAATCTTTCTCATGGTCACAAGTTAAATGACATATTTCAAGGTTACATGGTTCATTTATTGTTATTCTGCAACATAGGTTTGCACAACAAAATGCAAGTTCTAGTCCCTTTGTGCAACAAGGGAATAGCAATTCAATAATCCCTGTTGCGTTTGCCTTGAACATGGCAATTTTTAAGGATGTACGATCTTATCATCGAACTCTCGGCAAGAAATTGAATATGGTTATTTCCCATAATCTGTTAGACACATCAGAATTAAATAACACTCACAATTTTCATCATCTATTCTGTACACCAGCATATTTTAGGTTTTGTCCTGTTATTTTGTGGAAAATGTTTTGTGCATTACTGGAATTTTAAATAAAAAAGATTTGTAAAGACTGCCGACTGATGAAAGAGGAGGATGTTGTGCCGAGGTGAACTGTAGAAGTAATAATCAATGAACCCTGATTTCCCACAGCGGAGCTCATCGATCTGACAAGCACAGCTTTTTAAGTAACATACAGAGATGTCCGCCTTGAGACTGAGCATTAATGCTCACATTTATGGTGATCCGCACTGCTTGGCCTGAGCAAACATCCAGGGAAGTTAGGCAGCGAAGAGGCTTTCGTTCTATTTCATGAACAAGCCTTTACGGTTTGTTTACCGTCCATGCTCTTGAAGATCTGACTTTTACCCGACAGCCTCAATTTTCTGTATGACCGGAATCAGCAAGCATTGTTTGTTGTCCAGATTAATCAGTCTTGATAAGAGACGGAGGAAAAAAATGTGTGCGTCTGTTACGGATTAAACGGCATACCTTGAGGTTGCCATGGTGACTGGCAGGCAGCAGACACCTGTGAATTAACATTAGTGCCGCAGCACCAGGATCTTAATTAGAGACGCAGGGAAAGAACAGGACCGCTGCATGTTTTCCTGGCCCTTTATCAACATACTGCTCCATGAAATCAAAGAGAATTAGCTTTCAAATGAACAGGTGTCATATAGAGGAAGGCAGGCGTGGACAGAATGGCTATATTTATGTAAACACTGGTTGGTTTGAATGTAACCAGGTCCTCAGGACAATTCATCCAGACTGAGGGGTGAAGCCGAGCTGCTTCCCCGGTTTGTCCACGGCTGCTGTGTTTATGTTTCTGGTGAAAAGGCATGGTGGCAACATTAGCACGTCTGAGTTCTGCTGTTGACTCACCAGTGCAATTCTGAATTGCACAGAAAAGCGTTAACACTTAAAGGCCTAAATATAGATACATGTGACTAAAAGGAAAATACCAGCACATACCAGACAAATATTTTATTTACAAAAACAAGAAAGGATAAACTAAGCGTTTTGCATGTTATTATATTTTTAGTATGTTCTGGAAATGTTGGAAATATCTATGTTTATGTACAATAATGTAATGTCAATATAAGAGTGCCTATACAGCTACACCCGGGAGGAAAGAGAAGCATCTCTACTTCAACTTCAACTTCACTTTATTTATAGAGCACCTTTCATACATGAACATGTAACACAAAGTGCTTTACACATCAAAAAAGAAAAGAAAAAACAATTACAAATAAAGCCCCTCCCTCCCACCCTCCATACTACACACGCACACACACACAAACACACACACCTACACACTCTCACTACTGACAATAGGGAGACATGGCATGACACTGATGATTGAGGAAACGCTATCTTTGGGGCCATCCACACTGGGAGGAGTCGCAGGCTGTGCCACAGGGGGCACCAGTGCCCAGGCCCCCCGACACCGACAGACAACAGTCAGCCGGGCCGAAGGGACCCAGGGACAGCACCCCCAGCAGCAGCCCAGACACAGCTCCCAGTGTGGAAGGCCCCCCTGAGGAAACACTGGAGTTAAAGCTAAAAACTAAAACACATGAAAAAATAAGTGACCAGCTTAATAAAAGATAATAAAGATAGTAACATAAAACAATACCAATGATAAGTAAAACAACTAAAATTATTTAAGATCAATATCATCTAAAAACAAGATAAAAGCAAAAATATGAAATAAGATAAAATCACATAAGAACGTTAAAGAATTTAAAATACTAGTTAAAAGCCTGATTAAAAAGGTGTGTCTTTAACCTTCCTTTAAAAATATCAACTGTCTCTGCGGTCCTGAGGCTCTCTGGCAGGCTGTTCCACAGTCAGACACCTGAGAGAAACACACTGTGTTACAAAGGAGAGTACATCCACGAGGAGCATTCGTGCTGCGTTTATCACTTGTGTGCCGGCACCATTAATGATCAGTAGCTGCTCGACCTCAAGTGACCCAGCCAGCTCCCGTAGGCCCGAACCAGTGAGATGGCCGACCCATCAGCCACCAGTAATGTGGTTCAATTGTCTTGCTATGTAACCCCAATACATTCGGTTTACTGCCATAGAAGAGTATGGAACCCAGAGCACTTTCACATTGGAACCAATGAAGTAATTTTTCTGAGAAAATGTTTGTCAAATACTAATGAATTGATTAATCGACTACTTGTTGCAGCTCTAGAATGTATAATATTAACTGTTCAAATGTTTTGGCATCTACTCCCTTAAAAAAACAACTGATGAAATGAATATAAACTCATGAGAGTAGATTATGGGTTTCATAATTCACATTATTGAGATGCTGTCTTGTTTCAGGGCATCATTATGGGAGATATTATCGGATGCATCATTGAAATATTGACCGATGCAGATCAAGTGTAAAGGGCTGTGTTGAAACAGAACAATCATTATTTATTGTGGATTACCCACCTGTTTATTCACCATATAATACATATCACTGTAGTGATGGAGGAGGTGCAATGATGGAAAATATTGTCCGCATTTGTCTTCCCTAATTTGTCGATGACAAAGGACAAGAAATAAGAGCACCTGTATTGATTTTTTACTATAGAAATGGTGTGACTTCCCTAATGGAAAAAACAATAAATGAATGAAAGGAAATGAAAGCAGTTTCATTAACTAGTCATCAACACTGTAGACGCGGTGAGGGCTATTTTCCCCTCCAGTCTCGTCTTATTAGGATGATATTGAGGGAAGCACTGTACTGTTTGTTCCCTCACAAAGTGGCAAATTATTTATGTCTTCAACATCCTGACATGATGTCCTCATCAACACATGCACCTGGCACCCTTTCATCTTCACATCAAACCTCAATCTTTCTCATGGTCACAAGTTAAATGACATATTTCAAGGTTACATGGTTCATTTATTGTTATTCTGCAACATAGGTTTGCACAACAAAATGCAAGTTCTAGTCCCTTTGTGCAACAAGGGAATAGCAATTCAATAATCCCTGTTGCGTTTGCCTTGAACATGGCAATTTTTAAGGATGTACGATCTTATCATCGAACTCTCGGCAAGAAATTGAATATGGTTATTTCCCATAATCTGTTAGACACATCAGAATTAAATAACACTCACAATTTTCATCATCTATTCTGTACACCAGCATATTTTAGGTTTTGTCCTGTTATTTTGTGGAAAATGTTTTGTGCATTACTGGAATTTTAAATAAAAAAGATTTGTAAAGACTGCCGACTGATGAAAGAGGAGGATGTTGTGCCGAGGTGAACTGTAGAAGTAATAATCAATGAACCCTGATTTCCCACAGCGGAGCTCATCGATCTGACAAGCACAGCTTTTTAAGTAACATACAGAGATGTCCGCCTTGAGACTGAGCATTAATGCTCACATTTATGGTGATCCGCACTGCTTGGCCTGAGCAAACATCCAGGGAAGTTAGGCAGCGAAGAGGCTTTCGTTCTATTTCATGAACAAGCCTTTACGGTTTGTTTACCGTCCATGCTCTTGAAGATCTGACTTTTACCCGACAGCCTCAATTTTCTGTATGACCGGAATCAGCAAGCATTGTTTGTTGTCCAGATTAATCAGTCTTGATAAGAGACGGAGGAAAAAAATGTGTGCGTCTGTTACGGATTAAACGGCATACCTTGAGGTTGCCATGGTGACTGGCAGGCAGCAGACACCTGTGAATTAACATTAGTGCCGCAGCACCAGGATCTTAATTAGAGACGCAGGGAAAGAACAGGACCGCTGCATGTTTTCCTGGCCCTTTATCAACATACTGCTCCATGAAATCAAAGAGAATTAGCTTTCAAATGAACAGGTGTCATATAGAGGAAGGCAGGCGTGGACAGAATGGCTATATTTATGTAAACACTGGTTGGTTTGAATGTAACCAGGTCCTCAGGACAATTCATCCAGACTGAGGGGTGAAGCCGAGCTGCTTCCCCGGTTTGTCCACGGCTGCTGTGTTTATGTTTCTGGTGAAAAGGCATGGTGGCAACATTAGCACGTCTGAGTTCTGCTGTTGACTCACCAGTGCAATTCTGAATTGCACAGAAAAGCGTTAACACTTAAAGGCCTAAATATAGATACATGTGACTAAAAGGAAAATACCAGCACATACCAGACAAATATTTTATTTACAAAAACAAGAAAGGATAAACTAAGCGTTTTGCATGTTATTATATTTTTAGTATGTTCTGGAAATGTTGGAAATATCTATGTTTATGTACAATAATGTAATGTCAATATAAGAGTGCCTATACAGCTACACCCGGGAGGAAAGAGAAGCATCTCTACTTCAACTTCAACTTCACTTTATTTATAGAGCACCTTTCATACATGAACATGTAACACAAAGTGCTTTACACATCAAAAAAGAAAAGAAAAAACAATTACAAATAAAGCCCCTCCCTCCCACCCTCCATACTACACACGCACACACACACAAACACACACACCTACACACTCTCACTACTGACAATAGGGAGACATGGCATGACACTGATGATTGAGGAAACGCTATCTTTGGGGCCATCCACACTGGGAGGAGTCGCAGGCTGTGCCACAGGGGGCACCAGTGCCCAGGCCCCCCGACACCGACAGACAACAGTCAGCCGGGCCGAAGGGACCCAGGGACAGCACCCCCAGCAGCAGCCCAGACACAGCTCCCAGTGTGGAAGGCCCCCCTGAGGAAACACTGGAGTTAAAGCTAAAAACTAAAACACATGAAAAAATAAGTGACCAGCTTAATAAAAGATAATAAAGATAGTAACATAAAACAATACCAATGATAAGTAAAACAACTAAAATTATTTAAGATCAATATCATCTAAAAACAAGATAAAAGCAAAAATATGAAATAAGATAAAATCACATAAGAACGTTAAAGAATTTAAAATACTAGTTAAAAGCCTGATTAAAAAGGTGTGTCTTTAACCTTCCTTTAAAAATATCAACTGTCTCTGCGGTCCTGAGGCTCTCTGGCAGGCTGTTCCACAGGTGGGGGCCATAGTAGCTAAATGCCGCCTCACCATGGTTTTAGTTCTGGGTTTGGGTATGGATAAAAGGCCAGTGCCGGAGGACCTCAGGGTCCGCGAGGGTTGATATGGTAAAAGCAGGTCAGCTAAATAAGAGGGCGCAAGGCCGTTAAGACATTTAAAAACGAGTAAAAGAACCTTAAAATCGATCCTGAAGCGTACGGGGAGCCAATGCAGCGACGCTAAAACTGGTGTAATGTGCTCCCGCCCTCTGGTCCTCGTCAGCACGCGTGCGGCTGAGTTCTGTAATAGTTGGAGATTTAAAGTACTCTTTTTGGGAAGACCAGAGAGCAGGGCATTACAATAATCTAAACGACAGGAGATAAAAGCATGCATCAGCACCTCCGTACTGGCCTGAGAGAGAAACGGGCGGACTCTGGCTATGTTCTTAAGATGATAAAAACCTATTTTCGTCATATTTTTGATATGTGGAATAAAATTCAGCTCAGAGTCAAAAATCACGCCCAGATTTTTTACTGACTGTGCTGGTTTAAGATCTTGTAGTTTTGGTAAAAGTTTCTCTCTCTGGCCTTCAGGACCTATAACTAAAACCTCAGTCTTGTCCTGGTTGAGCTGTAGGAAATTCTCTGCCATCCATGACTTAATGTCTAAAATACAGTTAAAAAGGGCGTCAATTGGCCCTGTGTCATCAGGAGACACGGCAATGTACAGTTGCGTATCGTCAGCATAACTATGGAAGCTGATGCCGTGCCTCCTGATGACGTCCCCAAGGGGCAGCATGTAAAGATTAAAAAGAAGTGGACCTAAAATTGACCCTTGGTCCCCACATCCAATTTCATGGGTTCTTGAGGAACATGTATCCATACTTACATAAAAGCATCGGTCTGTGAGATAAGAACAAAACCAGTTAAGAACAGTACCAGAGATGCCCACCAGGTGTCTGAGCCTATTTAATAAAATGTGATGGTCTACTGTATCAAAAGCTGCGCTTAGATCCAGTAGAACCAACACTGTGAGCTTTTTATTATCAAAATTCCACCTGATGTCGTTTAGAATCTTTAAAAGTGCTGACTCGGTACTGTGGTTTTTCCTAAAACCAGACTGATGTTTCTCTAAAATGTTAATTCTGTTTAAAAAGTCGTTAACTTGGTTAAAAACCAGTTTTTCTAAAATTTTACTTAAAAATGGTAAGTTGGATACAGGTCGGTAGTTATTAAAAACACTTGGATCTAAATTGCTCTTCTTCGGAAGGGGCTTCACCACCGCCGTTTTAAAGGCGCTGGGAAAGACACCCGTCTGAAGAGAGCAATTCATGATGTTTAAAAACTGTTCCTCGAAGAATCCATAAAACGATTTTAAAAGTGATGTGGGAATGGGATCTAAAAGGCAGGTTGTTGGGTTTACTTGGGAGAATACTCGACCAAGTGTCCTTGCATCAACCAGGGCAAAACTCTCCAGTGTTACCTCAGGTAAGGACATCAGTTCTGTGTTAACAGTTAAAACTTGATGGGATAAAATGCAGGATCTGATGTCCTTGATTTTGTTTCTGAAGTGGTCTGCAAAGTTCTCGCAAAGATCATCTGTGGGTGTCTTAAAAACTTTATTAGAATTAGTGCCTGTTAAAATATCAAAAGTGGAGAAGAGGAACCGGGGGTTGTTTTTATTGATGGTGATGAGTTGTGAGAAATGTGAAATTCGTGCCTTTTTGACTGTATTATTATCTCTGTGCACAGATATGTGAAACTTTTTTAGTCATTCAACCTTTTTTCCTACGCTTACACCTGTCTTGAAAACTTCATACTCTATTTATGCATTTCAAACTCAAGAGCTGTAGAGAAGATTTTAAAAATACTCACTGAATACAATATTCAGAGCACATCTATTACCGCCACGTGGCTCTAAATGGCTCTCGCTCTCAGCGGTTACTGCCATATCATGCAGGGGCAGAGTGGCAACCATTATCTAGCCAGTGGGGCACAACAAAGCGACTAACATGGACTTAAATGCACACGCGTCTGGCCCAGCTATGTATCCAAAACACAGAGAGACTGTGAAAGGAGTTTGATTCCATTCTCTGCTCAGGAGGCCATTATTCCTCTACAAATTGTAAATCGCAACTCAGTCAGTTTGATAAAAATCCAGAAAGAGCTTAATCTAGATAATTTTTCAATGTTAAATTAATATATAAATGATTTCTTGCTTTTGTGCGAGAGCTTTCTTTACTTGCCAGTTAATTCTGGTAAGACAAATTCATGAATGCCTATTATATGTCCCTTTCTTATTACTAGGCTGAAATTAGCTTAATGGAATGGAATATCCAGGAAATATTGAAGCTGTCTTATTAAAAAAGAACCACTATATGTCGTTTCAAATTTGAGATGAAATATAAACTGCACTTCATCATGAAGGATGCAAATTTTAAATTTTGACTCACTTAAGGTTGGCAGAGCACTCACTCAGCTTTTGAAACATTTTTAATATTTATTTTAACTGATAGCATGAATTGGTCAAAATACTAACTCTCGTTAACAGGAACGTTTGATGGTCAGGTAGTTCATTATTAACATCTCTAGTTCAGATCCAAGATAACACATGGCATGTCCTCTGAATCCTCACTGGTAACTCCAGTCCAGCAGATAAGGTTTTACTTTTCCTACATAAAGAAAATTAACTTATATTACTGCTGTGCTGGCAAATTTAGCATATAATCATAATTTTCTGCAGTGTTTGGAATTCAGACCCAATGTAAATGCACTGATTTGATTCTAAAGTGCAGTAAGCATTGAGCTTCCACTTAATAATAAGTTTATATTCGTTTGAAATCGTACCTTTGAAAGCTGATGATAATCAGTGTTTCACTGCTGTCTGGTTGAACCAATGTAAATGGTGCCGTCGCCTTGATGTCACGGTTTCTCTAAAACTCCTGTCTGGTGCTTGAAAGAAGAGATACTGTATAATCCTGTCAAAATGATGTTTGATTCTCTGTGTTGTCTCCACTGAACTCGGACTTAACGCGTCTCAGATTAAAAAGATTGGATTTCACACGCTTTGATGCTTTCCTGATTGGTGTAACTCGGCCTGTTCAAAGAAAGGCAGCAGGTTGTGTAAACCTTGAAAAAGACTAATTTATATCCATTTCATTCACAGTTTCATCCCTGCTGGTGATTTATTCGGTGCCATTTGTGGAATGTTTTTCACAGTTTCCTTTTCGAATATTCACGTATGAGTTTTGTCATGGATTGCTGATTTATTAATTAACTTCAAGGTTCTAGTGATCTCTCAACAGTTTTATAGTACAAAACCTTTGAATGGCTCAAAGTACCTTTTAGAGGGCGTTCACCTGTGTATTTAATGTGATTCACAACCAACACGTCTGTTGTTGAGGTCAAACCGAATCATCGGAGCCGATAGGATGTTTTACACACTACCTATCAGGGCTCCAGAGTGCGACCATTTTGGTCGCATATGCGACCAAAATTTTTATGAGTGCGACTGAAAAAAATAGTAGGTCGCACTGGTGCACCTAACGCTGCTCGAGTGAAAAAAAAAAAAAAATCATAAGCGCAGTATCTCTTTATGTTCTCCTGATGGCATCGTGGTCTAAACCAATAAGAGACGGAGCTCGGGCTGGTCCTTGCCTCTGATTGGCTGTGGTCCTTTTCACTGCTGTAAATTGTTAGGCTGGGTGAACCCTGCCTGAACTTCCGGGAAATTTGGATTTCGCTCGGCAGTTTAGGCTGGACACCCTCAGGCTTACTTTCGGGGTTACATTGCCAGAATCTTTGGCTCCAATCAGAAACGGCCATTCTCTCCTGGCACGCTATTGGCCTGCTCTGATTGGTTGTAGGACTATCCAATTGCGTACGGAGTCATTTGAACGATGCCCATTGATCCCGCCTCTTGAGCAGTAGAAACAAAGCGCAGCTTCCCCAGACTAATGTTCAATCTTAAAAGATTGACCTTAGTATGGTGAAAACCAGACTAGTAAATTGTGTCAGTTCGAACAATGCGAGCGAGCAGAGCAGGTACTCTGAGCGCTTCGATTCTCTTTGAAAGTGAAGAGAGGCAGAAAGCCTCGCCCCGAGACTAATTAAAAAGCCCAAAAATATGCCTTCAGACCGGACTGGTTGAAGCAATTTCCCTGGCTGATGTACGATGAAGAAAGGGACTCAATACACTGCATTTATTGTCGGGAGTGCGGTCAGAATTTGTCCGGTAATAGTGCGTTTGTGGAGGAGTCAACAACATTTCGCATCGAGACATTGAAAAAGCGCAATATGTCCAAAAAGCATACTACATGCCGTGATAAGTGTAAAGTGGCCCCTCATCCAGCTGCGTTTCAGCGTCAGGCTGTATCGATCAGGTCCGCTGAGGAATCTGAAATGATTATAAAATTCAACGTTGCATACAATATTGCAAAGGAGGAGTTGCCGTTCACTAAATTTAAGTCTGAAATGATTCTGATGAAACAAAATGCCTACACTAAAGAACAAGACAGCTGCGGAGGTTGGAAACGTCACGTACACGTCATTCATGATTGACGGAGACACAGACGTCTCTACGAAGGAGTGCGTTATTGTCTACTGCCGCGTTTTGCGTAAAGGGAGGCCGGTCAACATGTTAATTGGACATGTCGAGGTGGCCTATTCCTAATATTATTATTAAAAATGAATAGCCTAAGTAAAAATATAAGTAGGCTAGGCTAAGATCACATAAACAGTTTTCCATTTGCAATCTATAGGCTAGTGACCTGTATGATCTTTTTATTGTGCCACAAAGCAAGCATTTGCTGCGCTTGGGCATCAGTGTGCAGATTGGCTGGAGAAAACGGTTCCTCTGGGTGCTGATGGTGCTGCAGTTAACCTAGGCCATAAGGGGGGTGTCATTATGTAAAAGGAGAGCGATAAAAAGGTGACTTTTTGGCGTTAAAGGCGACACGATGAAAAATGTGGGTGCACCTAAATTTTGTGCTGGTGCACCTAAAAAAAAAAGTTAGGCGCACCAGTGCTACCAATGCAAAAAGTTAGTCTGGAGCCCTGCCTATATTACGCTATCCATGGAACGGCTGATTTTACAGCAACCTGTCCAGTGGTATGTTAAATCTGACCTGTTTTCAGTTTATTTCTCCCCACAAAAGAGATATCTCTAACATAATATAACACAACACTATCAGGACTGGACGAATAATCAGCTATCAGCTTTTTCCTGCTCTGAACTATCTTTATTATATCCGCTTTTACTCATTAGTCAACCTTTAGTCCGTTGTGTAATCCTCCTGATAAACTGTTCAACTTAATTAATGATCATCATTATTTATTCACCAATAAATGACCTAAAATCCTCTGATTCACTTTTAGTTGTACTGAGTCAAGTTGTGGCCTTAAACAGAGATTCTTACTTTCTTTACTTCCTGTAAATAAACAAGAGGTTTTAGACGAGAAAATGAAGTCAACCATTAAATTTATACATGAGCAAACGATGAATTGTCTGATAACATTGCCTTATTAATTACTTGAAATGTCAGATTGGTGCCCCTTATTCTGCTTGCCATCTCCTTTAATGAGCTAGTAAACAAGAGTTTTTAAATTGACAGGAAAACTCGTGTGGAGAAGGTTTTCATGGAGGGTGCTTATTGAGACATTTTTAGTTTTTATTATTGCTTAATCTCATAAAGGTGACACAGCATTCCAACTTCAGCCCCCTTTTTATTGCATAAAAAATGGCAAACAATAATATTAAATGTCAAAACTAAGCCTATTTACTGCATTTAAGTTACATTCTGGGTTTCAAGGCTACTTGTACTAAAAATATATATATATATAAATATTATCCTTTTAGATTGTTGCTTTGATTTTAAACCAAATCTTGAAATGAATAGTTTTAATCATGTATTATAAGTTGATTATCGCTTCATAATATTCATGTTCTGTGTGAAAGAATTCATGTAAAATAACAGCAGATTGAAATACATTGACAAGACATGAATTCGCTTGAAGAAAATGACCCCAATTGGTGAAGGCCTTTAGTTTGATGATGTAGTTTTAAAGTGAACAGCCAAAAGATAGATACATCAAGATAACTTGATTTATATGTGCTTGATTTATCTTCCCTGTCATGCCAAACAGCACCGATGCTTTTACTCAATGCCATGTCAACAAGTTGTATATGCGGTGCAGAAAACGACGCTTTCTGCCAGAGAAAACATCATCACGTTTCATTCTTTGGTTGCAGCCAAACAGGCTTTTTTTCCCATTCCACAGTCGCCTACGCTGTCCACATACATCTCTGGGAAACGTGTTATTAACTGTTGACTTACCATGTGTGCTCTCACGGTTCAGTGTGGCTGGGTGTGGCCGTGCAGGTTGGCGATGTTTGAAGAGCTCATGCGTTGTGGAAATAAGGACAGGGAAAATGAACCACGGTGAACAGGACACATCTGTGACAGAGAAAAAGAAACTGGGACTTGTGCTTCATGTAGCATGTTAGGGATGTTATTCAAGTCAATTTAATTTTATTTGTAGTGTCATATCACAACAGAAGTCTTCTCAGGGCACTTAAAGGAAAACACCACTGCATTTCCATACTGAACTATGTTCTGCTCTGATCTTAGACAAGGTGATACATACCTCCCTCTCCTCTGTGCGTGCACTCAATGGCTCTTGCGCGCACTCTGCGCAGCGCTAATTTGCTAGCATGTAGCTAGTCCCAGTATATTCCTTAGGATCCAAAGGGGGTGAAGTTAGAAGCGACCAAGCACTTCCACGTTGTCCCTTATCCGCTTAGAAAAATTGGCATGTTTCATTATGTGTAACCAAACTTGGGTCGTCTAACTACTCACGTAACCGTATTTAAATAGGGACAACGTGGAAGTGCTTGGTCGCTTCTAACTTCACCCCCCTTTGGATCCTCAGGAATATACTGGGACAAGCTACATGCTAGCAAATTAGCGCTGCACGGAGTGTGCGCAAGAGCCATTGACTGCACGCACAGAGGAGAGGGAGGTATGTATCACCTTGTCTAAGATCAGAGCAGAACATAGTTCAGTATGGAAATGCGGTGGTGTTTTCCTTTAACACATTGAGCAGGACTAGAATATGCTTATGTTTTGTCAGTCAATACAATTTCAAAGGCCCAACATCACCCAGGGGCAATACAGCGACAGTGGCGAGAAAATACTTAATAGGCTTTTAGGCAGAAATCTCGTGCAGCCCAGGCCCTTGGGTTCCAACTGCATTTGGTGTTGGTAGTATAGTAGTAGTAGCATTAGCAGTAGTGATGGTATTAACAGAAGCAATAGTATCAACAGTAGTAGTCCATGATATTAATTTACCATTGGGGGAACTTGAGGTCCTGAGCATGGATGTATGAAGAAAACTGATGACAGTGTTGGAGGGCAGGCCCCCATTCATTCATATGAAAGTTCCTCTGTTGCATGAAGTCAAAATGGCAATGATCCGGTGATCTTCCGCATCCTTGGGCCCATAGAGTGGTGCAGGAATCAGGCATTTTTATGGCGCAATCCCGGGTCTTAACATCACACTTCCTCGACAGAGAGCCAATGGGATGTTTCCATTTGATTTTGAAATATTGCAGAAAATATTATTATTAAATAAAAACGTATCATCATATGATTTAGTATTTTGTAAATGGTAATGATATTATGGTGAACAATATGATATGGCAGATGCCTACTGCTGACCACTGATTGGTCAGAGATAATGGTCTGTAGTGCTTCATGGGACGTCCTGCATCTGCCTGCCCAGATTTTCAATCATAGTGATGATATCAAAGATTTTCAACACTTTTCTCCACTCAAGGAAAGTTTTAAGACTATAAACTCCATGAGCCAAACATTCGTAATAGTGTCATCAGTGTCATTTACTCTTTCACGACACAAAGCAGAGAAATGTTTGGTATTTTCCAGCTAGCTATCTCATATCAGCTTGAACAACTGAAGGGCAGATGACATTGTTTTAAATATATTTTTTATTACCAAATATGAATGCCATCTCAATTGAATTAAACACAAATGTGGTCTGAGAGAAAAACTGCAGCGTGCAACAATTGCCTGATTTAAACCAGGTTATAACATTCGTCAGTGGTGTGCTTGTACTGAAGAGAGCCAAGAAAAGATGATGATGTGGTGTTGTGAAATGAGGTGACGATAATACGAGGCCCAGACGTTGGGAGTGTGATTACCACAACAAAGGCTCTAATTGAGGGAGCGTTAGTGAATAGATGCTTCAGAAACTCAGCTGTGCCTCCCTCATCTGCATTTGGTATGCATTACGTATGACAGAAACATAAACACACATCAGTACCAAGAAAACATTGTTTTTAACTCTAAATAAAATCCAGACAGGCACTCAAAAGGACGAGAACAAAGTGTTTGGTGCTGATTGTCGTTTGCATTTGTTTGACGTGGACACGAAGGTGAAGAGTGAACATAACAAACCATTTGAAACGGTCGGCTGCTACTTCCTGGCTGTTTTGTAACTCCAGTGTTCTCCGTGGTTGCTGTTGGTCCTCTGAGATGTCACCAAGGTAAGCAAACAATCACAGGCCTCTTGATAGAATGTTGTTCATTATTTACTCAATTATCAGTACCAAAAAGAATATATTAGTTTAAATATATCTCAATAAACTTACGACCAGTGTAATGCATTGCGTTTGCTTTACAAGAGGTATTTGAACCTGTGAGATTGAATCGATGGAATCAAATGACATTAATTGTGATACTACAAGAGTAATCTCTCTTTTTACACTTACAAATAAGATCCTGAACAGATAACGTTAATTGGAATCCACAATGATTTCCAATTATTTATCTTATTTTTGGTATTTTTTTCCACTTATTAATTTAAAAGAACACTTGTTTTTGCAAGAATTGAGGCGTTGACTGGATACTCTCAGTCAAGTTGTCTTCAGTTTAGAGGGCAACATTTGAAATCCAGTCTACAGAATGTAACTTAAAAGGTATGTCCTTTGGCTATAATAACAGAAGTTGCCCTCGCCACATTGCCGACTACACCAGTGTTTTTAGTCTTGAGGAGTTTGGAGTAACGGCAGCTGTTGGCATCTACATTCAGCTCACACCAGATGTTCTTGATTACTATGATTGATCAGCCACATGCTCCATAAGACATGTCACACCAGTAATACGAAAGTCACAAAGTGGCACCAGTAGGCCATAAAGGAAAGCTGAACTTGCACTGCAGTACAAGTACTACTATTTGATGTTACCTATATGTTTCTGAAGGGTGGCTTTTAAGCATGAGCTCCTTTCAACTTGTACAATAGGTACTTGTCAAGTAGATGGGGACAAAAAAAACAAACTTCCTTCACATTCATTCAGTCAGTCGGAGTCAATTACGATCACGGTTTCAGTGTGGGTGTTCCTGAAGTGTACATGTCATTTTGACTTCACAGGAAGTGAAGCTTTTTTCCCCTTTAATGCGTCACAGGTAGAGCCTATTATAGTTGATAATAATCAGTTAGAGAACAGAGATTAGGGTGTCCTCCACTTTATTGATCCACCAGAGCAGAGGACCCTCGCTCTCTCTGTCTGTGTGTTACTTCTATTTCATTATAGCTCCACAAGGGAGAAAGTAAACATAGCATTTTCCTCCGACTTCATATACAATTTTCACTGTTTATTTTACATTCAATTTCAACCTGTCATTGTGCTTCTCATGGTTATGGATGATAAAATGCGCTGGGTGCCAACGCTCTGACAGATATGCATACAGACGACTCCACCCCTCTCTACTTCCAGCTGAGCCAATTTGATGACTTTCAGGATTAAAGCGATCAGCCTTCTTGCTTCTGAGTGTATTGAATTGGCTCGCACCGGGGCAGAGGAGCTTCAATATATTGATTGGTCACAGAGCTGTGAGAGTTACAGATGGGAATCAGACCTCCAGCTGAATTTGTGGATTGAGTGTGATGGTGGTGATAGTGACGGTCTCAGCTCGCTGTGTTTAATTTCTCTTTTTTGATTACAATAACCCGATTCCACGGCTCACGTGTTCTGGTTCTGCTTCTGTAATGGACTGGCGTTATGTCCAAAGTGTTTCCCTGCCTTCTGTCCAGCGAAATGAAGCATTAATGATCCTATTTCTGGTTTGCATGTTTATTCCAGGCTTCCAGGCTTATTCTGAGATGTTAGTCTGTTGCGATCCCCGATTTCACCAGGCAGCATGAAATTAATCTGGAGCAGAATGGGAACAGAGACAGATGAGGAGCTGATTTGAGACCCAATTGCTTCCCAACGTCATGTGAAGGACACGGTGTGGTCTTTAACTACTTTAGGCCGGCACAGCATGTTGGTGTCCAAAGAACCTGAACCCATGCAGTGATAAACACCTGCACATTATGGCCTCATCTGTTTTCATCTTAATATTAGAAACGCATATCTCTTAGTCCTAAATACAAAAAGATGCTTTTCTTGTTTGTTTATTTGCTATAAAAAATCACAATATCCTTGCCAAAACCATTGCATTTCACGATGTTATCCAGTTAATGATTGAAATATGCTTACAATTCTTGAAAAGACAACTTTTTACATTCTGGATTCACCTAACTTTCCAATTTCTTAAGGAACTAATATGTTTTATTGCATCACAGAAAGGAAACACACCTTTTTTAGTGAATATCCTTTAAATGAAAAACTAAAGAGCTAACCTTTAAGATCAGCAGTTTGAGATCCACAAACTTTAAATACATGTCCATTGATATTATATCTTCACCTGTTGCATCTCTTCTTATTCCATCACCTCCCCCATTTCCTTCTTCTCTTTGTCCTCTCTCCTCCAGTCTCATCTGGTCACATGATCTGGCTGCAGATTTAGGCGAGTGAGGGGATTAGCTGAAGATTTGCTTTTTCTCTGCAGTGCCGAGGGCCATGTGCTCCCAAAAATCAGACAAATAAAGCAGTATAGACCTCCTTTGTATCCTGGCCTCCATGGTGAGAATTGAAAACAAAGTATAGTATAATCCTTGATGAATTAAAGTAAATGGAGGTTTTACAATGATCAAACTGTATCTAAACATCTGTTTTGCTAGAAACATGCACTTTTGCATTGGCATTAATATTTGCAATACACCTGAATGTTCATGTTGTTCTGATAATTGCTGCCTTAATACAAAATGTAATCTAATAATTTAACAAGTGTATATGTTTTCAATATCACACACATATAACAAAACTGTGATGCATCAAAAATATGTCTTAAATAACTGGTTCACCTAATCAGGATGGTAAGGTGATACGGGAATAATTGAGGGAGGAAAATGCATCCCCAGAAATAAAGTTTGGTAAAGACCTTTTTAAACTGTTAAAAAAACACAAGTTTTTTTTTTTTTTTACCACACTGAGTAATTGATATACAAATGGTAATTTTAAGACTAAAGTGTTCCTTTAAATCTATCACATTTACTCTACTTTTACACCCACGCTACGCCTCACTTTTCACTGCAGCAGCTAATTGGAGTTCACTGTTTGAAAGCGACGTAATGTGCAGTACCTTTTCACAATTGTTAGCACCATTGATAAGCCAACAGGACTGCAGTTGAGTAATACTGATAACAAGCCGTAAATCGTTTTCATATAAAACTCATAATATTTTAGAAGCTCTTCAAATGGGTTTTCATAATGTGCAATAACCATTCTTAAAATGTCACACTATGTGTCACCTTGCAGGGCTAATTGAAGTCTTAAAAATCAGATGAAGAGTATATTACCAAATTATGTCTCAGCATTTCCTTGAGGCACGATATCAGCTGATTAATTAATCGTCTTTTGCTGCTCTAATCTAATGGTTATTAAGTCTGCTGTTAAAAATCCACTATCGGTCGACCTCTAAATCCAAGCTTGTGCTTTTTCTGAATGTTTTATTTCACATTCACTCACACAGTCCACATCTGCAACAGTGTACTGCATCCCTGCTTCAGCCATGCCTGGTAATGATCTCTAATAATGATCTCTACCTGGTTTGGGTTTCAGCTTGCCGGCCTGCCTCCCTATTAACTGAACCTGTGCTTGAATAGTATGAATATTTTACAGCGAAACAGGTTGGACTGGATTGTTTTTTGTAACGTAATATTTTGTGAAAATACATATTTTTGAAAAGAAAAAGTGCTGATTCTGGGTCTGACCAACCGGATGCAAGTTTTGTTTTTCATTAAAAAAAAAGCCATCCTGCAGTCTGTTATTAATTCACAGAGTAAAAAAAAACAGACACAACAGCAAGAGGCACTGTGGTGTCCACTGAAGAATAAAGGTCTTGCTCAATATTTGTATGACCTCCAGAGAAAGTAATAACTCTCAGGGCAAAGGACACACAATTGACCTGTGTGAGAACGTATATTACCAGACAGATTCGACACAGAAGTTTTAATTAATTTCACTTTAAACTCACGAGGTATCAACCTTAATCCACTTTAGATCCCTCTCTTCATCTCCACACAAAACCTCCTTTACTGTGTATATTTCCTCACAGCGCAGCTTTGTCATCAATTCATACTCATTTGTTTTAGGCAGCTTGTGTATAGCTGTGTGGATAGAAGTTGTATTGTTATCCAATTTGACCTCTTGGCCTCGTCCCCAGAGTCAGGAGGAGGAGAATGCGTTCTTTGGTTTGGTCTCAGCTTGTGTGGTTGAATCAGGTGTTTGATCACAGCTTGACCACAGGGTGAAATCCCAGCTAGTACTTTCTTTGTCTGTGGCTTTGATGATGGTCCATGTAGAGATTAACTGTGTACTAAAACATGAGACATGAGCTTGGTGATGTAGGGAACCAGAAATATTTTGATTCAATAATCAAAATAATGTGGGCCAAGCAGCCTTTCCTACTTTTTTCCACACATAACACAAACTCACTTATTCGCCGACACAACCAATATACTTCAAAAGAGGTAAACGGATATGAAAAAATGTCCTGCAATAGTGATTGATTGAAGTCTGTCATCTTTACAACGTCAATAAATGCTTTTAAAGTGCTTTACAAACGCAACAGGTAGCTTCAGTGCGACGAAAAAACTCCCCGAATACATCAGCGTTCCTCAGTCGATCGTGAAATGATCTGCCTGCAGATATGATGAATACCTGCAGGCAGATTTTTCATTAGAATCCAATACTCGTCTCTCTCTCTCTCGCTAACCCTCCTCACCCCTCCTCCATCCCCCACTGGGAGCATTATCTCTCTGTTTTCTCAACCTCATCCTCCCTTTTTTGCTCCATCTCTTCTCCAAATCCCCTCTTTAATTTCACCACTAGTCTTCTGACACACACACACACACACACACACACACAATCTCCTCACTGCATCATGGCTGTATCTGTAAATGACATCATACTCTCATTGGCTCACTGTTGACTGTTGCCACAGTAACACTGTTAAGATTATAGCCTCACATAACAACAGTAGGATTTTACCAGAGAGTAATAAAGATGGGATCAAACTTGATTGTTGATTGATTGATTGATTGAAAATTGTTAGCTGGTGGAAGGAAGGAACCCACAGGTGGACAAAGTGTATGTGGGGCCTTGCCTGTTCAGCTGCTGGGTGCTGCCGAGGGACCCTCGGGCCACCGGTCCTTCAGACTTCTCCCTGCGCTCTACAGCAGCTGCCCACTACTGCCAATACCAGAATGGGTTCAATGCAGAGGCACAATGCTGTGCACATGCGTGGCAATAAAAGTTTATTTAAAAAGAAATGTACATTTGAATGTTTAAACGACTTTGCTCATTATAAGTGACTGCATTGATGATGAGGTTTTCTAATCAAACTGGCAATTACCACTTTAACTGTAAAATTCAACATTTTCTGTTGAGAAATTATCTTTCCCCCCCCCCCTCAGCTGACGATGGCCAATTTCTTTAAGTACTTTAATACCCAGGAGCATCATCAGCTGCTGTTGCTATGGAAAAGAAACCAGTCGGAGACACAAGCCACAGCTGGAGTCAATTCAGAATCAATTGCAACTGGGAACAAAACATTGCACCATAGCTACTGAATAAATCTAAAAACCCAGAATATTAATGTGAAATGATTGAAGCTGCTGAATATATTCTCAGGTTTCTACAAAGCATGGCTTTAGTGACACATGAAGGACATTTTAAGGACATTCTGTGATTGGATGTTCATTAGTTTTTATACACATTGCTTGTACCTTTTTGGTCAGATATTTTCAAATGCAGTTACTCCTCTTGTCTACTAACGATTCAATGGGCAGTTTCATGCCCATTCATGTGTTAGAAGTCCTTAAATTGCACAGTGGTCTTGACTTTGACTCAACCATAATCTTAGACACCTGAAATAACCCTTCTCAAAACCACAGGAGGTTTTTGAAAATGAGAATGAATTGCCGTAGATCCTGCATCACTAGCTTCTGTAACACGGTGCAATATCTCATTCAGCATTTCTTTCATCTGTCTTTGTCAAGAAAATTCAACGTTCTCCTGCGGTTTGCTGTCCACATTTGAAGAGAAATCAGCACACAGTTCTTGCTATCACAAGTTGAAACCATCGTGATTGCTCCGTTACATAATCCTAACTTGGTTTTGTCCATATCCATAATATCGACCTGCTTTCTTTGTAAAAATGTTGTAAAGATGACTGAGTGTAAACAAGGGACGATGAGATGAGATAATCCTTTATTGCTCCCACGGCGGTCACATTTACACGATTACAGCAGCAAAGAGGATAGTGCAACAACAGAGCAAATATAATAAATAAGTACCAATAAAGATATAAATGAGTAAACGATTAAAAAACTAAATATAAAAAAATATATGACTGAGTGGTTGAGTTTCAAGGTATGAAATAGAATCTATAACATTTTGATATCACACCGAGTATTGATATTATTGTTGTAATTGCAAATAAATGAATGAGTCAATGAAGGAATGAGTGAATAATTGACAGTTAGGATAGTATGATGACTCCTTCCACTGGCATAGTACCTATAATTACATTAAATAATTTAACACGGTAGTCCTCTACATGTTATTAGAAAACTTTATGACTCATATACTGCTTTTATTAACATTATTCTGGCTTATAATACACTGTTATCCTGAAGGTCGAGCATAGTCTTGTTTAGACAACCATAGACTTATCATTGTAACTGTATGTTGGACTACAGTAGGGATGTGCAATATATATTGATCCGATAAAATATTGCCACATAATAGAAAATGGTACATTGTATATAATTCATAATTTCAAGCTCATAAATCAAGTTGATTGTGTGCTCGCAGTCAGAAACGCTCAGGCACTTACATGCAGGGTTGATATGGTTTTAGTCGACGTTACCCACAGAGAGGACATCAAGCAGCAGAGGCGACCCACAGAAAAGCACATCAAGCTGAGAAAATTACCGGCACATGCCCAACAAGTGGGTCTGCTGCAGAAATGAGGCTTCGGTTGATAGTTGGTACGTCAGCGGGGGTCGAGGTTAATTGGGCACGGTGGGATCAGGCAGTAAAAGTAGTATGATTGTTAAAAAACAACCTATATACCACAGATAAAGTACACTAAAACTTAGCAGCTGGTTCCACCGAGTCGCTTCCTCTGATAAAACAACAGCAGGTTTAATTAGAAGTATTTTGGAGGTATTTGTCTGCTGGTTATTTTTTGTATGGCAAAAACTGTTACTGTAGGCCAGAGATCCTCACTATTTATTCCTGTAGAGCTCAACCTCGACTGCAAAACACCAAAAGCCATCTCCAACTAAGCATATCTGCTTACATATTTGTCATCCCACTTAACATACAGTATTATGTAATTAGGTTCCTATGAAATCCGTTTTAATTTCTTCCCAAATTCCATGTTATCCGTTTAAATTTTCCAAATTCTTTGTTATACAATTTTAGAGCATTTTTTCCCGTCAAATCATGTAGTTGCTGAATCAAAGTTAATAAATTTACTGAAGAAACATTGTCATACAAAATCATACAAATGTGCATAAATATTCAAATGTCATTTTGGTAATGTTATCAGCCATGAGATGCAGATAATCATTGGTTATCGTATTGGCTGAAAGAAATGCATGATTGCAAGGTGCATCCCTAGATATGCATTCATACTTGCTATAGAAAACAGGCTTGCTGTGGGAAAGTTTTATAAAGTTGGACCAAATACTTGAAAAAAATGTTACCGGCTCTACTTTTAAAACATAATTGATCACAGTTGCATATACAGTGCATAACATCAACAGGAAATCAACAAAAGCACTTTGCCATGACCACAAAGCTCATGGCAGCTCGAATTAAAGTTAAAAAAAAAGAAGCCGTAAACGGTTGTGTATTTGATTTAGGGAATAGAACCGTCGGGTTTTTTATCAGATGTATTTTAAACCATGTTAGTGGTGTCTCCTAGCTGTGTGTATTTAATGTGTCCTCCAAATTGCCACTTAATGAGCTGTGTTGATTGTTCATTTGCACTGTTTGTAAAGATTTAATTAATGTCTTTTAAATGGCTTCCTTCTCGTGCACACGTTGTTGCTTAATCATGCAAAGTGCTCCGGCTCTGGACCATATTCATCCTCCAACATATTCCTTTTATTGGAGCAAAGAAGGTCCAGCTGTTATACAATATTGCGTATCACAATTAAAATGGCATGATTTCCTGCTATTGAGCGTGACTTTATTTTTAAATTCACACAGGCTTATTTGTCACCAACTTGAACATTGTACCATTTCTCTTGTAGCACTTCCGTCTCATGTTCAGCTTGTAACATCCTCAAGTCAAAATATTCTCTTTTATCACCGTCTAAAGCCCTTAATGCAGTGACTCTATAGTCCCTGAAGTCTCTGTTCCCTGCAATTCATTGGCCTGTGCTCCCCTGCAGTTGGTTTCACCGCAGACAGCTTCCCCACGCTTCACTGCCTGACTGATAAGAGGGTGAAAGAGTGACTAACAGACACAGGTGGGGGGAGGGGCAGAGAGGTAAAGCGAGATGAGGTCAGGAGGAGAGAAGGTTTGGAGGAAAATGAAAGAGCAAGACGGAGAGAGACACTGGACTAGATGGAGAGAGGCAGACAGTCGGTGCCATTTCGTGAGAGGGAAGAGGAGTGGGTGGACAGGCTTTGAAGGTTGGCGGGAGGTGGAGTGGGGGAGGCCGAGAGCCTCATCACTCCTCATTCCCAATTTTATTACCCGTTTTTATTCATCCACGGCGACTCATAACATTCCTCCTCCTCCTGTGAATTAAGAAGTGTGCATCATTATCCGAAATCACTGGCTCCGACGGGCTCTGGTGTCTCTGCCCTGCTTTAAAAGTTGAATGACATCAGTCTTTTAGACATCTGAGTCAACAAAGGGTCAGCATTTGCATTGTTACTACTCTTTTGATTAAGAATGATGGGCCCGGAGCTGCTGTGCTCTCCATTACCTGTCTAATTACACCTCTGATGATGAAGGAGAGAAGAAGGGAAACCTCGTTATCTCTAAAAGCCCAGTCGTTCTGGTTTGGAGCAGCACACCGCAAGGATTACACCAGGAACGGAATAAAAATGGAATTATTTAAAAAAAAAAAAAGACAGAATAGTAACTGTTCAATGTTGGGTAGTACAATTAAAATTGAACCATAACAGCATTTTTAAATCAGTTTAGATGCAATAAATTTAACACGCCACATATTTTATTAAGATGTTTTTTTTTTTTGAGCATTTAAATGTAAAAAGGTGTTTGTCAAATAATTGCTCTCACAATGAATAATGCATATTGACATCGGCCATAACGATTCCCCTAATTAATGTTGCTGTACACATGAAATCATTGCAATATGTATTCATGTATTTAAATAATATTGTGATTTTCAGTATTACAGAGCTCTAGATCCTATAGTCGCAGATTCAATGAAACATAACAAATTATAAAAGTTAATGATACATCACAAGTCAAATAAATCTGCTACAGTAACACATTGATAAAAATATTAATAAAATTGATATTGGCAAGTTCTTTTTCTTGTTACATTAAAGCTCAGTGATCCGATCGCAGCCCTGATAGAGGCTTTAATTGGCTCAAAGAGGTTTGTTATAACACCAGAAGGGAGCAGGACAGGAAACAGGACCCTATCTGATGCTCTGCTGCCAGGTAATATACTCTCTGGGACAGAAAGCTACCTCTGTGGTAGCTCATTGATTTTTAGTGACTTAATTTCACCCTGACGTGTCTCTTCCCCCCCATATACCTGGCATTTCAGTGCTTTAGTCTGGGACTTCTGTCTGTGCTGCAGATTCAGAGCTGCAGGTGACATGACAGCTGTACCCCCCTAAACGCTAAATATTCAGTGGCAGCAAACACGACCCGGAGCTCATTATTCCACATTTGTAAAATAAAGAGGCTTCATAGTGTCACGATTCATCATCCGAGGTCTCGGGTTGGCGTCAGTCCTTAATTAAAATGTGCCATTGTTGGTTTGGGCCTGGAGCCCAGGGGAGGCATTGGATGGTTGTGAGAATATAGAGACAGTTATGAGTTGTTTTAGGAGCATGATAATGAGATGAGCAATGAACTACGTGTGCCTTAAAGTGCAGTTAGATTTCAGTACATATTGTTGGTAAATGTTGGTAACACCTTATTCACAAGTAAGCCGAACACCCATAGATATCCAAATATAGAACACGGCGATGGGTACATCCAGGGCCGCCTGGAAAATGTTATTAGAGTGTTGTTTGGCACGGGTAAGTGCTCCATCATGTCTTGCTTTGAAAGGGCGAGAGTGCATTTAAATAACTCCCCCAAACCCCCCCTCGGCTCCCCACCCATCTGAAATCTCACAATGTTCCCTTTTCACTCTATTTTCTCTAGTTGTGTCCATCTTTATCATCTTAATGGCTTAGCTGGAATTGGCATGTCCATCAAGTATAGAGGCGGTGTGTTTTCTTCTCTGACTCTAAATGAAGTAAAAGAGGTTTCTTTTTTATCGGTTTGCATTGCTTAAAGGAAGCGCTTTGGCTTTTACACGTTCTTTCAGACAATTAGATGAGAAGATTGATAGCACTTGTCCAGCAGTGCTAAGCTTAGCTTATCTTATCGTAGACAGGAAACAGGAAGAAGTGGCTCTTTCTACAAGGTAAACAATCCCTACCAGCAACTCTAAAGCTCATTCATTTATGTTATATCTTGTTACTTGAATCTTTACACAAAAACATGTGGAAAAGGATGAAAAGTGTAAATCATGCCAAGGAATCCGGCTGGCTGTACATACATGTACATACCTCTCTGCAATAAAGCAAATAATCACTTAATATAAAGTAAATATCTGTAAGCCTGCGTGTATTCATGTGTTACAGCCTCTCCACAGTATGGCAGCTCCCTTATTACAGCGCTCATACAAAATCGGTGGGTCAGACTCATCCACCTTATCTAATCAAACAGCCATTAGTGTACAATATGTAAATAGGCCACCCAGCTCTGCACTTACACTGATGCATGCAGGTTACAGCACCTCTATCATAACCCTTTAATTCAGCCACATATACACACACTTTAGTGGGGCTCAGTTGCAAGGGACCTTCTCTAGATGTAATTATAGTCATCTATTTCTGTAATTATTATGTATCAGAGAGCCTCTGAAGCCTTTGAATCTGTGAATCAAATGTCTTCAGTTCCCCCGTGCAGCAGGAATTATCATTTCTTCTTTTCATTTACTGGTTTTCCTTGATGTCCATGTTAGACTTGAGGGTGATCCGTCAATACAGCCAAAGAACTTTGAACATATTTCTACATATCCAATATAATAATATTCAGATTTCTCCCAAAATCCCAAAAGAGTTATTATTATCTTAGGTGCACGATATTTAAAAACCTTTTGGTTCGCAGGTCAATCCGCCACCTACCTGCCCTAAAGCGGTGCGCTGGATTTATAAAACAAACAAAACGAGAGCATCCTCAAGAAAATAGTCTCAATTATCTAATTTTCATAATCATTGACAGCCGAAATCTTTATTGAAAATCAATTTTGATTAATCCCCCAGCCTTAATTGGATGCTGGTTGCTGCTGCTTGCATTTGTAATTGTTCTTACACACGTCTGAGACGCTCAGTAAGCCAGAGCTCACGTAATGTATGTAATGTGTTTGAAATGAGGTATTGTCTACCCACTTCTTGAAAGTAATTTCAAGCGAAAAGCTGTTTTTCAGCAAAATACTGTGTACTGTACTACAGGGAATTATATTTGACATGTTTTAAAGCAGACTTTTTGGAAGTAAACCGAAGAAGTGGGTAATTAACCACCGTGATTGAGTCGACAAAGTAAAAGCTGGTCTATACTTACAGAAAACTGCAACGACAGAAAATCCAGTTAATTACTCTCGGTGCTCTGTGGGAGGCTGGCACGTCTGCCCAAAATACCGAGAACATCTGTGTTGTGTTTTCAAGATTGTCTCAGAGATACAAAAGGACAAAAACCGATGCAGATGAGGCTCTATGTGTTCGGGAAAAACACTAGGATGGTTTATTGTTTACTATCTGTGTTCCCGTGAGACCTCTGAGACTTGAATTGGGACTGGAGGGCAGAACAAACAAACCTGTTGACTTCTCTTAATACTTTAATTTATTTTGGGGCATTATGAAAGGGAGGACATTAAATCAGAAACAACCACAAAGTTTTTTTCCACTGTGGTCACTGATGTAAAGACTGTATTAGTGGTTCAACATCCCAGATATCTTTTGGTTATCTTGTAGAATAGAAGGACATTCAAAGGGGGAGAAGGCTTACTTTCTTATAATCACCCACAGTTGATATAAAAATACTGGTAGCGAAGTAATGCAGAAAAAATGAGGCTTAAATATTGTCATAGACGCCATAGTATTACATATAGCTAACACATTAATTTGATATAATACAGACATGTTGCTCATTATAGGCAACTTTCATGCTCTAGATGCAGCAGTGATATTATAAGTATTAATTTACACATTCATACAGTCTGTGATTTGTTTGCCAGATGTTTTTCTCCATATGGCATTTAAAGAGTGCTGCTTTTAGTCTGGATTATGACTTTACCGTCTTCTTATTAGTGTAATACTCCTTTGATTGTGGTGACTTCTCTCTTTGCCTGTGGCTTCTTTGTTGTTTGGACCAGTGCTGACAGAGAGCAGGCTCGGGGTCAGGATGAAGAAACTGCTGGTCTTCTTTGGTCTCTCCGCCTCTGCATGGGTTTCCTTTGGGAGCTCTGACATGCAAGTTGTGTTTATTGGAGACCTTAAAGGCACACTCCACTAATTGTTCTCATGGAGTTTACTTAATTCTTACTTCATGACGTCTTCAGTGTTAAAATTTCAAGTTTTCAGATTCATCGGATTAAATGAGGCCAGCAGGATGGCAGTTTTTTTGTCGCAGTGATGTTTTTGATTTCAAATTGAAGCTGAATATTTCATAAAATAACTGGTTTGAATTTTGGAAGTTATTACATCTTCCTTTTTTCAAGAAATTACATTTTGTAACTGCTACCGACAGCACTATCATTTCACACAATCGTTATAAAGAATTTGCATTATTTGCCTCATTTGTGTTACATCATTGACTTGTATTTGCGTCTTTGCATTGACTTTGTATGCAATAACCCTGTACGAGACATTCGCTTCACATTTAGTCCGAGCATAAATGTTAAATTTGAGAATGGAATTTGGTTTGAGGGTAGAATGAGTGTTTAACTCCATCAGCCGATTGGGTTAGCCCATCTACTGTTTATGGCGGTAATGTTTTCACTTCTATGATGGTTTTGTTGTGGTTGGAAAAGTGAAGGCAATGTCAGAGCTGCTCTTCTCTCCACTGACGAGCCCTTGACTCATCCTGAGTGTATGTGCATCACACCGTAGGTGGCCGGTATGAATGAAGCTTTGTGATTGTAATTATGCACATATTCCATTCCAGCCTCCCAGTAACCCTTTCCCTGCATAGTACAGATTCTGCCAAGCACAATGGTTCGCCTGATTCTCCTCTACCGAGAAACATGTTTGTTGTTCGTAGATCTGCCTCTCGCGTGTCTCTTTCTCATTCATGAAAGCATAAAGACTGAGAAAGTGGAGGAGGTCAAGATGAGGACGGACAGAAAGATGGAAGAATAAACCTCAGAGGGAGATAACCAGGTGCAAAAAGGCCGAGAGGAAAAACGGTGGAGCAGGAAGGACAGTCGGAGACAGAGAGTGTTCCAGAAAAAGAAATGATTGACACGAAATGCATGAGCACAATTACACTGCCATTATGCTATATAATCGCGCTAATGATGCATCATTTAACGCGCTGTACCCTCTCACTGGTGAAGTTGCACCAGTCCAGAGCTCCATTATGTCATAACGCCTTGCTCACTTCCTCCCGCGGCTGTGGACCCAGACAAAGGACAAGAACAAAGGCCGTGTGTGGGTGCAACTTATTATCCTCAAGGCTGACGTGCAGCTGAGATTATGAGCCCGCCCTCTGGGCTTGAAAGACCAGGTGACACGGTGGTGGTGTAAGATGATGAAGATGATGATGATGTCCTTTTTGCTTTCTTGTACTACAATGAATACAGAGATCCGAGGAGAAAATGTATGACTCATTCATTCTGGTTTGAAGAAGCAATTTAATGATTAATCGCATTTTATCCATAGTTAACTCGCGATTTATTGGCACATTTTTTTCTTCGAAATGTACCTTAATGTATTTTTCTTCATATTCTTAATACTTTTAACAACATAAGGGCAAATATACTTGATTTATGAAAATGTTTATTTAACACTTCAAATATCCCCTTACCAAAACATGGGATCAAAACAGGGTTATAAGAATATATCACAAACAGTTCAAGTGAACATGTCACAGGAGATAGTGTAACAGGAGAGAAGTACAGTTAGGATATAAGTGCATTGGCTTGCAAGTGATATCTCAGACTGGACGTACTTCTATGGTAGCTCATTTCATACCCACAGTATGCGCAGATGTCTTTGGTCTTATCGACTGAACCATCTGGCAGTCTTTTGAAGGTGAATTTGCCGTTCACAAATCGCCCCTGTGGACACGCACCTTCAAGGTACGTGTCCACAGGGGCGATTTTAAGCCCGTGTGGACGCGCCGCTTCCCAGTATTGCACGCTTGGTGGGCTGCCACTAGAGGATGATTGACAGGCGCTCTCCTTCAAACAACACATTTTGCGAGCGTTCCCGAGGCAGCGAGTCGAGCCCGGCGCCTCTGATTAGCATAAAGTAGATTCGACTTCAACTTTAGGCAAATGAGGAGCGGCCAACTCGCGCGCCGTCTCTCGACATTCGCTGCAACGCTACCAGAATGCATTGCACGGCTTTTCACATAGACAATGAATGGGACGCGGGGAAACACCGCTGCCTGTGGACACGCACCTTCCCTCTGGATCAAGACTACAGGTGCCACTGACGGCCACTGGTTGACTGATTCTTATTAAACATTAAAACCTGCATATATTTTGGTGACTTGAAGATCTTTAATTTCTTCTGCATGGTTGTGCATTGGTAAAAGGCCTCATTTATGCATTGGCACAGTGCAATAATGTGATGCTCAGGAACATTGTTACCTGGGGAGCTAAAGTTTTCGGCACTGTTTTTCTGGCTCCAAGATGGTTGAACAGCTTGTGGAATAAGACACACCACCTGGAGGAAACACACCACCACAGGAAACATCCCTGCAGCTTCCAGGCTAAATAAGCCGTCGCACACTGGAATTGGCTTGTGATATAACACACAGTAACTTACGTCCTGACTTATTCATAAGCTGTCTACTACATAAAAGGAATACGGATTTAAGGCCAGTCAACTGCTGTGAAGAAGAAGAAAAAGCTAAAAGCCTAATGACACTAACTTAAAGGAAAACATTTCACCCCCAAATTAACTATTTTTATATAAGTCACTCACTCTGTCTTACCTTGAATTTGTGAAGAACATGTAGCTTTTCTCATGTGCTTCCACACAAACAAAAAGCCCCAAAATGTAGAAAATAATTTAAATAAATGGCCGTTAAACAACAGAGAAAACTATGTTACAAACTCTCACACAACTTAAAAACAGGCTGAGGAATTAAATATACAAATGGTTAAGTTTCTAACCAATTTTAAAGCCAATACGTCATAAAGTTAACAACCAAGTTATCATCACAGAAAACAGACAGAAGGTATTCCTCTCTGTTACTTTTGTTTTTAAATGAGTCTGTAACCGTGTTTGTCCATCAAAACAGACTAGGGTTGTCACAAGAACCGATACTTCGGTACCAATTCGATGCCGACACGAAAAAAATAATTCGATACTTGCTTTTTTCTGGCATCGTCAGAACCGAATATACAACTTTTCACTCGGCGAGCCATGTCGATTCTTGGCGGAACTGACGGGGGCAGTATAGGCGTGTGAGCAGCACAGAGCAGTAAGCGGCGCTGAAGAAGAAAACTTGCCGTCTTCGGAAAAAATAGCTTCAGCGGGTGAGAGCGAAAGCACAACACGTCGGCTCGTCGACAAGACAGGTGCGAAGAGTCGCGTGTGGACATATTTTGCATTCGAGGCGGATGAATCCGGAGCAATTCTTGATTCCAACAAGCCGACATGCAAAAAGTGCCTCAGAAGTTTTCAGACCAAAGGAGGAAGCACGTCAAACCTGGCTGTAGGCCACTGCTGTTCTTTTTTTTTTTTATGTAAAATAGTTGACTATTGTTATTTATGACCATATTTATAAGCACAGTATTGTTTGTTTTTATACTGGATGGCTATAGGTCTGTTGGCAGCTGGTACTGCAATTTAAACCTTGTGCAAAAAGATCTTAAAGCACAGTGGTGTTAAATACTTGACAGTTTGAAGCAGTTTTCAATAAATTAGTCAATTTAAAAGTACATGGGTCCTGTTTTTGTTTTTTTAAATTGTGGTATCGAATTAGTATCGAGAATCGTGGAAATTCACAGGTATTGGTATCGACTACTGAAATTCTGGTATCGTGACAACCCTAAAACAGACACAAATCAGCCAGAGACAGATTTAGTTTACGCTCATTTCCTGGGATTAGGTTGGCGAGTATAAATAAATATATATATATATATATTCCATGCCAATAGTCAGAGATGGTCTACAGTGTCCTTTATTTCTTCACAACAAAAACCTGAGCAATACCTGATGGAATATATATTAGTTACATTTCCCTTTTATTTGTAGAGCATGGCTGCATCCCTAGTGTTGATTTATTTAATTTAAGGCAAGGCAATTGTATTTGTCGTTCAACAACGAGACAATTCAAATTGCTTTACATAAAATATTAAAAGCATCGGGGAAAAAAACATTACAACAAGCAAATAAATAAAAAAAACATTATACAAAAAGACGAGATATGTTTTGTTTTTCGAATAAAACGCCGGCAATAGAAAAATAGTTGTTAGTTGCAGCCTTTAGTCAAGTGCATTACTAGCTGCCGAAGACTCCTCTTCCCCATAAAATCTATTATCGGTTCTTTTTATGTAAATGAAACGTGAATACCAAGAGTACAGCATGTGTCTGAGGAGCCAGAGGCAGTTATGTGCATGAAAGTGGTTCACTGAAGGAGTGTCAGGCGTTCTGCTCAGCCTGTAATTGTGCAGGACAGACAGGCAAAGCCGCTGTTGAAGAGTTCTCTCGGAGAGCAGTCGATCTGCCCTTTCAACATGTACTGCTGAGTGCCGTAATTACTTCTACCGCATTTCATGAGCCTGTGCAGCGCTCCCACTGCCATATTTCCTCTCCCTAACTATTTACCCCAACGTCGCTTGTGATATTGCATCGTTTCGTCAACTATCTGAGACTCGACGTCACTGCTGATCCTGGTCCAAAGCATGCATTCTCGGTTTCTCTCCTGACAGTAGTTTATTGGCACTGCTTGAAGTTTGTAATCCAAGTTCCCTTCAAAAGCTGAAATCTATTAGTTGAGTATTTAATCGTCTGTTGCTTACAGCTTCTACACGCGAATGCAGAATCTGTTTATAGTGATTTTCCATGCACTTAGTCATGTTTGTGGATGTTGTTGTTGCCGTGCTTTTCCAAGAGGTCTTTACTGTTTATCTATTTTCTTTTAGGTGCAACAACAGATTTGAGTTATTAATCTAGAAATTGCAGGGCATTTAAACACAACAACTTCTAATTCTGTGAAGTTTCTGTGAACTTCATTGGAAAATAAAACTCTCTTATTTGTGCATCCATCACTCCAGACAGAAAGCTGGCTACTCCCTGCTGATTACTGCAACCAGGAGCTTTCAAACATATTTTATGGACTGAACTGCCGCTGTAAACCAAGCCAGACACGACAGTGTATCCCCTCGGGGGAGGAGTAAATCCTCTCCATTTAGAAGAGCCAACCTGCTGACCTGATGTGGATCTCATATCTCGGCGGCGTCTCCCTACCCCCCAGCTACAGATTTATGTGTTTGTACTTTTCATTTGATTTGGTGTCAGCGGTCAGGGACGATAATGGGGTAAACAGCACCTAGCTCTATGAACGTCTGGAGGAAATAACTTTTTGGAAACTTATTGCGTGGGCGAAGACACATTTATGTTAATAGATGTGTGTGTGTGTGCGTGTGTGTGTGTGTTGTACTGTAACATTGAGCCCCAAGGGAGATAAGAGCAGATGATCGGCAGTTTCTTAAGCTTCGTGCTCCATTAGATGAAGTGATTAGAGTGGAACCACGCAGAGTGACAAAGACAGAGGAAGAAAAGACACAAAAGCCTCTTGTGATGCACAAAGACATTTACAGCAGCTGAACACAACTTGGTTGTCTGTTATACGAAAATACAACTGACACGTTTGAGCCGTTAGGAACAATTGGTGGCTGAGTGACGACGGTCAACATCCGATTGTAACATCAGATTTATGGTGTTCAAATGAACAGCGCTGTCCCCAGATCTGGACTTAATGTCCCAGTCTGCAAACTCTCAGGCTCCTCCCCCACGACCACCAAGCTCCTCCCCCTCGACTTTGTGCCCTTTGAAATCCCTTACAGGGCGTACCCACCAAACGCGCGACAAGATTACATGTAAAGTCAATGCAAAGACGCGATTAGACGCTTCATCGCGCCGGGCGACGCGATAGCGCGGCGCGATGGACGCGAAAAATCGCTTCATCGCGCCATCGCTTCATCGCGCCATCGCTTCATCGCGCCATCGCTCGAGTTGAAATAATTGAACTTTTGCGGCGAATTCGTGTGAAGACGCGCCGCGACAGCCTATCAGCGTTGAGATCGTCACCGACGTGCTGACGTACGGACGTCCTGGTGTTCCCTCGCTTTTTGCCGGCTTGCCGCTCCAGTGAAGAAGATGGAGGAGACACTGATAGTCGCCGTGACCGCTCACCCAGAGCTATATGATAGTTCCTGTCCCCTCTACAGAAGCTGGGAACTTCTCCAGAGTAGATACAGTGCAGCGATGGTGGTTATCTCAGCCATGATCGACGAGAGAATGAAATGGCGGAAGAAATGTTGTTGTTTGGGCGGGCTCGTTGCGCGACGCGATGACGCGATGACGCGATGCCGCGATGAGGCGTTTTTTGGCATATTGGACCGGCGTCAAAACTGGAGCGTCTAGCGCGACGCGATTTCATTTGTCGCGCAATTAAATCGCGTTCATCGCGTTTGGTGGGTACGCCCTGTTAGACCACGCCACCTTTGAAACGCGGGTCCGATGTTGACTCTGGTTTTATCACGGGCACCGTCGCCATCTTTCTTTTTTTCCTTCTTTTCCACCGGTGTTTTCTTCTCCTTGGTTGTTTTGGACCTCCTCCTTTGGGTTTTTAATGAGGAATTGGAAGCTTGTTGCTACTTCCCTCCCCCTCCCCCCTGTGATAGTGGAACGACCCGAGGGGGGAGGGGCTCTGTGTGTGCACGAACACAGCCCTGCCAGGGCTCAACGCTAAGGTTTTTTTCCACTTGCCCGGTCGGGCCAGTGGGTCTGAATTCTACTTGCCCGAAGTCAATTTTCACTGGCCCCAAATATAAATAGTTTTTTTTATTAGTGGTTATCAAATAACGACAAAGATTCAGGTAAATTGTTATATTTGATCTTTATTTACAATGTATGAATAATTCTGACATTGTTGGAACATTGTTGGAACATTGGTATTTTTTTTTTTTGCAGTTTTATCCCATATTTTAATCTTGGCCACTCAAACTTTGGCACAAAAATAAATGCATAAATAATCCCCTCATACCCGACGTGCTCTCTGACCTGCTGACAGCCATTGTCCTACAACACGTTCTGCATTGTAGTTGGCAGTAGCGGAGCTATGTAGCGGAGTAGCGGGAGTTTCACGATCACGATTTTGATTGGCCAAAACCACATTTTAAAAAAATCAAATAGTACGCCAAACATTACAAGTAGGGCTGTAACGATACACCAAACTCACGATTTCGGTTTGTATCACGATTTTTGACCCACGGTTCGATACAAATTTCGATATTATTTATTTTTTTAAATTAAACATTTGATTTATGTAAGATGCAGATTTGGCGTGGAGGGCGTGTCTATCTGATGGTCTGTTAACTTCACAGGTCCCTCACTCAACTTACTACAGAGAAATGTCCCACAAAGCAACGTTGCAGAACCAAACTAAGGTAACGTAGTAACTGTAACTGTCCTTAGCAACGGGGAAACAAATACTGCAGCTGTACGTGGAGAAGCGTCCTTCCTCCCGCCCGTCCTACCGACTGCTCCTCACATTTCTGCCCGATAAACAGCGTCTGTCACCGGCAAAAAAAACTTAAACTCACCGAGTGTTTATGATGAAAAAAAATCTCCGCGACGGTCAGCCCTCCGGACCGAGACTTCAGTGAACTTTAGCCTCCGTCGGGTTTTGAGTGACAGGGAGACTCCAGGGAAACCCCTTGAAAACGCACACACGTCATCATAATGACGTGTACCGGGACGTCTCTTTGCACTGCTTTCTGTGAATTACACAGCGGTTCGTCTTTACTCCAGCGGTGCTTCGCTCCGTGTGAACGAACAACGGCGGAGAATTAGCGAACGACCGCTGCGGTGTTAATGTGGCGTTACTTACGTACTTCTCGTGGCGCAAGACAGGTTCGTGGATCTGAGTGTCGCGATTTCAGCTTCGATACGTGTATCGTTACAGCCCTAATTACAAGCATTATCCGACGAGTGCAAGGGGAGGAGGCAACATCATAACTTTATCGATGATGATCGTTTTTTTGTTGTTGTTTTTTTTGCTTCGAGTCCTCCACTTGCCCGAACGGGCAAGCGGGTTGTCATAGTTACTTGCCCGACGTGGCGTTTTACTTGCCCCGGGACGTCGGGCAATCCTTATTGTTGAGCCCTGCCTGCGTGCTGATTGGACAGGATGATCCGGGCGCTGTCGATCTTTGCAAAACAAACAACAGGCTCTACGTGCACGTAGAGGCTTTTTTTTTTCTAAAACCAGATGATTTATGTTGTTCTATCGGAGTGTAGTGTCGGCTTCAAAGAATATGATAAAAAAAATGATGCAGACTGGGAATTTAAAGCTTAAGAAGATTGACTGTCAGGGCTCTGAACTCTTGCTTCCTCAGTGACGATATCCTTGAAATATAATTTAATTTCATTCATTGGAAATAATTAAGAATTAAAATAAGTGTACCAGTTGAAACAGGGTTTTTACTTCCCTGTAATTCACACCATATTACATCGGTCTTTCCAGGTCATTTGCCAACCTTAGAAATCAGTGGGGATTTTATGTTCTTCACCTTCATTTTGAATTTAATATCTTTTTTACTCCTCTGTAAGTTAAGAAAATTCTTCTCTTTCAAAATGAAGATTAAATTTAGTTTCTGAACACGATGCAGCATATCATTTAAAAGTCTACAACTTGAATAATGCATGTGACTGCATCCGCTACATCAAACTCCCTGAGCCTCCCCCGCCCTGCACAGCTTTATGGCGCTGGGATAAAGTACACGGTGCTCTCAGACAGCGCTGGGATGTGTTCAGGCTGCGACTCTGCCGCGGGACTAGGGCAGCCGTTACTGCTTAATGACCTGTCTGTACAGCAGAGATTTAGAGACGCGTACAAAAAAGCAGAGCCACAACAGGGGGACTCGCCTCTGCAATTCATCTTCATTTTAATTGGGAACATTTTGCATTACTCCCACCTTTCGTATTAATAAACCAAAGCCTTACAGCCGCCCCTCAAAAAGGCATTAATGCACCAGGTGTAGTCAGAGTAAACACATCTTTCTTCTTATTCATCTCATTTGCCATCTTTTAGTCGGATTCATCATTCATCACATCATTGCAATCATGTTTCTCATCGCCACAATCATCGTTTTCTGCAGCCGAATTATCAGCTGTGATGATATCTCTAACAACAACAAACCGTAATCCCATCCCCACAGTGTTAATAGGAATGGGATAGAGGTAGACGGCAACATTACATTTGTTTTTTAAAATGGTTTTCAGTACAGATAGACACTCAAAGAGGCCCTTTTCAACCAGATCACGATCCTGAAGGATTTATCGATGGCCAGCGTTCAAAGTCTTGCCCCCTCCGAGTTGAGGAATGTTTTAAAACGGCACACGGCGAGGCTACAAAGGGCCAGCTGCTGCTGCAAACGTTGGAGCTGTTTCGGGAAACCGAGTGGTGATTCATGCTGGCAAATTGATTCATTTCTTCTGCTGATAAGCACCTTTTTTTCCCCTCCTCTTTGTGCCCATATTCTGCCATGGCTTTGAAAAGACCCATCGAAAAACATCTGCCTTGCCACAGTGATAAGGTACAGGGTGGGCACACAGCCACAGTAACATCTTACAACACACAGCGCTCCCGTCCGATTCAACATCACAAACTACAGCTTCGACGGTCACCGAGCAGTTAAACCTGCACCTCTCTGAACATTTACGGCCTCACTTTGCTGCAGGGCCTCGTTTTGGGGTTTCATTGTATTCTACAGGTGTTTACATGATTGCAGCTATTTTTACACACTAATCTTGACGGGTTATTGTCGTGACTGCAGCCGTGCTAGAATCTGTGTGTGGATCTCCGTTTTGTGCAGTGTATGAGCACAGCAGGAGTGTATCTGCTTTCAGGAACATTGTCGGGAATGGAAAAGCTTTGACCGGCTCTTATCAGCAACAGACAGTCCATGGCAACAAACCATGCAGTAAAATAGTTTTTTTTATGAAGCCCACCAGCTAACTTGTGCTTCACATCTCCGCTCTGCTTCTGCACAGAAGATCACACATGCTGCTGGACTTTCTCGCCCGCCGCTCGGCACCCAGGGGAGCTGAGCTCATGTAAGCTGGGGCTCAGCCGAGATGAGCGGTGTTGACGGGAACAGCAGCAGTCGTGGTATGCGACAGAGTTTGTGGGTGTGCCGTTTTGAGATGTTCATAAACAAATCCCTAATTATCAGTGAAGGCTACCAAGGCTGGCTTCCCACCTGTTGTCAAATCCCCTCATCTTCTCCAGCTCAGCCAATTTTTAGGAGAGTTGCAAACACGTCTCCAGAGGAATCAATCATTCTAAATGTCAGCCATGCAACATTGGGTCTGCCCCCAAACTGACACTTAATGCATAGGATTTAAATCAATGGCTTCTTCAAAAGTAACGTTTTCCTACCGGGGATTTGAATAAAGCAGCTTTGCACAGAAATCTATGTTTTCTCATACAACAGTTTGTATGATATCTTCTGAAAAATGATCACCTGACACCTGTTAAAAGGAGCTAATGTTAGCATCATGTCGGCGGTTTGGCAGTACTTAACAGTGGATAAAAAAAAATAAAAATAAATGTCTTCCATTTGCTGTTTTCATTCATGATTTACAAAGGGTTTAACCTAAGCCAGGCCTTACCACAATGATAATCATATCACAGTCATGCAGGCGTAGTATGATCTTTTTCTTTTTTCTTTTTTCTTTTAAACACACTGGTATCGGTATCGGCCGATACCCACAGCACGAGTATCGGCATCGGGAGGGAAAAATGGTATCTTAACATCTCTAGTTTTGACTTGTATTTAGTTTCGGTCTGTGACTCAGTCACAGTTGACAGAAATGCTTGGCTACATCGGGTTTTTACTATTTCAGAAACAAATAGAAAGGTCTATCGATAGAGTGCAGATCTCGTAAAAAAAACACACTTCATTCAAACTCGCGTGTGGCGACAAACCCAATTGAACTCACCCAGCTGTACGTCTACTTAGCAGCGTCTGGTCGTTCCATTAGCCGTTTGCCAAACCCACCAAACAAAAGACGAAAAGGGAACCGTTTTCTTTGTCTTGGGCCGCCGAGGAGCAGCTGGGGGTCGATGATGCTGTTAAGAGTAGTGAGTGAGGAGTCGGCAGGCAGTCGATGGCAGTATAAGACAGGCAATAAAAGTTATTTTGAGGAAGTGTGAGTCACCACAACCACAAGAGGTCTTTGAGCATGAAGCCATAACTGGCCGCCCAAAATATTGTGCAGTTTGCTGCAGAATGCAAGATTAGCTGTGGAAAGACGCAGAGGTACACGCACATACACAGAGAGAGGACCGATCGCATGCTTTTTAAATCCTCTGTTTGTTACGATTGAAGTTTTGCATGATTATACTGCACTTATATAAAACATAATGCATATGAAGCATATGTCCTAGTTTTTGTTATATTATTATATTAATCAGCAGGAAGTGTGTATTTTATTTTGACAGCATTAATAAAGTATCTACCTAATTTATTATAAAGTGTCAAAGAAAAATATTGGTCTTCAGTTTTGTTAATGCATATTTTATGGTTAATTGTCTGCAGTGATGTTGACTGAAGGTAGATAACAAGGCACCCTACAGACAAAGCTGTGAGGCTGAGGCAGAATTACTGCCATGGCCCCTGTCTAGGAGGTGCACACACACACACACACACGAGAATGTTCAGTCATCTGGATGAGACTGACAGTCTCCAGGGCCACAGAATCACACTCTCACACTCCTGTGGTGTGATGCTCTGACAGCCACTACAAGCCCCAGAGTGTGTGTGTGTGTGTTACATAGAAATTGCAAAGGGGAACGGTTCTCTCTGTCTATCTCTATAATACTGTAAACGTTTGTCATGCAACGTGTTCTTCTGTTGTCTGTGGATTCCCGCCGACGAGGAAACTGTGACTGAATTTAATTTGTGATTTGTTCAAAGCTAATGAAGAACTACTTTGCCTCTGCCGGCAGGACGGAAGAATAAGACAGCTTAACTATCACCCGACCGGGAAACAACCCTCAATTGTCAAATCTCCATTTTCAGAATCTAAACATGCTGAATGTTTTCTCCTTAATGGCCGTGACACCTGCGTACGGCATGAAAGGAAAAAACACCCGTGTGTCAATCCTATGCAAATCTGCAGTGTTTTTGTTTGTGAGTCACAGTGTGCGTCTGATGGGAGACCATATTAGTCTCGCTGACAGAGAAAACACATCACACAGACAGACAAGGAGGCTCTCTCTGTCCATATCTGCCAGGGAAGACAAACAAAAGAAAGCAGACGGGTGTGTGTGTGTGTGTGTTCGAAAGTTTGTTTTTAATATTAACTAGAAAAAAAACCTTCCCACTTCCTCCACCTGAGTCTACACAAAACAATTCGCTGACCTGGAGGAGGTCTCCCAATGCAAAAGTAGTTCACTACACAATCACAGTTTGTGCTGTTGGTAAACAGTGTTAAAACAAATACAGCAGTTTAATTCAACTCAACCACAAGTAACCATCAGTTAATGTACAGTAAAACTGTGATCGAAACGCTTAATGTACAATTAAGAAAAGAACAGCCGGAAACAATTAGCAGACACTTTGTGAGCTAATGTGAGCCTCCCATCAAGGTCAGTTATTTTAATGAATTTCAATGTAATTTTCCACTCAACACTCAGTGATGCACACAGGACGGGGGGTGGGGGGGTGGGCTCTAATCCATATTATAACATTCCCCTCTCCACACACTGATATAAATAGAGTTCAAACAGCCACCTCATTTTAATATTCTTCACCCTTTACCCAGCAGATCGCCTGCTGGATCTTTTCTTTCACCATCGTTGATGTGAACTCGCTGTGTGAATTGAGCTGTTTTCTGAAAAGGGGTCTCGGTTCCTTCCCTCGTGACCTTTTTAAACCTTGTCAGCCTCCCGCTGTGATTCGAGCTCAAATCCATGGTTTCGATTTAAATGTAGTGTATTACTTGAATTGAGCGGTGGAGCGTCTGCTGTTAGCTCGCTGTATGGAAAACGAAAAGTACAACACAGGCACATTTCAGAGGCTATGACCATTTCTGTTACCGAAAAATATACATTAAGCACTTAAAACAGCAGAAAACAAGCTGAAGACACAACACTCATACCTTTTAAAATGGAAATTGCCAACTTGTTAGCAAACAGATGATCCGGAGAAACATTCATTTCGTTGCGATTCTGGTGACGTGTTGAAGTCCAACATTCACTTTCCTTTTAGCTCTGATTTTGTTCAACACCAACTCCTGGGGGAAATATCTGGCTCTTTAGCTGCTAAATGTTTTTTTGTGTTCACCAGCCAGACGCTCACTTTTTTTTGCTAACGCTCCATTGAGCTAACAGTCATACAAGTAGTCATGTGATCAACTGTTAATCATATTGCTTTCACCCACTTTAAAGTACAAAAACAATGGGAATCTCCTTCTTCGTGGGCTTATATTTTCCCCTCGCTGCCAGTCTGAGATAACTGTAATCAATAGGGATTTTGGCTCTCCGTCAGGAGCGCAGTGTGAAACAATTGAAGAAAATCCCCTGATTCAGGATGTCTGATAATAAGGCACAGCAGAATGTATCTTGCGTATTGCCATTCATGTTACGCAACGGTTTGTGTTTTACAGTTTGTAACCTCAATATACCCGGTGGACTCAAATGAAGCGTCTAAAATGTGAGTAACACGGTGGTGTACCCGTGCATGGCCCCATCCTCACTTGAAAAAGTAATTACTCCGTTAATGGCACCGCGGCACTTCATGGCATCTCTGCTCCTCCTTCAGTTATGGTTCAATCCAGTCACTGCGTGACCCACACACTCAAAGGAGATCTCCCGATCTCCCTAAACGTCCGCGTGTTTTCTACTTGTGAGGGAGTGGAGGAGGGAGCGAGGTGGTAAAGGTGAGCGAGGAGTACGAACTTGTCCCTTTTGTTCTGCACTTCTTCTTCATTAAGACCTGACGAGGACAAGGAGGAGGAGGAGGAGGGGTGGACAGAAGCACGGAGGATGGACAATGGTGTTATTGTCGCTTTTAGAAAAAAAAACGGAAAAAGAAGTGATATTTTTCCTTCATCAGAGGAAGTAAATAGTGCAGACAGTTCGAAACTTGTCCCTTTTGTTCTGCACTTCTTCTTCATTAAGACGTGACGAGGAGGAGGAGGAGGAAGAGGAGGAGGAGGAGGGGTGGACAGTAGCACGGAGGATGGACAATGGTGTTATTGTCGCTTATAGAAAAAAAAACGTAAAAAGAAGTGATATTTTTGCCTTCATCAGAGGAAGTAAATAGTGCAGACAGTTTGAAACTTGTCCCTTTTGTTCTGCACTTCTTCTTCATTAAGACCTGACGAGGACAAGGAGGAGGAGGAGGAGGGGTGGACAGTAGCACGGAGGATGGACAATGGTGTTATTGTCGCTTATAGAAAAAAAACGTAAAAAGAAGTGATATTTTTGCCTTCATCAGAGGAAGTAAATAGTGCAGACAGTTTGAAACTTGTCCCTTTTGTTCTGCACTTCTTCTTCATTAAGACGTGACGAGGAGGAGGAGGAGGAGGAGGAGGAGGAGGGGTGGACAGTAGCACGGAGGATGGACAATGGTGTTATTGTCGCTTATAGAAAAAAAAACGTAAAAAGAAGTGATATTTTTGCCTTCATCAGAGGAAGTAAATAGTGCAGACAGTTTGAAACTTGTCCCTTTTGTTCTGCACTTCTTCTTCATTAAGACCTGACGAGGACAAGGAGGAGGAGGAGGAGGGGTGGACAGTAGCACATAGGATGGTCAATGGTGTTATTGTCGCTTATAGAAAAAAAACGTAAAAAGAAGTGATATTTTTGCCTTCATCAGAGGAAGTAAATAGTGCAGACAGTTTGAAACTTGTCCCTTTTGTTCTGCACTTCTTCTTCATTAAGACGTGACGAGGAGGAGGAGGAGGAGGAGGAGGAGGAGGGGTGGACAGTAGCACGGAGGATGGACAATGGTGTTATTGTCGCTTATAGAAAAAAAAACGTAAAAAGAAGTGATATTTTTGCCTTCATCAGAGGAAGTAAATAGTGCAGACAGTTTGAAACTTGTCCCTTTTGTTCTGCACTTCTTCTTCATTAAGACCTGACGAGGAGGAGGAGGAGGAGGAGGAGGGGTGGACAGTAGCACATAGGATGGTCAATGGTGTTATTGTCGCTTATAGAAAAAAAACGTAAAAAGAAGTGATATTTTTGCCTTCATCAGAGGAAGTAAATAGTGCAGACAGTTTGAAACTTGTCCCTTTTGTTCTGCACTTCTTCTTCATTAAGACGTGACGAGGAGGAGGAGGAGGAGGAGGAGGAGGAGGGGTGGACAGTAGCACGGAGGATGGACAATGGTGTTATTGTCGCTTATAGAAAAAAAAACGTAAAAAGAAGTGATATTTTTGCCTTCATCAGAGGAAGTAAATAGTGCAGACAGTTTGAAACTTGTCCCTTTTGTTCTGCACTTCTTCTTCATTAAGACGTGACGAGGAGGAGGAGGAGGAGGAGGAGGGGTGGACAGTAGCACGGAGGATGGACAATGGTGTTATTGTCGCTTATAGAAAAAAAAACGTAAAAAGAAGTGATATTTTTGCCTTCATCAGAGGAAGTAAACAGTGCAGACAGAGTCGAGCTCCCTCCTGTTTTTCACCGCCGCGTAAATGTTCAGACGACTCCGTAGTCCCTGAGGGACTTGAGCAGCACCGTGTCCTTCACGTCGCTGAAGACCCTGCGGATGTTGTTCGTGTCCGTGGCGCAGGTGAAGTGCGGGTAGAGGGTCTTCCACTCGTCCCGGTGGTCGCGGTTGCTGGCCTGCTGCTTGTACAAATTGCAGATGTAGGTTTTGGCGTCCTCTGCGTCACGCCTCCTACCTGTTGACCGAGGAGAGGGATGGAAGTTGGGACAAGTCAGTTGTCTGGAAATGAATTAACAATCATCGATTTATTCTTTTTAATTTATTTTTCAAGAAACTGCTAATACCATTTTTTTCTTTGTCTTGTGATAGTAAATCAATAATACTGCTGAGTCATAACAAGCTTTTTAAAGAAAATTGTCTAATTTCTGATGAATCAATGTGAAAATAATCATTGCATCAATTAAACAGATTAAAACCATGCATATTTAAATAAAATAAACAGAAAATATGAGTATTTAACTAAGCACATGAACTAGATTGGATTATTGTCCGAATAATAAAAGCAAAATCAGAGTAAATTCCGGTCAACATTCAGGATATTTGTGCATCTCATTCATAAACCTGCATTATTATAACACAAAAACATTTTTTTTTACTGCATTGCAACAGTATTACAGTAGTAAAAGTACAAGTGAGGCTGTAAACACAGTCCCTCTTCACGCTACAAAGTATTTCGATCTAGTAAACCAAAAAAAAGTTAATCAAAAAGTTCTCATTTCTACTTTCTGAGCTGGTGTAATTTTCTTGGATAAACAGCAGTCACAGCTCACAAGTGCAAATTGAATAAAAGATGATTACAGGCAGCCGCCACATGAATGGAGTTCGATTGTCGGCGCTGGAGGTCATTTCAGAGCCTTTTCTTGTTTATTATGCCAGTAAATAGTTATTACTTCATAACTGCCTCTGTCATGTCATCAGCATGTTGAGAAGCAAAAAAGCACTGAAAAATATAGTGCATGATAAAAACTGGAGCAGCCAGAATATGCCAGAATATGGGGTCATTCTTTTATTTTTTATTTTCATTCTTTTAATGATTTATTGAATGTAAAAACAAAAATAGTTATAATGAAAACCCCTGCAGTGATGTCTTCAAACTGGCTGACTTGTTTGACAACTGCTGATTCCAGCTTGTCAGATTTCAACATTTTATGCTTTTCTTTGTCAAATTTAATAATATATGCACATTTTATAACAATCTACCAAAAAAGATTGTCTTGTGCTGTGGGAAATTCATTTGTGAGCTAATGTGATTTGATATACAAAATCATTTATTGATAAATCCAGGAATTAGACGGGTATATTAATGGAATTTAAAGAATCTATGTGGTTGCAGCCCTACTGCGACTTCTATATCAACAGACTAATCATTAAATTGACTAATAATTTCAGTCCAGTTCACAGAGTATCTCGCTGGTTTAGGGCTAATTAACAACTGCAGCCTTAACGTGTAGGTACAGCGGCTGGAAGAAGGGAACACACAGAAACAGGGCAGCAAATAGCAGCCAGAGGTAGGAACTGTTCCGAGTTGCCGTTAAGGTTAAATCGACATCAAGTAGCTTGACCTTGTATGAGTCATTATTTTTACGCTGGCTGTAATATACAGTGGGCGTACTGTAGACACACACAGACACACATAAACAGTTGAAGTCACTCATTCCCCACCTTGTGCACACACACACACACACACACACACACACACACACCTCGCACAAATGTATGCCTAGAGGGTTTAAGGGGGGTGAAGGCTTGCAGGGAAACACAGTATCTGTCTGTGGTTGCCATGGGTTACAGAGGGAGAGAGGATGGGGGGATCACGGGGAGGTGGGGACTGTTAGGGCAACGCTTTACAGCCAGCAGAGCTACAGGCTGCAGCCACATCATTAAGCACACCAAGTACCTGGAAGTGACTCATTTGCGTGTGTGTGTGTGTGTGTGTGTGTGTGTGTGTGTGAACAGAATGAAAGGAAGAAATAATGCTCGCCAAAATAGATATAATGGTAGCTGGCTTTTCTGACACCATGACAGCCATGGAGGGTTCAGAGTCTGGGACGCACTGTGATCGAAATCACTCTGCAAATGATTTTTTTTAACATTTTTTTTTGTTTTAAATTGTACGTAATTTCCAGCGGGTGCAGCAGGATGTGATGAGCTGCATGCCCAAAGCAAATTGGTCAGAGGAGGAAAACAACATGGCAACCCTCTTTGGTCCCGGGTGTTATTCTGTCCACACTGTGATGAGATTACACACCTGCAAGCTCGCTGCAAATTATGGTGGTTGTTGATGATGGTGAAGTCTTCTGCGGACTAGGCTCCGCCTCCCCAGGCTTTCCCTTGAATACTGCTTTTTTCAAGCTTCACCAAAAGCTTTGGATATTGTTTAGAAATTTCAGACCTGGTTTAGTTTTAAACTGTGTCAGTTTTACCACCAGTATTATTTAAGGGCAAAATCCACACTTCAAAAATTCAATCGTCTTGAATTTAGGTCCTAAAAAGGTATACAATTGTCTTACAATTAATGCTCTACTGTTGTGTTGACTGCCAATAATCGAGAGGGTTGTCCGAGATTATTTATTTTTTGCTTGGCCGGAGAACAGAACCGGAATCGAAAAAATAGACATTTTCCACCCCAATCATAATTTATTCAAGCACATCCATGAAGTGCCCATCTCCATGGCAACTATTATGCTACCCTACCCGACTTCTTCATGATTAAGTTTTTAGATTAGATTAAATTCTGCGTCACTTGGCTGCGACGGGGAAGTGTAAATTCAACTATACTTGGATGGGAAATACTGATGCCTGTGGCTCCTTTTGTATGAAGATGTAAAAATGAGTGACATTAGGAATCAAAGCGTAACAATCGCACATGAAATGCGAATGAAATCAGACATCGGCCATCTCTCAATACTGTTCAGCAGCGGGACCACATTGGCAGCCATTAGTTAGTTCATGTGATTCTGGGACTTATGTTCAGTCTCAGTAATTGCGTTGTTATGACAGCAAAACACAAATGGGTAATGCATTTCCCTCTATGTGGTCTTATAATGATTAAATTTAACTTTTGAAACCCTGTCAAAGGTGCACACAAACTTGTTTGAGCTGTTTTACTACAAGTTTGTGTTAAAAAAAAGTACAGACACTATAATTACTATCATTATAAACTTGTTTTTTATCATTGATTAACCGACCAATCATTTTGCTAGAGGCTCTGTGAGATTATATTTACCATCCTAGGCCCTCATCAGACAGAAAAAGATGTTTTTGTTGCTTGATCAGACAGTTTAAACACAAACTATGAACTGTATGTTACCTAATAATAGTTAATATGAATAAAAAAGTACTGCACTTATTTCTTCCAAGCCTGCTCTTTGTTCAGATCATAACTATGGTTGATAAAGTCATATAGCTCTGGGTATCCAGCAAAAGTCACAACAGTGAGGGGAAAAAAAAGAAGCCAAAGAGTGGAAAAGCATAAGACACACTAAAACACAAAAGCAGTGTGAAAACGCTTTACTTTCGTTTAAAACCGTTTTTTAAAAAAGCCTCCCCAGGCTGCTCAAATGTGTTCTGTGTGATCGGAGCCTCGGTGTCCACCAAAGCCTTTTTTTCCCAGCTGAAGATTCCCAGCTGGGAGCGCTTTAGGGTGCAGGGCTTTTTTCAGATGAGACACTCTGGTTGTGTCTCTGCTATGCTGTTGGCACAGCTTACTTTCTCTGGCCCTCACACTGGATGAAGCATGCAGGGAAAGACCTGCTGGGCTATGTGGCTAATGAGATTTTGTGGGCAAGGAAACTTCATAAGTTTATAATCCCACAAAAGGGCTTTAGTTTGGTCTGGTTCTCCAGACACGAGGTCACCACGAAGACCTCGGTAACAACAACAGCAGAGCTTACACAATGAGACCAAAACATTCTCCTGATAAAACCTTCCCATCTTCGTGGTGGGCTATTTGTCCCGCCCCTCCTCTATTGTGTTCGGATGGCTGGGTAAAAAAAGCACAACCAGAAACATTCCAAATGTCAAAATGAGGCGCCATTTGCGGCATAATGTAAATACACAGCGCTTTCTTCAGCAAAGAACAAGAAATAGATGCTCGCCTCAGAAAAAAGTAACTTTTGCTAATTTTTTCACAGGTATTTGGTCATAAACCAAAGTATTGGGACCATGAAGGTCTGTACTAAATGTCACAGCTACTGTTATATTTCAGTCTGGAAAGTAAATATAATAATAAGAAAAGAAGCACACATGCATCCACAGCTTACCTGTGAAGCTGGGGAAGTATTTCTGTAGGTCAGAGGTCTGGACTTTGTCGGCCAGGATGTCAGTCTTGTTGAGGAAGAGGATGATGGAGGTGTTTGAGAACCAAGGAGAGTGGATGGTGGTGTAGAAGAGAGCCAGACTCTCGTGCATACGGTTCTGAACACAGAGACAGAGTCTATTAGAGATATTATACTGGAGGCTGCAGCAATCTGTCCTTCAGCTCTATATATCTTTAATGGGAGGGGGGTTTACGGAGGTCTGGAGCACACAGGCCGCTGTGGAGGTTAATGAATGTGTTGGCAGCCTAAAAAGTGGCTGGGAGAGATAAACGGCTTAGCGACAGGATGGGAGGGAGGGACCGAGGGCTGGAGAGGACGGAGACGGGGGAGGATAACTTGTGCAAGAGTGAAACCTGCTGGTGGACCGATGAAATTACGTTTTACTTTTTATTCCACTGTATTTATCCAACAGTTACTAGTTATTTGTTTTTAATAATGCAATTCTGCATAATTATGAATGAAAGACTTTTACTTAAAGAGTGTTTTATGGTATAAATAATTAACTTCAGCAAAAGATCATAGTTTTGATAGATGAATAGCTTCATGAGGTTGTCTCCATTATTTTTAGAGTTCTATTTCAAAATAAATGGCTTCCATTTGCTCTATTCATTCATGTTTTACAAAGGGTTTAACCTGAGCCACGCCTTTCTTTTTCTTTTTAAACACACTGATATCAGTATTGGTACTCGGTATCAGCCGATACCCACAGCACGAGTATCAAAATCGGTATCTGGAGGGAAAAATGGTATCGGAACATCTCTAATTATTTTGTCCACGTCCAGCTTCGGTAGACCGATCTCAGTGCTCTTACAATGGTCTCTCTCTCCTCCAGGACCTGGTCGTACTCGCTGAGGGAGGCCAGGAAGATCAGGGAGGTGACGTTTTCAAAACAGTGAATCCACTTCCGACGCTCGGACTTCTGACCGCCCACGTCCACAATCCTGTCCGGGACCAGAGTGGAGGGAGGAAGGAAGAGTTAAAAAGGTGAAGAAGAGAGTAATGCAGCGACGACATATTTTTGTAGGCCAACAACACTATTGCAGAAAATAACAATCTAACAAAAAAACCTATTAAAATAAAACCGACTGGCATTGAGATGTATTTATTTGATCCATAGTGTCTGTACTAGATTCTGGGCACCTTAGTGTGATGGTCTTGATGGTGAAGGAGTAGTCGTGGATGCCCGTGGTGGGGAATCGAACCCGCAGCACATCCTGCTCTGTGGGGATGTAGTCCCGGGAGGTGATGCGGTCCAGGTCATTCATGTAGCTGGAGGCGAGAAGAAGAAAAATAAAAGTTTTACAGGCGTCTGTTTGACACGACAGGAGACCTCTAGTACAACATATTGTCTCTGTTTACATCCAGCCTCGGCCGTGTAAAACAAACTGAATTGTCACAAGATATACGATGCTGGAATAAAAACAGTGATTAAAATGTACAAGAAGGGAGTGGAGTGAGTCCATATCACCCTGTGTACAGACCAAGGCTTTATGGCTGGTGTTGATACAACCTGACATTAGCTACTGCCTGTCTCTTATCACGCAGCACACCGCGATGATTGAGCTGCTGGGTAAACACGGAGCAGCACAGCGATAGAAAAGAGAAAACAGAGGCAGACTGAGCCTTTGTTCTGTGACACATGAGATTCTTAGACCGTGAGGCTCATATCTGCTGGATGTTGAATCTTTTCATGTGGCTTACAAAGACGCAGTCCACAGTAGCTCTGCACTCCGGACTGTTTCAGGTTTTTCCTAATCACTGATGATTCAGGTAGCCAGGTGGCGCTGGCTTGTGCTTCTCGAAATGCTTTTTGATCGAGTGGCGGTTTCTACGTGGCTGAGAAACGGCTGGAAGCAATGCAGTCTGGGAAAGAACTAGCCCCCTCCAGTGGTCGCAGTACAAAGTACAAAGTGTTTATCCGTGTGCTAAAATCACAAACACATGGATGTGGGCCTGACAATGATAATGATAATGCCATGAATAGATAATTGCTTAATGTAACAGTTCTGGTACAAAGGTCAGATGTGGCATAAACAAACAAACAACATGTCGCCACACGTTCTATTAGCTGGCACCAAAACTGTCACATTGTTGCTACAGTTGTGTCCTAACTACCGATGTGTCCTAACTAGAAATGTGTCCTCACTTCACATGTGTCCTCACTTCACATGTGTCCTCACTACAGATGTGTCCTCACTACAGATGTGTCCTCACTACAGATGTGTTCTCACTACAGATGTGTCCTCACTACAGATGTGTCTAATCTTTAACTTCAGTTCATCCCTTACCATATATTGCTATTATTTGATTTGTGTCTGTTTGAGCTTACAATGATAGTTTGAGTCAATTGACAAATAAACAACCGTCGAAGCAATTTCAGTAGTTTGAAACCAAACTAGTGAATATTTACTGGTTCTGAATAGTGAGAATGTTCTGCCTTGCATCATCGTAACTCAGATATCTGTGTTTTGAACTCTTTGGTCAAACAAAACAACCAATTTCAAGATGTCACCTTGGGAAGCATTCACAACGACAATCCATGAAATTCAAAAATAGTCATGAGATTTAGCAATAATAATTAATTTTAGCTGCAAACCAATATACTAACTTAACACTAAAGGTCTTTGCATTACAAATACACTTAATACATACACCATAGTAAGTTATTTTTTTCTCATAGAAGTTGTGATCTTGCGTAACGCTGTCTATCAGAGATTCCTGTATTTGTGGTTTCATCTTTGCCAACCTGCTGTCGGTGTCTGATCGTGTGATCATACCCTGTGATTGCCCGACCTCGGACTCAGGGTGTGGTACAGTGGTACAGGCTTTCACGCCACGCCGCTACTCACTACTCTGTGGAGTCCAGGAGCTGGTACTCGCAACGGCGGCTGTAACAGGCCCGGATGCCTGAATCCGCCCAGAGGCGACGGATCGCGTCAACGTATCCCCGTTCCAGCTGGCTGATCTGCACCGTGTTTATGTCCTGCAGCCACTTGGCGTAGATCTGAAAGACAGCGAGAGAATCGGCATGTTAGGTTTTGTGCTGTGTCATGTTTGTGACTTTTTTACAGAAGTCTGGCAGACTGATATTTATGATGACACTGCCAGCTTCTATTTATAGCCTACAACATGCTGAGTGTGTGTATTTCTGTGTTGCTGCATGCGTTGCCCCTTATTGTGGGCACGATCTCACGACTCCGGTGAGTGAACTTGCCTTGATGCCCGCACACTTGTGTTGTGTGTGTTGATATACTCGATACCTTGAAGGTATCAACCCAAAATAACCCAGTACCGACTCAGTAGTTTTAAACGATAGTCACCACAAGCGTTCTTCAGATAAATGCAACATGTGATTTGCCCACAACCACAGCAGCTACAACCCCTACAGCTCTGAACACAGAGACGTGGGAGCTAGCAGCTAACAGTGCACACTTCCATTCACATGATGGGTATCGAAGTCGTAGTAGTTGGTACTCGTTTTTAAATAATACACAGTATGTGTGAGTCTACCTCGTTCTCGGGGTTGAAGTAGGGGATTTTCAGAGCGGTCATGGCTCCTATCATGGCCTTCATGGCGGTGAGGATGTTCTGGTAGATACATTTGGCAAAGGTCCTCCTCTCCTCCTCTGAGAAGCCTCGTCCGTGGATGATCCTCATCTGTCGGATGAAGGTGGTTTTTCCGCTCTCCCCAGTACCTGAGGAAATAGTAATGACCAAAAAATGATTATTGCGATCCGTCAACGGGGCAGCACCGTCGCCTCAACGTGTCTTTATGGAAATTAATCTGATTAGAACCTTTAAAAAACATAATCCAGGTATTCATGTGAATATGGACATGTTGGGAATGCTTTAAAGGGATAGTGCAACATTTTGGTAGGTACATTTAAGAGTAGTATAAGAAGAGTGATAGACAAAAGTAGTGCTATTGTTCTCATCTCAACTCTAGGCACGATAATAAATAATTTCAAACACTACAAACTCATGTTTTCTCACTTCTTCCCACAGTCCAAAGACATGCATGAAAATTATCACTGAAATAAACTTGTCAGAAGTTTCTCCACAGTGGGATCTGGTGGGAAACAGCTGAACTGTTAGAGGAGATATTTATCAAATGGGTTTAAGTGTTCTCAGATACTAACCAGAGACTTCTTACGGTGATGAACCCACAGATAATTATGCCCTCAGCTTACAGCGGGTTATTTTTTTAGCATCTTTGAGTTAATTATTCAATGTGTTGGTTCACAAGGTGACGGCTGAGCCGGCGGCTTGCAGCTAACGACGCTAAGGGTGCTAATAGTGCAAATGAAGGCAAAAGTGCTAGCAGAGTTAACACCGTTTAACTAAAGGTCATACAGGCGGATGGATGCTATGCTTCCATGACCCCATATAATATAATAGCTTGATGCAGTTGAGTTTTTTCACAATATTAAAAGATGTCATAACAGGAAAAGCACAGTTAATTAATTTGCTGCTACGACGAGTCGAAATGAGCGCTTAAAAAATAGGGGCTTTGTCAAATTTAAGTGAATATCTGTGCGGCTTTAGGAAAGAACAGTAGCAGCAAATTCCAGATCGTCAGAGGCTGAATTTCAACAAGACAATACTGTGAGTCATTGAGGCGTCGTTTCTCAGCCACTGTAGCAGTTGAGGGATGAAAAGATAACAGCCCTCAAAGGAGAAAAACGAGTAAACCACAAGAGAAGAACTACGTGACTAACTGACGCTGTTGAACCGGACGTTTCTCTAATAAATGCAACCAGCCTCAGAGATTTTCAGCCTAATGAAGGCAATAGTGCCCTATTGTTTAATGTATTTTCTTTGATAGCCTCATTTGAATGAGTATTGTATTTTACAGCTTCCTTTATTTCATCCATATTTCTGATTCTGACCAATAAATTAGCCATCTGCTTCCCCTTTCACAACACTTTCCTGTACTTTCACAACACTGCTCCCAACCAGACGGTTTAGAGAGAAAATAGTGTTCCTGTCAGTCCTTGTTCCTCTACTCAAAAATGTTTGTTCACTCTTTTACGCAGCCATGTAGGAAACAACACCGGGCAATCATTCAATGTTATTGTTTACTGTCTCTCCGTATCACTACAGGGTTTCCCCCAGGGAATGTACCGGAGGTGATAAACCCCATGAAGATGTAGTTCGTTTGCTGAACACACACACTCACACACTAAACCATAGACAATAACCGGCATAATAAAACAGAACCGTGCAGGAAACCACCTGTACACGTGTTGTTGTGGTTCACAGTACATTAGTCATTTGGTTTATGTTTTATTCAATGTAAATTAAGTAATATTCATATTGACTTTTGGCTGAACAAAACTAATGAAAAATCAATAATATCATACGTTGATAAGCAGCCCTACCTCACTGCTCTTGTGTCCGATTTTAGTGCATTATAACAACTGTTTTCAATACTTTTGTTCCAGATCAATGAGGAGAAACTGCACTTTCTTTAGGTTTTGTCCATGTTTCCCCGAAATAAGACCACATGAAATAATGTATTTTACAATATGAGCCAACATGTGATACCTGGACTTTTGGTATCGGCCGATTCAGGTTTAATTAATGAGCGCTACGCCTCACTGTTTGGAAGTGATGTTGGCCTGTCACACCCAGCTGTCTCTCTCTACCTCTACCCCACTGTCCTCCATCAGAAAGCCACCCGACCAGCTGTAGAGCAGGCCTCTGGGTTTCTGTGGTTTCAGGTACAACCGATCCCAATCTGGACCATACTTTACATACTCGCACTGTCACACATGCCTCACATAGTTCTCTCACATGGCCGCGGGCCACCAAACAGGCCAAGCAGTTTTTAATTTGCATGGTGTGTCAGTTATGAAGTGGATTGTATTTGCTTAGTAAATATGTTTGCCATCTTAATCTTTTTGTTTTGTTTTGCCCTGCTCTCATGGATTCATGGTTAATCTAAAAAGAAAAACAAAGGTGCTCTCTGTGCCTTCACTCACCCAGCAGCAGGATTTTAATCTCCCTTCTCTCCTTCTTCTTCTGCTGCTTGAGGATCCTCTTGATCTCTTTGTCCACGGCGATGCTCGCCTTCTCCTCCTCGGACAGGCAGCACATGCAGCTGCGGCGGCACCAGTGCCAGCAGCCCGCCATGGCCACCAGAACCGCTGAAATGACACTGTTAATGAATAATCAGCTGCGTGTAATGACACGATAAGGACTGGCAATAAACTCGCTGAAAGTGATTACTTTCTAGGTAAGTTGTTAGACCTGTGAGGACTTATTCCAACACACACACACACACACACACAAACACCCTCCGGAAATCTTTCTCTCACACTGTAGCTGAAAATAATTAGTGCCCATTAAAAACAAAGCAAGTGTTAACTTTAAAGTGTTGTTGTTTTGATCAATCAGCTGTGAAGCTACAAACAATACAATAAAAGCTCCTCACCTCCAAACCAGTACCGTCACACTCGCTGAAATCGAGCAGGTTCACGCGCTGATTGCGTCTCGCGGTCCATTTCCCAGCGTGTCTCCCCCCCCCCCCTTTCGGTCCACTTCCACCTGCGGCTAACAGCTACTGTCGCGGCCGCGTCGTTAGCCCGGGATACGGAGTTAACCTACTTTTTGTTTTCTCCCCCCACCCCTCTACTCCAGTCCACACGACGCAGCCTGCCGCTCGGGAAAGTCCACCGCGCCTACAGAGGAATGTGCAGTCTCCGTGGTCCGCGAGAGACACTGTAAAAGGAATGCGCTGTGGGCGACGGCGCGGCAAGAGCGGTAAACAACCGCAGGCGCGTCGGAAGTTCGGCGAGTGTGCCTACAAAATAAGAGCGCGCTGTATCGACATTGTGCATAGACGATGCATTAACGTAATAATACGATTATTATAAAACGGGGTAAATTGCTGGGTTTTGCTAAATGCAAAAAATTCTTGATAGCTCCCCATAAAAATATTGTTCTAATGTAACCTAATTATTACTTTACTACCATTTTATGGTACTTTATAACTTCTTAAAAGAAACTTTAATGATATAAAATAAATAAATACCCTTTTACTCCAGTACAGGTATGGTTAATAGTTTTTTTTGTAAATTTGTAAAATATATTATAAAATATTTTATAGTATAAATTTAATATGATGTAGTGTTACCTTTCACACTACCCAATACAAATACTCAGCCCCAGCAGGCTACAAACTCAAAATATTGCTGACATGAATGCATTCCTAACAATAATACCTAATAAATCCCTCACATGATACACATAATGCACAATGAGTAGACTCTTTTTTAACACTTTAGCACTTTTAACAAAAGTACAATTAGTGTCAAATTCTTCAATACTTCTTTACACAAGTGTCATTTTGAATGTTTGACACTTTTAACAACAGCTGACATCACTGACCAAATGTGCAGCATGCTTCAGAAGTTGAGTCCATACAGGCATCAGTATATTTCTGCACAGCATGTGATTCATTGTTGATACTGACCACTCCTCTCTTGCAAAGTAAATACCTGTAAACTGCTCACGAGTCTCGCATGACGTCTGCTTATGACGTGAACGGATATGGAAGAATACACAAGGCTGTTGGACAGGTACGCCACTGCATGTGTTGACAGCAAATCTCATACAAGAGCCCTATCGTTCCCGGTTCATGCCGTCTTTGACTTTTGACACTGACATGAAAACAGTAAAGTAAAGAAGTTTAATATATATATTTGTTTAAATAGAGATAACATCTGTGGAACAGTCGGACTTTGGTGTTTTATTCTGAACTTTGACTTTTTGTATGAGGCTCCACCAGAATGTTGTGCCTGATCAGACGGCGGCATTACTTTGAAAAGCACACACCGGAAGTTGCTATTCTTTAATTGCGTCTAGCTTGACGTCAATATGAATGAGCGCACTGAGCTGTGGATAAAGTTTCGGCTGCTCGTTTCGGCTCCCGCAGCGGTCTTCATGTTTCAACCGAGGGGGCTCAAGGGAAAAATCACAGACACGCATATATATATATATATATATATATTTGAAACAAGTAATGGTTGTAACTCGAAAGAATCAAGTTCTACATACATATAAAACTAAATAACTGACACTTTGCGTGTGAATAATAAGTTATACAAGATGACACCCACAGTACAAACAGGGCAGAAGTCTCTATAAACTCATTAGTACAACAAACAACCACTGCTTGCAGTGCAGCAGGTTATGAATCACCCTGCAAGTGTTTCTCTGAGTAGAGATGAAGTGTACAGCAGGTTTTTTTTTTTTTTTCCACTCCTCTCCTCGGCTGCTATTTGGGTGTCAATCTTTTGTCTCGGCCAGTAGAACCGGTTTGGCCAGGCTTTCATGGTCTCACATATTGAGATCACCTGAGCTCCCCGTTGCCGTGGAAACAAAGTGAGGGGAAAACCTAGAGAGGCACGTGGGGACCGGAGGGGTCTTGCTCGTGTTCTAGTGTGTAAAGCATGATGAACGTTGATGTTTTTTACAGAGTTAGTAGTAATTTATTTCAGTAACATCTGGTCAACTCTCCCTCTACATGCGCTGGCATCAAAGTAAAATTAATTTATGTCATGTTGAAATTGATACAACGGTTTTTCTCAAGTGTTTACACACTAACAGTGTTACCTGAGAGACACGATGTTTCCTACTATCCAACAAGTTTCCTTCTATCCACTCCACATCTTTGATGAGATCGGGTTCACTTTGGTTGACTGTGGTCCCATGATGAATGACGCTGGATAGAGAGTAGTATCAGACTTATTTTTCATGCCTGTACATGCACCGTATTTATAGTATTGGCCAGACAACACTGACTGAGATGTACACAAGGTGCTGTGTCATTCTACAGTACATTTTTTCTGTATATGAAACACTTCACACATCCAATTCTCTATTTGTTGTATCACAGTGACTTTGTGTTTCTATATTTGGGTATAACAACATTCTAATCCCCATACAAATGTAACGCTGAACATGCTAAAGGAAATGCCTGTTCATGTCATTTGAACACAAAATAGCATTTTGAGAAAACAAGTTTAATTTTATTGATTTGTGAAGTTTCGGGGGGGTTGTGTGTAAAAAAAAAAAAAAAAAAAAACCCGAGAGGATGGGAGACAGAAAGGAAGGCAGAAGTGGGCGTGGACTACCGGCAACAACAAAGCACCTGCCTCATACTTCCAGTTACAGGAAGTCAGGTTCCTATCGTGTTCCCGTGGCGGCTGAGGTGAACCTGAACCTCCAAAGAGTGACGTGGCGCTTTGTGTTGTTAGTTTCGCCTCTCTCTGTAGGCGTCCCGTCATCTCCTGGAAGTGGATCCCTGCAGGCAGCCAGAAGAGCGTGAGGAGGAAGAGACTTTGTCCTCTTGTCTCCTGTGGGAAACAGACGATGGTCAATTATTAATCTGACACTGTGACTTACTGGAGATGAAGGAGCACCGCCGCCCGCTTCCTTTTAATGTTCACTTCCTGCATGTTGCTCAGCAAAAAGTCATCATTTAAACATGAGATTTTAGCTTCGTCATTCAGGGGGGAATGCACCAATAACTGATCTTCCTTACGTACTCTTATTCAACTAAAGTACACTCTTTTGTTCCACCAAGAGCTAATGCTTTAATTTATACCAAATTGTATATTGGGCTTGTGGTGTCTTTAGATACTTCAGCGCTTTGCATCGCGTTTAGCATCTATGAATTAAGAGCTGTTACACAAAAGATTTTTATTTAAAGGTGCTATTCACAAAATCCAGCCACTAGATGTCACGCTCGCAGTCCCCCCTTCCATTGCATTCACATCACAACACAGCTGTTGCTCCAAGCTCATGCGCCCTCAATGGGTTGCCAGTTCGTTGCACAACCTGCGTTTTCATGGTCGAGTGGAGTGACACTCAGACAGACTCAGTCATGTCAAGTGATGAATCCGTCAAGTGGTATGAATTCATTTTGCAGCATGTAGCTAAAGACTCTTGACCGCCGACTACGCAGAGATACCACCTGACACCAACGTCGTTATTCTATTGGCTCACAAGCCTTGATAGAAGCCGCCACACGTCACACATCTACACAGAGTTCAACAAAACATTCATTTTTGACCCGTCAAAATGTTTTAAAATTATTCATTCACAATAAAAAAAATTCTGCACCTTTCTAAAAGCTCTGTGGATGTATTATTTTTGTTTTAATTATTAGTTTAAATAAAAATGTTATCAATATGACCTTTGACATTACATTTCAAAGACTGGAATAATGTTCACTGTGTATGAAATATATAAAAAGTAATGTTTGATGGTTGAAAATGAATGAATAAAGTCATTTGTGTGGGCTTGTGGCAGGTCAGGCTGTAAGCTCACGAGTCATGACTATGGGACGTTTACATGACGAGTCTTTGACATTTGAAATATAAAACCAAGTTTTGCAAGAAAAACGTTACTTTCTGAATGAATGATTGAAAGTTTATGGGTATTTGATTTGATTGCTTTATCATTTGTACTCATTTTAATTAATATCTGTGCATTTATTCTCCAAAAGTACGACTCCAGATGTTAAGGTTCAACATTTCCTGCTTGGAAAAACAAAATGAATGGATGAGGCTTTGATACAGGTCAAACATGGACAGTTCTTATTTTTATTGTAGATTATTATTGCGTTATTGAACCTCACTCTTGTGACTACATCTCATGTCCACAAGATGTCGCTTCAACTGTATCGTCTGCCGGCTCATTCACACTGAAAGATTCAGATACAACTGGGAGGAAGTGTTTAACCTTGTGTCAAAATCACAATTAGAGGAGAAATATTGATTTGGTGAATAATAAGTCATTCACTGATGTAGAAGAGGAACTTGTCCTTGAGTTTGGGTGAATTGAAGTACAATTTCTCAACATCTGCATTCACTTTTTAAAAACAACTTTCTACTGCAGTGATAAAGAAATAATGACATTTTCTCAAGTACTGTACTTAAGTATATTTTTGAGGTACTCTGTTTTACTTAATAATTTCCATTTTTGTGCTACTTTATACCTTTCTTCACTACATTTGAAATGTACTTTCACCGTCTTTATTTAACAGTTAAGCAGCATTGCCGCCTTAACTTCTCAACATATTATAGTGTAGAATGAAATACAAATATTGATATTAAAAAAGGCTCCATTAAAACACAGCACAGACACACTGAAATGCATTCGCATAAAAACAGATTACACAACAGAAGCTCCATTCAAAGGAGCAGGACTGAATCAAGGTTAAGCAAACGGATGTAAAATGCTGCGGCTGAGATAGCAGGCTGACCTCAAAACGTACCTGTCCTCGTAATCAAGACATTTCTACGGCAACGGTGACGAGCGATTGTTCATGGGGGTTTTCTCCTCGCACAGGGGGCTCGTACCTTACCCTCAAGTCGAAATTATCTCCAGTTTCACCAGTTTTAACATGAAAAACACCGCTTTTGTGTCAGTGCATTCAAGAAAGATAGTCTTATTGTCAGTGGTGGAGCTGCATGGAGCCTCCCGACAAGGTCACGGTGGGAAGCTTGTTTGCTTTACCTCGCAATAAAATATGCATTCCCCAAGTTATGGTGAGGAATGAGGGGAATGCAAAAGTATTTTAGAAATAAAAATTCCCACTCTGACCCTTCGGGGGCCCGACGGGGTGGATTGTTGTTGTTTGAGGCTGGAAACCCATTCTGGTTTGCGTGTACAAGGCACAGGTTTTTTTTGTGTTTTTTGTGTTATTCTGTATCTTGTTGTGATATATCCATACAAACGTAACACTTAAAAACGACTTAATTGTTTTACTTTGTAGACTTAATACTTTGCTTCTTTTACTTGTACTGGTAATGTTACAATAAAGCATTAGCATTTTTAATGAAGTAAAAGGTCGGAACTTTCACTACTCACTAAATCTGAACAACCAACAGTATATTATACATAAAGTAATTATACTGATTGACTTCAGTATTGCCATTCTACTGTATTGTACTACATTTGGAGGGAAATAATGTACTTTTTACTCCATTTTTGGCAGTTTTTTTTTGTTGTTTCCAAGTATTAGATACTTTAAAAAATTCATATAATGTTGAATGGTATTTCCACTTTTACAGAAGGGCCAGAACATTTCTTCCACCTCTGTAATTGATAAGATAGATAGATTAATACTTTATTGATCCAGAGGGAAATTTCAACACAAGGTTTAAGGTTTAAAACGTATCATATAATTATTTCAAGTCAATATAAACATAAATCAAAACCAGGAAAAAATATACATCGACATTCAGCTGATTAAAGTTGCAGGTACACAAACCTGGGTTTGTGTTAAATGACTGACGATCTGGAAGAAAACAATGGTGAAATGATTCTGTTGATTTGGAATCGGTGTTATTGTCTCATCACAGAGTAAATATGGGACTTTCTGCTTTGTACTGGGTTTGCTGGAAACTTATCCTATCAGGAAAAGGCACTTCAAATATTGACAGTGTCTATGATACTACCTGTTTTGTTTGTTGACGTGTTCTTCTTGGGAGAAAGCCAGAGTTGATGTTGATGTAGAAGTAAACGGCTTTTGAATTTGAATTCATGCATCAAGCTCTGTGTTTGCAGACAGGGGTGAAAAAAAGAATGCTCCGAACTAAAAGCACTGCTACAACAATGTCAAATTGTCCAGACTTTACTCAATTAAAAGTAATGGTGATAGTATGACACATTTTTGACAAACACTTTAAATATCATGGAAGGTTCCCTCTACAGCTTTATCCTTCACTTTAAAGTGTCAAAAATGAATCATTCCACCTGGCTGAGTGACATTTAATACATATACAACATTAAGTAGTATTTCATTGTTGTAGCTGCTTGAAGAGGCTGGTTTTAACTATTGTATATAGAGTTAGGTAGTTGAGTCCAGAGGGGTTGGGTCCCCTTCGATGCACATCTTAGGGGAGGGGTACAGTACAAATGTTTATTAAAGATTGTAATAAAGATGTACCCCTCTTGATGTAATAAAGATGTAAAGATGTACCCCTCCCCTTCGATGCACATCTTAGGGGAGGGGTACAGTATAAATGTTTAATGTTTCTTAAGGATTTTTCCATAAGATTTTTTTTTTTTTTTTTTGGTGTATAATTTGATCTCTTTGGGCTTCAAAACAGTTATTTAAATAAACTGACAACTCATAACCCTCTGAAACATGACCAAGCACCCTGAAGCTTCACTGCTTTTTCGAAAGAGGTCACATGCCAAAAAAAACCCACCATTGACAATGTGTTGAATTTCATGAATTGCTAATAAATAAAGTATTTACATGTAATTTTATTTGACAAATAAGTAATTAATAAGTACAGCTGCAAGATGAATGCAGTGGAGTAAAATTACAATGTTTGCCTCTGACATGTAGTGGAGTGGAGTTTTGTACATTTCTGCCCAAAGTGATACATTAAACATGTTTTTCTAGCATTTAAAAAAAAATATTGTCAAATTTCTTCTATTCTACAGTTGTTTTATGTTTTTGCAATACTTGCTTTTATTTTTAATTCCTGTTTATGTTATACACCAGCACCAAAGCAGATTCCTTTGTATGTGAAAACCTACTTGGCAGTAAACAGGTACATGTCCTCAGAATTGAGGCTTGTGACCTCTTTTGAAAAAGCAGTGAAGCTTCGGGGTGCTTGGTCGTGTTTCAGAAGGTTATGAGTTGTCAGCAGAAAAAAAAAAAAACTTTTACCTTTTATTTTTATTAATTTTTCAACAAAACTGCTTTTAACCTATAGCCCTTTGAGATGAAAAGGGCACTATAAATGAAATTAATTATTATTTTTATATACAAAAATGTGTATATGTACTACTACATGGCCCCTCTGAAACCCAGTAATCCTGTCTAGGGTAACCGGATGAGGACTCCAGCTTGGAGGTGCGGGTCTTTGACAGGAGATGGGCGTTGCCCGTCCAGCCAAATGTCAGTTGCTTTCGCCGACACGCCTCCGAAAGGAAGACTTCCTCTCAAGCAAACTTAGGAAGTTAACCATCTGCTGAAGACCCGCCTTAAACACCCACGAGCCCCGTTTTCATTCGCTCCGCCTCTTGTCAATCAAATATATCCCAAGCGACGTCAGCAGGAGCAGCGCCACACCGGGGCTGAGGAGTGGGTGACGAAGAGCCATCACCACCACCAGGAAAAAAAAAAAAAAAAAAAATACCAGGAGCGATAAAAATGCAAGGGTCCATTTGACTGTCGGATAGACGGTTGGGCGTTTTGGTCCCGGCGAGGTATTTTGGAGAACACCAGCTTCATACAATGAAGGTCCTCTGTCAGGCCGAGCTTTCTGGTTTTTAGCCAGTTGGCTGCAATTCCAGGGATGGCTAGCTGAGCTAACCTAGCGAGCTAACAATTAGCCTGCCCATTTAGCTCCAGTGGCCAGTGGGCACCTCGGTCTGCAAGACGACAACGGCTCTAAAGCGATATTTTCGGACTGATTGCCTTTAGGGTTCCCGTCCGTCGAGTGCTGGAGACAGCGGGCCGGTCGATCCGTTTGTTCGGCAGATGGACAGTTTAGCGGGCACTCATTGTCACTGCGCGGGCGTACAGCGTCGGTTTCGGGGCGGCTAGCCTAGAACTCGGCCGGGCAACCAGCAGAGGGATCGTACAAATGTGGCAGCCAAACAGCGCCCCACCGTCTCCGGGACCGAAGATGGTAGTCTGAAATAAAAACCCGATTTTTTTTTTCATGACTTGCTTGGCTAACTTAGCTACGCGGGGGAAAGGGATTAAAAAGTGTGTCTGAAAACCAACTTGTCAGTTAGCTTGGTTATAACGTTAGCAGCGTTTAGCTTAAGAAGCTAGTAAACGTTACCCAAACTAATTCCACCAAGTAAAGTGGTCATTTGCACCTTTCGGTAGTCGTCTTAACAATGTTTGCCGACGTGTTGCATTGCACATTTTCTGTGATCAGCTGTCGGTCCCTGTAGCCTGAGGATTTACAAAAAAGACTTCGACTCAGCTGTCAAATATTTGACACTTTGACAGCAGTTTTACCATCAACAAGAAGGCCAGATTCTGCAGCCAGCCTTCCACGCTCCCCGTTAACGGCGTCTGGATATACCTCGTTGAAAACGGACCGTTGACTTTTTCATTTTTTTTTTAATTTTTAATTTTATTTGCCCACTTTGTGAGAGGTGTAGCCCGGCGCCCCCCCTTGTCAGACGGGCTTTTCAGCTCATGCGGTGATGACTTTAGACTCCATGATGGCTTGTTGCCTGAGCGAGGAGGCGAAGGAGTCCAAACGAATCAACGCTGAGATCGAGAAACAACTCCGGCGAGACAAGAGGGATGCGAGGCGGGAGCTGAAGCTGCTTCTGCTGGGTAAGCCTGCTCCATGTGAAACGGTTCCGCAGACTGTCTCACCACACCACGGCATGGCTGTGGGCACCTGCGCTTCACCGCAACCCTTTGATGCACACACACCTACACACACACACACACACCACCAGATAGTGGCCACTATGGATTTGTTGGCATTATAAAGGTTTTTGCATGCAAAACACAATCGCACTAGGCACACCACAGGATTTGTGTGTAGTATGATATGCAAATCACAAGTCAGATGTGGTGTTTCTAGTTTTATGGGAAGCATTGACCCAGGAAGCGTATCAATATGGTGTGTGTGTATGAATGAATGACATTGACACTAACATGCTGACTGTGTTCAAAGCTACCATCTTGGGTCAGAGAAGTTCACAGGGAAAGATGGGGTAACAAACCCTCCGCTATTAATTCAATTGTGTCCCAGTCTTGCTTCTCTTTTACCTTCAACACAAAATTAGAGGCCCCTCGACATTGACTGTCAGGTTGGTAACAACCTTTTTAGAGGATCACTTGCTTAATGTATTTGACTTCATGTGTGTGCATTTACCAAATATAGCAAAGCCACAAATGGACACACTACTGCATTAGAAGATGGGTTGTGACATTTAAAGTCCATTTCCTTAAATCAACTCTTCCGTTTAATGTCGTAGAAATCAACATGGTCGTCTAGTGAAAAGTTTTATGCATCTGTTAGAAGTACGTCTTCTGAATCACACACACGTTATTCTCACAACCAGCTGTCAACAGTTTCGTCATTCCTGTAGCCATCTTCCACTTTACCGCAGTTTTATCTGCCTGTTAAACGTGGCTTAAATGAATAGAAGAGTTGGGTTTTAATTAAGTTTGCTACAAGGGAGACGGCATTCTCTTGGTGCCTGGTCTACAAAAGGTCTTCACTGAGGTGTCACACTCTGGGAAATAACTATTCTCCAAAGAATAGGCTGTGCCATCCACAGACTAATTTCCATCTTTAAAGAAGAGTAGCAGAGCCATTGTGCATTTTTTTTTTGCAATGATATATTGATAAAGAAAGGCTGTGATTTTTGCCAATTCCACACTGTATGTAAATCCAAGGTTAAGATTAGCTACAGGCGGCATCACCATCACTAGCAGGGATTCAGTATAACGCTGTAATACCCTTCTGCAACCATGTTTGTTGTCATAAGAGACTGAATTCAGACCTTCTAGTGTACGGATGCCCTCGCTCATATCCGAAACAAAGTCCAACGCTGAAAGGATTACCGGCTTATGATAAATAACTGTCAAGTTTATGACTTTTATCATTGTCTGAACCGCAAGGGAGTTGTACTGGTTAAATTCAGAAAAATAATCAATTAGTATGTCTTTGTTTACATAAGATGTTCTTTTTTTATTAGCAAGTAAAGTGGCGGGTTCCTTTTAACCTTTGGACTATGACCAAAATAGCTGTTCAGGAAGATTCATTTAGAAACCTACTGTTCACAGAAACATTGTAAAAGGTCAGGAGAACAACTAGTCTGGAGGTGGGACAGGACGGGATCCCCATAACTGGCCTTTTAACTCATTTACACTTAGCCACTTGAAGCTTGTTGGGCGGATCGGAGCTCGGAAAGGGGTGTGAGCATCCTAGCCAGATGTTGAAAAGGTGTTAATCCACCCGTCTCTTAAAGTGGGTTAGTAAGGTTGCGTGGTTGCCTAAGTTAGTTACTTCTTCACATCTTAACTACATCAGAAAGTGGTGTTTCTGAACATATGGTTAGTACATAAGGTACAACATGCTGTTGTAGCTTTTCTATGATTCCTGAGCAGAGCTGTATGATCTGTATGGGCGAGAAAGCATTGAACTGTATGAGGGAGGTAGTGGCGTCGGTGAGACCCAGGAGAATGCATCGAAACGTGTCTCAAATGGAAAAACTGTTATTGTTTTATGATGTTTGTTATGTGTTTACTATAGATTTTGTGTGTCTGTGTCGTTTTGGATGTTTAAGTCATTACATGCAGCTTCAGGATTGGAGGAGGACCAAAGTGTATTAAATTGTCAGTGCAAAGTGTAAATAGGTCCTTTTGATTAAAGGATTGTTGGACACAACTACAGCAAGACTGTCTACTGGATTTTTGAGGCCAAAATCAATATTGATTTTGAGAAATTACAGATACAGATTTTATTGGTCAGGATCTAGGTGCTACTTATCATATTTGGCTGGTGAATTATTGAGTGGCTTATGAATGTGGCAGGGTCCTCAATTAGTCACTATGCTTATAATAAACATATCTTTGCTAAGCTAATATAAAAAAGAGTCGGCAACTAATGGAATACGTGATCTCAAAGCACTCCGTAAAGTAGTCCAAAAAAAGATGTCATGGTTGGCAACGCATCTCATCTGTGGATTCAGTTGGCCAACATATTTACAAACATTGATGAGAAATATAAAAGTGTTGTCGATGGAGAAACACGTTGTTGTTGTCCTTCTTTTCCTGCTCACAGATGAGATGCTGACTCACTGAAAGAGATTGATTTGGAAGACATGTCCGTCCTCGCAACCCAAATCCTTTTTTGATGATATTGCTAAAGTACAAAATTACAGGAGTCATTTTTTGAGTCTGATGTCACATTAATTAAGCTTGAGTGAAATTGATCTGAGCACTCTTTAGCCACTACAGTGTGAGTTATAGTGCTTTCTGGTTGTCTCACTTCATTTGGAACCTGTTATGAACTTCTTTTGATCCTTTTTATAGACCTTCACGCATAGTGGTGTGTTTTATTATGTTTCTGGCTGCGTATCACATCTTGAGTCTTTTCTCTACAGTGGCTTGTGACTTCTTAAATGTGTTGTTGGATTTAATATTTCTCTCACTGATTGGGGAAAGAACTAACCAACTTTAACAGATAAAGTTTTGCTGATTTGCTCACTAATGAAAAGTACAAACATTGCAGTCTTAGCTAGATATTTAAGTTTTCAGCTGGAAATATTCAACCATTTTATTGCCCCGTCTCCCATTTGATGGTTCTGCTATAGATCTGCAATTATTCCAGCTGTTTATCAGCAACGAGCTGGCTTTCCTCAATAGTGTGGTTAGCTTGTGCATGTCAGCCATGCCGGCTGAGGAAGAGCCGGGATCAGAGTGCTCTGCCGCCTGCTGTAGCTAATGAAAGTCACAAGTAATTAAATGTGTACAGCCTGAGAGCCCAGGGAGCTGCAGCAACAACTTCTTCAGTAAATTGGACCTTTTCTTTCAAAATGTGGGTATGACTCATTGGTATCTTCACAAAGTGGAAACGGCAGGTGAACACTAAAGTAATGAGGGGATCTGATGATGATATGTTATGTTGCAATGGCAACGGTCTGCTAGTTATCAGTATTGGACCCATTGATCAGTTTCTATGGAAGAAAAAATAATCTCATTAACATAATATATTTTCAAGTTCTTGTGATATATTTTTCTCAGGAATTTGTCATACCAAGTAAACTTGACTCATAACATGAAATTATTTTTTTTGAGGGGGGGAGGCAAGTGAAAGAAAAGTTCATGTTGCGCGCTGTGACGGTGTGCAAACAGTGACTCAAGACAGTGACTTTAAATTTTCCAATGTGGATCCACTGTTGACTGAAGGTTAAGTCAGTCATATGGATGAAAAACCTGTAAAACGTGTACTAATGCAATACTGCACAAATACTAAGTTTTTTTTTTTCCTTCCTGTGGAAGTGTTTGTATTGTACGCCCGTGTTTCAAAGCACGACACCCTGCTCCTTGTGGAGTGTACAATGGTCAAGTCGGCATTGTGTACATTTGGGGGTCCAGTCTACTAATGGCTGAAGAAAAAGAGCAGCCAAAAGACCTAGCTGAAATGCCTAAACTAGTAGGGCTGCACAATTAATTGAAATACTCTTTATCCATAAATTGTAATTAAAAACAACGTGGTTTTTGATAGCGACCGCTGCTGTGAATCCAGCTCTATGAGATTCATCGATTTCCCCCTCCGGGTAAAGGTATAAAATCGCGAGACACCGTGTAGTTTCCCGGTGTGTCTGGGACATCCACAACATGTACAAAGCAGTAATAGTGTTTATTTATGTATTTATTTCTGCAATGAATGATGAAACATTATCAGTGTGAATGTTCTCTCTCAGCCGTGTCTCTGTTATGTGCGACGCCACAGACTGTCCTGGCGCTGCATTTCCGGGTTCCGCCTTTTAATGTGTGTTAATATGAACACATCTAACGTTGTCTAATTCGTAACACCGTTGGAAGAGTGACACACTGTTCATTAGTGGTGCATAGTTGGTTGACGGCATACAGGGGACTCTTCAGATGTTTGTGGAGATGCTTAACAAAGTCATTTATCCATAATGTTTCCACACAATACAATTATTAAATAGAGAATATTAATTAATGTTTTGCACTTGATAGCAAGCAGTTGCCTATTTTACATATTATTAATCATTTTGAGTTGTGTTTCTAGAAATATCAGGCTCTTTTAGCTTCAACATGTTCCACTAAGTTCACCAGGTAATTGTTACTTTTGTCTGTCTGCTGTTGGTGTTTAACAGGAAACATTAAGAGCTTTTTTTGTACTGAAAGTTGCACAAAAACAAAACAACAAGCTGAAAGATGCTGCAGAACTTCTTAGCGCTTGATAATTGGAGGTGATAATTATCTGCGAGTTCATCACTGTGAATGACCCATGCCAATGTAATCCATTGATATAAAAACATTGATTACATCTGCTTTGATGCAATCTATCTTAAAATTTCATCAATGATGCCATAGAAAAACAGTTGGTCATGATCAGCGTCAAAGAACTTAATGTCATATAAAACCGATTTAATCCAGCTAAGACTAGCTAAGGCCCCGGGACACAGGATATTTACCTGAACTCAAAATTTTAAATGGGAGTCAGGATGCTGTGTGTGTGTGTGTGTGTGTGTGTGTGTGTGTGTGTGTGTGTGTGTGTGTGTGTGTGTGTGTGTGTGTGTGTGTGTGTGTGTGTGTGTGTGTGTGTGTGTGTGTGTGTGTGTGTGTGTGTGTGTGTGTGTGTGTGTGTGTGTGTGTGTGTGTGTGTGTGTGTGTGTGTGTGTGTGTGTGTGTGAGTGTGTGTGTGTGAGTGAGCACACACTTCGTCTGTCAATGTGCACTCCGCTCAAACAGGTCGGTAGTATCTGGGTTAATGAGTGTTTGTTTTTTGGCAACACCCAAGGATGTCTCATGCATGGAGCCTACCTGCACCTATTATGGTTTCTCTTAGTGAGTCTTTCAGTAAGCCAAGCAGATAAGCCCTGTGTTAGCTTTATTTATTTGGAACGCTGTTAGCTGCTGCCAAGGTAACGGCAGGCATGGCAGAGTTTGGCAGAACCAATGAAACTGTAGCGATAAACAACTCACAAACCAAGGAGGATGAAATGATGATGACTTGTGTGAGTGTGTGTGTGTGTGTCTGTACAGTGGCATTGTGGGCCATCGTAGGGTTGCCCTGTGGTACCCAGCTATCCTCCACACAAGCACTGCTGAAGGCAGAGTTGGCAGATGCCCTGCCGTATCTATACTCCCACAACTGTATGTCTAACAGCACCGACTGACTCTCAGCCAAGGTTGACGATGCTAATCATCACCCACGTGAGCTTATTTCCCAGAAATCTCCAATTGCTAGACTCATGCCGTCTGACATGGTGGTTGACTGTGCCAAATAACTGCCGGTTAGTTGAGACAAATTGTGTCTTATCTGTTAAAATCCTTTCAACCTGGCTGTACATCAGTTATCAGTGGGATATTGATTGATTTTTTTTTTTTTTTTTTCATAAAACTCGATGTATTACAGCTGGGACATTTCTTGACCCAATATGACATGCGTGGTATCATTTCCCTGTCTGCAGCATTGCCTGCCATTGATGGTCTAACGTTCTGTTTATTGTGGTGGCATTAGGTGATTATAGTTGTTATCCAGTTTATTGCTGAAAGGATTAGTTACTTAATTAGCTGATTGGTTGTTGATAGTTGTTATAAGTCCCTTTTCTATTAGGATTTGATACTTTTTGCTGTCATGTTTAATTTAAACAAATTCAAACTCAAAAAGTTTAAGAAATCCATTTACAATTTCCCCCTAGCCCACTGAGATGTCTTTAATTTGATTGTTTTGTTCAACCAAATGTCAACAAACTGATGACCAACTTTCTCAAGTTTGTGACCTTTTCAGGGTGAGACTTTAATACACAAGTGTTTATAATATTTCCTATAATTCATTTTAGAACCTTTTGGTTCCCATAAAAGCATATGTAAAGTACACTCTGGGGTCAGTTTATTAGTTTCACACTAGATAAAACTGTCTTCATGCTTAAGCTGTTAACCAGCACTTTTATATCAATGGGTTGTACCATACAGTGTGTAGGATTTAGGGGGATTAATTAGCGGCAATAATCAAATAAAGTATTCATAACTATGTTTCATGAGTCACCTGGAACTGAGAACTGTTGTTTCCTTTAGCTGAGCCCATCATATCTACATAGGGAGCAGGTCCTGGTCACAGAGTTCGGTCTGGTGTACCGCCATGTTCTACAGTAGCCCACAACGGACGAACCAAACATCTAGTGAGCTATTTGTGGTCTGATGTTACCTGAAGGCCACCGTAGTTCTCCGACACACTTGTGAAACTCATGCAATGTGAGCCGCAGAATGCAAAACTGTGATACCGCCGTCTGACTTCTGTTGCTTTTACTGTAAATAGTGTTATGGTAAGCGTTGAGCGAGGTGAATGGCATTACCACAATCTTTGAAAGGGAGGCGTGAACTTCAGTCTGCAACTAAGGCTCAATGTCACCAAAACCTACACACCATGCATTTTAAGGAAAAGACATGGCAAGGTGTTATCTTGTTTTTTAATTTATTAACTTTAATCAGAATGAACTATTTATTTCTGCCCTGTTGGTGTTAGTGCTTCTAATGTGTTAGAAGGCATTTCGTAAATATACCTGTTCTGTTTTCAGAGGTATATGTATGCAGTCCTGAGCTTCTGTGCTTGGTAGATGAAAGATGTAGTTTCACAGTATGGTACAAAGGCAAGACAGGTAGGTGTTCGTAGTTCTGCACTGTTTGTCTGGCGACTGTGTTGGTTGAGCAAACTGATGTTGACACACCCAGAGTTTCGGCAGCCATGTGGCAGGCCTATGAAAGACGGCTTCTCAGTCTGGCTCGTTGTTACAGGCACATTTAAAACCTTCCCATATCACTTAATGCCCAGATTTATATCGGGGGTCTATGGTGGAGGGTTGGGATGGTACGGATGATGTTTTATTATGTTTATTGAATGACATATCCATACGTGTCTCACTTGTTTTATCAGGTAGAGTGCCTGTGAATGAATATGAAAATCAAGCCCGTCTGGATGCCTTAAAAGTTATTTTTGTATGTTTACACAGCAACAAATCAGAGGTTGGCAAGTTCCCAACTAGGTCCTGCACTAGGAAGAAGGAAGTGAAGCTGAAGACTGATTACAATTAGTTGAGGGGCTGAAAAACTGCAGCAAAAATCATTGGGAAATACTGCTGTTCCAGTACAATTACTATTTTTATTAAATGGCAAGATACAAAGTAAGCTTAATTATTAAATTGACATCAAAATCCTTTAGAAGGAAAAGTGTGCTCGGAATTTTTCTCTCTCTCTTTCTCAGACTCTTTCAGCACAGGTCTAGAGTGAGATTAGTTTATATTCCACTTGCTCCATGCAGACACATTCAAAACACATTCAAAAACCACTCAAATAATTGGTATATTAAGCTATAATTCAAATATTTGTTAATGTCAGCCATAACTGCAGGCCTGTTGTACTTAAAAATGTTGCTTTTTTTATGTCCACCCATTTTACAGAAGGTCTGCCATTATATCCACTAAAGATCGTTACTCTCCACCTTCTTGTTGATTAATTAATTAATTAATTTCCTTTTTCTTGTATGTGTCCCATGGGTTTGTGTGTCCGTAGCGATACACCCCAGTGGGAGGAGGATTGGTGGTGGTGGAGGGGTTCCATCTCGTGACAGGAACGGTGACATGGGAAACGATTATGGAACAATTTCTATCTCTCTCTCTCTCTCTCTCTCTCTCTTTCTCACACACACACACACACACACACACACACCCTCTTCTCAAGCAGGCAGGAGTTACTGTATCCAGTAGCTGTGTATTGACGTATCTGCCAATATGGCAATCCAAGTCGGATTGTGACCACTCAGTCCATGCACAGAGAGTAAAGTTGGCTGAATGGTGTGTGTGTGGATGGTAATGGTGGAATATTGCCTTCCAGACATCTCTGAGGTGTGACGTCTTCCAGTTGAAATTTCCAGGTGCATGATGCCAAAAAGAAACGAAACCCAAGGCTGAGTGTGACAAACCGATGTTTCTTTGGAACTCTCAGAACTGCAGCCTCCATATTGTTTTATTTATTTTTTCTTTTGTGTCTTTACTCTGACCAGCTGCCTAACAGGCTAACATCGGCGACATATTTTGACAATGTGCAATTCCATTGTTGGGTGACTTTACACCACCTTTCTCTGTGACGACGGGGTAGGTGGATTTGCCCTGAGTTTACAAGCAGGAAGTCAGACTTTAAGTGGCGTTGCATTGTACTTTTTCAAGCAGGAGATCGAAAATGTTTGAGCTCCAAGTTGTCTGGAAAGCAGCAGATGCTGGATCAGTCAGCCTTTCGATAAAACAGTTTAAAGAACTGAGTAGCCCAGAGATCGAAAGGTTCCTTCCTCAAGAACCACAAAGTTTAGGCAGATCATAGACGATGGATCATGACTTTGTTTCATAGAGAATTTATGTTGTGTTTTACAACTCACACTTATGCAAGTGTGCTGTTTGAAGGAGACCAGCAGAAGTGGGGGGGGAAACATTTTCACCCATTTAATCTGCTCCTACGGTAAAAACATTTCCTAAAAATGTTCCTGGAAAAGTTCCTCCAACCAGAAAAGAGGCACTAGACGGTCGCTCAGTCATCCACTTCCTGTACAGTCAGACAGGCCTTCAGCTAACCTTTACCAACACTGAGCTGAAGTGGACATAGCTTCCTGTTTGATGTGCTTAGGGAAGCTTTAAGGAATCCTTAAAATAGGGCTCCCTCCTCCACTCTGTCGCACTTTACACCTCCTTCCTTTCCCTCTTGTCTCATTGACTCTCTTTTGTTCTTTCCCTTTCAACGTGGATGCCAGACTTTGCTCCAAGTTATTCCTCTTCATGTAAACCACCGCTGAAATATCTGCCATGGCCTCCAGCGAGCCTGACCCACTCAAACAGAGCCATTTCTTCCTGGTCTTTGTGAGTTAATGGTTATTTGGCAGAATGACTAAATCCCCAGGCTGATGTGGCGTGGTATACCAATACTAGAAAGGTATCGCAATATGCTCTCTGCCGTTAAATATGGTGCTATATACCCCATTTTAGTAGAATGACGGCGTTTTAATAAGAGCTGTATTCATGAGTTGCATCGATGTGCAACAGTGTGTGTGTGCAGCGCTCTGCCTTCAGTCCCAGCAGGCACAGTGGGCGTGCCATTTGTCTTTTTATGCTCTCATATGCATGCTGCAGCTTTCATGGTGACAAAACGAGAGTCTTGGCTGCAAATATGAGCGCTCATGCTGACCGTTGACGGCTTGTCGACAAAGCAGACGCACAAAGTGAAATATGGCGTTATTTTGCTTACATAACCAACAGTCAGCTTGAAGCCTAGAGACGCCACAAAGCCTGGTTATAAAAGATGTTTTAAAGGCAGTCAACCAAAGGATTCAACGACAATGTGATAGATGGAATATAATCACAATATTACCCTTGGGTTGCATTGATATTGTCAAATATTTTTTGTTTGTTTTCAATAAAAAGATACTTTTTGAAGTTTCCTTGTTGTATCTTCTATTATTCTACAACCTTTACCGAGGTTCCTACATGTTTTGCATTGGTATAGTTTCAGTGTCGTTATCAAGGTATTTAGGCATGTATCTTACCAAATCATAATTTTGGTATTGTGGCAACACCACTGATGATGCGGGTAGAGTTACGATGGCCATGACAGGTTAATGGGTTTCTCCTCATCCTGATCCCTCTGGCTGTGCCGTGTCTCCGGTAAACCTTGTATTGGACTCATTTGTAAATTCAAGTGGATTTTTTTGTGAATGTTTGCTTTTCAAAATGACATGCTAATTATTTTTTTTCTTTAAGCACTGTAGAGGAACCAGTTCCCAAACATGTACACCTGAGTTAGACCTGAGGTAGAGAAATTTGTGTTTTAAAGGTGAACTCATTCAACTTCTTTTGGGATTATCTCAAATTGGTGACTACAAATTAGTAACCGAAAGCCTGGGGGGCATTGGTTTTGAAAGATGCGGGAATTTACGTGGCGGGAGAGCTCTACTGACCTTACTCTTAAAATTTCAATAGTTAATTTAAGTTGTGCCATTTGAAAACCTTTTTTTATGTTTGCAACTTCGTAGTTAAAATACCCAATAAGAAAAATAATCAAAACTACTCTACTTTACTCTCAGCCTATGGGAATTTAAAAAGTTCTGAAAGCAGAGTACTGGCTGAAGGACGTTGTGGGATTAAGAAATGCATGCTAAGGTTGCATGTTTGGCAGGGCTCTGAGGAGATGTACTGAAGCCTATCAGCTGGTATTTTCTGCCATGTATTTATGAGTCCAGGACAGGAGTTGCCATGGGAACTAGCATTAACCCCTCAGGAGTAGCTCCAGTGAATGTACAGTAGCTCGTCCGTGAGAAATGCTTCTGCTGGGTTTTCCAGTTATGCAGAACAATGGGATCTGTTGAATTAAGCTAATGACGTCCGCGAGACATGACAACCTTTATTGATATAGTTCAGTATCACACATCACAAATGTGCCACAGGGGGGTTGACAATACGTTTGTCACATTGCACCTTCTCCTTTGGTTGTGTGTTTGGACAATTCAGACATGCATGGATACCCTCAATTTAACAACAAAGCTGATGTATCTATCCCATGCTAACTTTCTCTACTTTAAAAGGATGAAAGAGGAGAAAATGGACCCTTTTCTTACTCCCTCAAATCCCAGTAACGCCCTCCCTTCTTTTCAGCTCTTTAGTCAATGAGAAAGTGAACTCTCCACTGCTGTGTCCTGACAATTGCTATTTATGTCCCTCTCTCAAAGACATACTCTGTCTGAAGGGGAAACTCCAATGTTGCCTGACCTGCTTTCCGCAGTGAAAGATCCTGTCTGGTTAGAGGGCAGGCGGCGCTCAGGGCACTCCTTCACTGTACACTCAACTGTGCTCTTCTGTCAGCGGCAGTCAAACTTGACTCTTGTCATCCCGGGAAGACATTTCAACTACTTTTGTCTTTGGGAATACCAGCTGTACTTAATCACACAAAGCACATTCCATTATCTAATCCACCACGACATTTATGTCCACACAATGCCGTGACATCGGTGCTGTTGCATGTTTCTTTTGTCCTGGTTTGGTATTGCCAGTTGCTAATATGCAGTTTTCCTTTCAATGTTAAGTCACTGCTGGACACAGTATAGTGGTAGTAGTAGTAGTAGTAGTAGTAGTAATAGCAGTAATAGTAGTACTTGCAGTGTGGCTTCTTTGGCCTTTTGGACACTCATGTCTGCTATTCAACCATTTCGGTCCAAGACTTTGGTCCAGACAGAAAAATATCCAAACTACTACTGGATGGATTGCCCTGATTTGTTGTTCAGATATTCATGTTCCCCAGAGGATGAGTCCTGCTTCTACCATGAGGTTGACATTTGTGACTTTGAGTGAAGTGTCAACAATTCTTCACTAGATTGTATTAAAAAATGAATTTGTAAAATGAATGGCCTTCCTGTGGGCCTCAGCTGTACTTTGTGTATTTTCTATTAAATGTTGCACACTAAAGTAATATCGTGTACAACACTATACCTGCTAAACATCCACATGTCAGCCTTTCATTGTGACAGCAGCGTGCTGATACATTTAGCACAAACAAAAGCCTATTTATAGCCCCATAGGCCCACTAGCATGGCTGTAGGCTGTTAATGTTGTTTCACCTGCCAACGCTTCAGTTGTGAGATGAAGAAAGTACGAAGATTCCTGTTGTAAATCGTCTGCTTAAACAGGGCCTACTGTTTGGGATATCCGGTACTTGATATACAGCAAAATAGATGTCTCTTTATGCTGCAATATTCAGGCATTTTTTTCAGCAGATATAGTCTTCAGGTACAGACCGTGTGGTTATTTAGATTATATGCTTTAAAATATGTTTGGGTCTTTCATCTGTTCAGACAATATTTTCATATTTGAGGGGTGATGTGTGCTTTTATACATTTTAAGAAATAATTTAAAGTAGAGAATAATTTGATTAGTCGAAAAAATAATCAGTAGATTCATTTTATAATGAATATAATTGTAGGAAGCAGCCCTCGCTGAGATCGGAAAGACGGAGACGAGTGTGAAAGTAATAAATCAGAGAGGATGTGTGTATCTGAAGCTGCAGTGACTCAGACTTGAATTTTGGGAGACGTGAGATTTGAGATGAGTGGTGGAGAGTTTGGAAGAAAATGGTCGGTAGACTGGGGGTGTGAAGAGAGCTGCGTCTTGAAACTAGAGGGTGAGTTTGGGTTAGACTACTACCTGCCCTCCTCTTTAATTGATGACCAGGGTTTTTACAAAACTCCAATGCTTTCACCCTAAATCTGGCATCCTCTAACTGGAGTGGCAGCTTTGCTCCCTGAATATGTCCATATAAAGATACAGAACCTGCTGTGGAAGCTCTCTCAGATGAGTTCATATGCGAGTGATCTGTGTATTACTTTCTCTGCACCTTCAAGCTAGTTTTCTTCTCTATGACTAGGTTATCCTGTGTGTTTATGCATGTGTGGATATGCATGGTCACTGTGATACAAAATGGGACGGGTGAACTCTGTTTACCCGGCTCTTTGTTGAGCTGAGGTGAGCCGTGCAGCCCTCCTGTGGTTACCCTGGGTTGCACCACTTAGCCAGAATGTGAGTCAGGCCTCTGTGGTTACCACAGCCAAAACAATGATTACATTTCATTGCAACATTGCACATCTTAGAAATTGTAGTCCACATATATTTTCGACTCTTAGTTTGAATTCACTGTTGGAGTCCTTACAAAGGATTATTACTCTAATTTCTTGATCACCAGAATTAAGAAACAAACATTAGTAAGGAACACTTGGGGATAATTTGAGTTTTTTTAACACACATAGAATATTTAAGTGTTGGAATATTGGAATAAAAATGTGATTTAATAATAAGTGACCTGACACCATGTGGAGGAATGAGCGTTCGAGAGACTGAGTTGGCATTGAGGTCTGGCCCACTGCCTCGGGCATGATGGTGTGGATTCCTTCACAGCCTTGTGTACCAGCAGCAGCAGGTTGGAGGTGGACGGACAAGGTCAGCCAGTTGCAAAGACCGGCCAGTTTATTACCACAGAAATATGAGTCATATAAAAAGGCTACAATTTGTTGACCTGGAACAGCTCAGAACCCACAGGTCTTTTATTTCACTGCTTTATTTGCTCTTCAAAATACATTCGCTGACTATATCGATGTGAAAGAGCTACTTCATGATGCCGTGCATTTTTAATTGATTTGTTCGACTGGGTTCGATGGATTAGAGCTCGTCTTTTGGTATCGTAGTTTGGCCCACTTGACGAACAAATGCTTGAATTCATTACACTGTAAGTGTGCGTCAGGGATGATGTTTTTTGTGGGTCGACCCCAGATGTTCGCATCACACTGGTTCCCTCAACAAAGCGCCAATGGGATTTTGGAATATTGCACAAAACTAGGCATGACATGGCAAATACAAGTTTGTTCAGCAAGAAAATCTTCACACATGGACACTACTTTATGATTATTGAAGCGCAAATGCAATTGCCAGAAGAAAAGCGCTAACAGTAGGCTATAAACACCACCGGTCGTACATATCGAGGCTGTAAAGACAGACTGGTTGGCCTGTTTTTTAGTCTCATTTAGCCACTTATTATCAGCCACCTTTTTAAAGACAGGTCAAAGTTTAACAGAGGGGTATTCACTGACTTTATATTGTAGAGCAAAACTTTAAAATGTCTTCAGCTTGTGTTGACCACAGACCTTATTTCAGGCGTCTGTCCAACAACCCATTTAAAAACCAGATGTGCAAAACTGCTAACTCATTTCTGGGTTTTAGGACTCAACTTCAGGACTCTGTGCTGGTATTACTTTTCATTTCTAGCATTGTTTGCTTCATTTAGCAGGTTTCACGTTAAACTCTAACTTATTTCACCAATTTACCAAGTACTAACACTTTCTGTTTTGCTTCCTGGTCATGTCTGACTAATTCACGCTCAGCAATGCTTTTTATCCATTTATGGTGCTTGTGATCCTGAGTCATTGTCGGCTAACTCCCTGTGGCTTCTTGTCTTCCGTTCAGGTACTGGAGAGAGTGGCAAGAGCACCTTCATCAAGCAGATGAGAATAATTCATGGGTCAGGCTACACAGATGAGGACAAGAAGGGCTTCACCAAACTGGTCTACCAGAACATCTTCACCTCAATGCAGGCCATGATCCGTGCGACTGAGACCCTCAAAATCCCGTACAAGTACGAACAGAACAAGGTGGGTACTGAAATTACTTAATTGTTGCAATGATTAAAGACCCTGAAACCTTATTTTCACAGTACACAGTATTTTTTCTCTACCAGCCACAGTGGCGGGTTGACTTCATTATACAGTATATAGTAGCCAAAGACTACATTTCAAGGATTCAAAGATGATTCTTGGTGATTCTGTAGCCTAGTCCGTTTATGCTACACAAACCACACATCAAGAGAAGCCATTCAATTTATTAGAAGTTCTAAAGTGTTGTTAAAAGTGTGCCTTTCTTGTTTTGTTTCTTGTTCTCCCAGAGTAATGCCCTGGTGGTGCGCGAGGTGGACGTGGAGAAGGTTTCATCATTCGAGCAGCCGTACATCAGTGCGATAAAGATGCTGTGGGCTGACCCTGGCATCCAGGAGGCCTATGACCGCCGGAGAGAATACCAGCTCTCCGACTCAACCAAATAGTACGTCTACGATCCATTCATCTACGAGCATGACTGATTATTGGCTTTGTTTACAGGCAATATCGCTATGCAACCGTAAAGACATCTAATGCAATGTGATAACATTGTAGTTTCCGTAGACGTGAGGAATGAAATGGCATTCATTACAAAGTTGGCACATGTTAATAGAGCTTTGTCAACAGTTTCTTACCTGTGATAACATTCAGGAGAGCGGAGGAAGGGAAGAGAGTGGAAGCACACGGGGTTGAGTCAGGAAAGAGGAAATGTTGGCAGGTTTATAAACGACTGCTAATAATATCTCAGCTAATTCCAACCCACATTAATCCATTTCAGACTAATGTCTCCTTAAAAAGTTGAAGATTTGGGGGTAAAGTAATCTTATGCATAGATGTATCTGTGTATACATAGTCATATGAGCTACTGGTATGTATATTTGTCTTGATTTTTTTTTTGTAATTGTTTGTCTTCCACTGTTGAGCGGTGGTTTTGTCATATGTTCCCTCCCCTTTCACAGCTACCTTAACGAGTTAGAGCGAATAGCAACAGCGGGCTATATGCCCACTCAGCAGGACGTGCTGCGGGTTCGAGTGCCTACCACCGGCATCATTGAGTACCCATTTGACCTGGAGAATATTATCTTCAGGTACTGGTGTCAAGTGCTGCCTGATGAAGCCGCTGGTTGGCTCGCTGCTCGACAGCTGGTCAGCCAGTTAGAAACGGTCGATGCCGCCGTCTCCCGTCTACCCTCTGCTGAACAGGTCTCAGCACTTTAACACATCCCTGATGGCACAGTCTCAAAGACTGGTGTCAAGAACCACAACCCTCCTGTCAAATCTGGCTGTGAAGGCAGTGATTTGTAATTAATGAATGGCCTTTTGAGTGCTAAATCAACTTTTTGGAGTCACGTTAAAAGTTCTTCCCTAAAGTAAAAGAATATTTTGTCTTTGGGAGCTGCCATCAAGGATGAAGCTGAATTTCTGGGGGTAGAGTAACATAAATGTCACCTAATGCCCTCATAACTCTTGGTTTTTCTGTGGTCATATCTGAACTGATGCCCTTGCTTTGGGAGGTGGTGTGCTGTATCTGCTGTTATGCTTCACTTTCCCCCTTCTCTCTCTTGTTGTCCTTCCTGTATCCAGCTATCTAAGTGATCTGGATCGTATTGCTGAACCGTACTATCTACCAACCCAACAGGACGTGCTTAGGGTTCGAATCCCAACCACTGGGATCATAGAATACCCTTTCGACTTGCAAAGCATCATTTTCAGGTAGAAGAAGAACACCACTACTTTGACTAACCCCACTTCTGTACCGTACTAGTGCTCGGCTTTTCATTAGGGAATCCAAAAGGCCAGCTTATGTCTGACTCAACATGCTTATATGTCACCAACAATTGTGTTTCTTTTCCCCATTTTGTCTGAATATGTCCGTATATAATATATCCGTCAGAGGTTGTAGTAGGGATAGCTTTTTAACAATTCAATCTCAGGAGTCTACTTAGAGCTTCCTCTCAGTCGAAGGAAAGACAAAGGAAACAAAAGATCATTCCATTCCAGCTATATGGGGGTGTTTAATATCTAATTTCACATGTAATTGCTTGGTTTCTTCTCATAAATCATACTATATGCCTATTTAGGTAAAATGATCAGCCTATTAATAATAATCTTAATAAATCATGAAAATAACTTTCAATCAATCTCCTTTACTGTCCATGAATAAATCCCTAAATATCCAGAACCATCAGAGCAGAATCACCATAGGATGATCAACATTTTTAGATAAATACAGCAACCTCGGAAATATGACAAAACAATATTGACATTCAGTCAAAGATTGACCCATCAGATTTGACAGTTTTTGTACTACTGGAAACGCTGCTTGAACCGCTGTATTTCTAAATGTATTTTTATGAATTATCCACAACATGTTTTGTTTTCTCTTTGCATTTTCAATAACCTAATAAAGCTTTGACACAGAGAGTGAACAGTAAGACCGAATGATGCTGGTTTACATGCATTTAATGTGAATCTGTCGTACGTAAGCAAGCAAGCTAAAGGAACAGCAGACTAACTATAAAAACTATTAGATAAGAGAGGTAATTACTGAATGAAAATGCTTTGAATGGCTATTGCAGAAAAATGCAATAGTATCTAAGATGGGGTTTGCTTAAGGCAATGTTCCACTTTTCTTAATGATAGTGAAAACATACATTTTTGCATATATCTGTACACAGATGTCTCTAATTTGCCACAGTAAAAAAAATGCTTCATTACCATGCTGAAGTGAAATTTGCATGTTTAGAAACTAAGGCTCATAAAAGCTATATTTTTACATAATAGTTTTTCTATATAATCCAGACACATAGCCTCCAGAATTGGGCAGAGACACAATCTTAGGACATGCCACCAACACGTAGAGCAGCTTCCCTCCCTCCTCCTCGCAAATAAATAAATAAAGAAGAGAAGATGAGAAGATAGAGTTGGACCCAGGGAACAAGAGCGATTACAGAAGAGTGTGAATCGATAGGAAGCCATCATGTCAGCCCCCTCCTACGCTTGGCAAAGCTAGAAATAACTCCGCTTGCAATGAGGTTGTGCTGAAGAGGTTCCCAGCAACCCCGCTGCAGCCAGCCGATAGGCTCTGCTCTACTCGGCTCTGCTGTTGATGGTGAATCACTACACGCTCTCAATGACATCAATTTTGTGTCGAGGGAAATACGAATATGAAACGGGAGCGAATGTGAAGTGTTGTTTTGTTTTTTTTTTATTGGAAGAGAGTAAGTTGTCATAGTCCTGTAATTAAACATGTGAAGATACTTGATGCAGGATAAGAAGTTCCTCGGGCTCCAACTCATCTATAGTAACAAGCACATGTGGTATTATACTGCCTCTGCTTGCAGTTGACGGGCCGTGGCCACAACAAGGAAGCCTTTCATAGACACATCTCCATTAGGCTTGTTTCCTTCTCCTTTTAATTGGCTTTTGAAGTCACAGCAAATGTAATTTCACTTGGCCTATTCAGCATAGGAGAGCTTATCGTACTAAGTAGGTCACTCATCCTTGCAAGAGGGGGAAAAAAAGAAAAAAGAAGGTCGTCTGATGTGAAGGAGTTTTTTTATTTTAAGGCTGGCTCTTCTTGAGGACTCCATTTATCAATGCCCCCCCCCTCCTTCTGGCACACTCACTGACTGAGTTCACCTTTGTCACCTTTGTCATGTGTGATCAACGTTTCCCTGTCTAGCTTTTGAATGATATACGGGATTGGGTGAAACTCTCTGAAATAGAGGCTTGAACTGACTTGACTGATGAGTACAGCCAGAGTTTAATTAATAATAATATATAGACGGATCAAACCATCTGAGTTTGTACCTTTCTGCCTCTTCCATTCTTATCTAGCAGCATTAGCGCTTCGCTCTGAGATAATTCAATTGAACTCAACATTAAAACCAGTTTAGTCCATCAATGCCTTCTATCTCAGAATTAAAATCCACATATATAGTCTTAGAAACTCATGTTTCACTTAATCACATTCTACATCACCTGATGGTTGATTCCACTATTCTTTAATATTCCGTTTTTCTTTCAACCACTCCCCGTCTCCTCCTCTGACCTCTATCTGTTGCTTCTCTCATACTCTTCACATTTAACACTGAAAGGACTCTCTCTCTCTCTCTCTCTCTCTCTCTCACACACACACACACACACACACACACACACACACACACACGCTTGCTGGTAGTTCTCTCTCTGTCCACCTAGAGAAGTTTTGCTCTTTCCCCTCTGTGATTCACGCTGCATGATAATCTGTTCACGTTTATCTTCTCAGTGCAAAAGGGGTGTTTGTCTTGAACTGCGCTCTTTACATATTAATAAAAGTAAATGATCTGGCCTTATATATAGTTATATAATCTATATTATAAAGAAATATATAGATTGGCCACCACCGGATAGAAAACTGAGTGAGGATGAAAGATGTAGGGGACATTTTACAAGATGAATGCCTCTTTGCACTGATACATCTTCTACTTAAAAATCATATTCTTGTTTTAAAGTGAACTTTGGCTTTTCTTCTTTTGGGGTTCAAGAGAGGTTAAACATTTAAAATAATCTGATAGATTAAGAACTAATTGACTTTTTTTTTCTTCTGCCCCCCTGTTTGGTGGCCCTCCATCTCATCTCATCATGTTCCAATCAGGATGGTGGACGTGGGGGGTCAGAGGTCAGAGAGGAGGAAGTGGATCCACTGCTTTGAGAACGTCACCTCCATCATGTTTCTGGTGGCGCTCAGCGAGTACGACCAGGTCCTGGTGGAGTCGGACAACGAGGTGAGGCAGCACTGCAGAAGAAGAACATTTGATCTCACTATATTTATGAGGTTTTGAGTCGTGGCATATTTAAACATGCCATCACAAGACCATTTGCAAGTTTCCACCCGTTTAAATTCAGCTTTGTAAACGGCCTGTTGAATAACTTACATCTAGGATATTCAAACTGAAATGAAATATAGTTCACATGGACACGTTGACAGTTAAAGCTGCACCACTCAACGTTTTGATGTTGACCATAGATCAGTTGACTATGTACAATGTTCTAGAAAGATGACTCCAAATGAATAACATGTATGTGCTGGATATGAAAATGGGTTCCCCATGTGAACTTTTTAAGGTGATAAAATGGAGCATTTTAGAAAGTAAGTAGTCATTTCTCTCAGGAGTGTGTCGTCAACCAAAGGGATAAAAGGAGAGCGTATATTGGACTTATTAAGGTGGCCACAAACACATCTCACATTAATGATGGTGTTCTTCAGCAGGATGTTGATAAGCAGATGTTTATCAGCTTCCTACAGCGGTAATACTTCAGTGTGTTCACAGCTAGTTAGTCTCTCACAATAGTCTTCTGTCTCTTTACCGTACGGATATTTAGTCTGTACCATGTTGTTGGCTCCCGTCCCTTCTGACTGTTCAGATTGAATAATTGCTAATGAAGCTAATGTGATCAGCCCCTGCATGCCCTCTGCTCCTCTGCTGACAACAAACCCTTTCTCTGACCTGGTCATATGACAAATGCGTTTCATAATCCAGACTCGGCTGCCAACTTTGACTCACTACATATTCACTAAAGCCGATACTACGATCCGATAGAACAACATAAATCATCCGGTTTTAGGGGGGAAAAAAGCGTGCCTCTACGTGCACGTAGAGCCTGTTTGTTTTGCAAAGATCGACAGCGCTGGGCTGTGTTCGTGCACACACAGAGCCCCTCCCCCTCGGGTCGTTCCACTATCACAGGGGGGAGGCGGAGGGAAGTAGCAACAAGCTTCCAATTCCTCGTTAAAAACCCAAACGAGGAGGTCCAAAACAACCAAGGAAAAGAAAATACCGGTGGAAAAGAAGGAAAAAACAAAGATGGCGACGGTGCCCGTGATAAAACCAGAGTCAACATCGGACCCGCGTTTCAAAGGTGGCGTGATCTAAGGGATTTCAAAGGGCACGGAGTCAAGGTGGGAGGAGCTCGGTGGTCGTGGGGGAGGAGCGTGAGAGTTGGAAACATTCAAAATCTGACAGAGTGCCCTATATCCGCCGGACCTGACGACTGGGACTAGGGCTGCACGATTCTGGAAAAAATGTGAATCACGATTTTTTTGCTTAGAATTGAGATCACGATTCTCTTGCACGATTTTTTTCCACAAAATGTTTATTGCACTGATGAACTTTAACAAAAAAAAAAACGTTTGTTGCTTTGGCAGAGGCATAGTAGTAGTTCTATCATTGGAAGATAAGTAATTTTTACAAAAGTAAAAAAAAAAAAAAACATTTTTAAGTATTGCACGTTTGGTGGGCTGCCACTAGAGGATGATTGACAGGCGCTCTCCTTCATACAATCACGCGCACACTTCATGGCTGCACCTAATGGACGATCGCTTTCACAGCTGTCCTGTCTGCTCCGGAGTTCACGCAGACCAACATGGCGGCTCGTTTGGAAACTTTCTCTTATTTCACGAAAATAATTCACCGAAAGGTGTTTCTGAAAACATTTTAAGCGAGAAATAAGCTATGCAGTTGCTGAATCTGTCTTTATTTTAGATCGACAACATTCAGTTTAGAAAATGTTCGCGAGCGTTTGCGAGCGTTCCCGAGGCGGCGAGTCGAGCCCGGCGCAATGAATGGGACGCGGGGAAACACCGCTGCCTGTGGACACGTACCTTCACTCTTTCCAAACACTCAACTGCAGGCGGCTTCCTCCACTGAATCACGTGTTGTAAAGACGCTTTACCATAGGTTGAGGGGCGGCAGTGGTGCGTTTGGGGGCGCTTCAAAAAATCCGGAAGGAAATAGGAGCATTTGTGATGCAGCTCGAGATATAAAATGCTTCAGAATCGCTGTGTGTAGAAATGAGATCACGTGTATGTGTGAATCGAGATCGCGTTTTTTTAACGATTTTTTGTGCAGCCCTAACTGGGACTATAAGTTATTGTTATAAAAAGTTAGAAAAGCAATGTTGAATGAAGTCCACACAGTGATGCATACAGCTTATTAATTAAACACTCCTATTGTATCGGTGATGGTGTTAGTCGATACGCCGTCAGATTGGTGCATGACTAGTTTGTTTTTGCTGCTTGTAAAATGTCACAGGTGGTAGAACCACTGGACCATTTGGAGGCCATTACTGAGCTCTGTTTCTAGATGGTTGACTGCTGAGACATGGCAGGCCGGTGTACGCATCACAGTCTGCAGACATTATCCTGACGTGTTGACAGGACCGAGACTTCAGACTAGTCGGAGCATGACGCGATCATATTATGACTCGCCAAGTCTAAACGGAGAGAGTGATGCTGGCAAGGAGTTTAGATCAGAGAGAGGAAGGAAAGTCCTGTTTGACAGTCATTTGGCTGCGTTTAGTAGTATTTTTTAGCAGTATTTTTGTTTCTGACTGAATAGTTATGAGTCCATAGACCCTTAACCCTTTCACCAAAAAGCAAAGGCAACAAAGTTGGAAATGATTTGGTTCTGTTGGCATTAACATTAGGGCTGTTCCACTCCAAGTCTATTCAGTGTTGGGCCTGCAAAATTCAAGGTTAACCCAAAAACTGTTGGAGATGAGCCTGAAAATCAAATGTGTAACTTGTAATATTTGTTAACGGCGTTCACAGCGTAGAGTGAGAATCGAGCTGAACTTCAGAAGTCTCTGAATGCATCATAACCTCATGCTTGTTTTCCTCCTCTCTCTTCCTCTCTCGTTAGAATCGTATGGAGGAGAGTAAAGCTCTGTTCAGGACCATCATCACATATCCATGGTTCCAAAACTCCTCCGTCATCCTCTTCCTCAACAAGAAGGACCTGCTGGAGGAGAAGATCATGTATTCTCACCTGGTTGACTACTTCCCAGAGTTTGATGGTGATTTAACTTTCCTTTTTCCTGCACTTTCACCTTGTACTTAGTTTTTGTTCATGGTGGAACTGTGGGCTGAACCTTTGCAGTCCCAGGGAACAGCTGACTTTGTGGCAAGCAGGCATATTTTCTGTTTATTCAGTAGTAATAAAAGTTATCTCTTGAACTTATAACTTACACAAACGAGGCTGTTTGTCCACCATACCATAAAGGGAGAAAAATAAATCATTCAACTGTTACTTTAACTAATTTACCAGTAATCCAGCCTCGTAACGATCCGTTAACCAAATTAAATCGATCAGCTTTTCCCTGCTCCACTCAACTATTGTTATAATGTTGACCTTTAAAAACAATAATTAAAAAAAATCATACATTTGCTATGTCTGTCTGCATGGTTCTGTAGTGTACGCCTGTGCTGTTAGCTGATGTTGGGCTGTTTTATTTTCAGTGTACTTTTAGACTGATTATACTGATTGTTTGTATCATTATCAACACCCAATGGCTGCTTCCAGTCCTGACAGGAAGTGGCTCGATCCCTTAAGTGTCGGGATCATTATTTACACACCGGCAGAAACCTTTCACTTTGATTTGTGGTAGTGCAGTGACACCCTCTGGTTGTATTGCGGTACTACAATGCAAACTGAACACGGCACAGTCAAAAAGACTTGGAGAAGGGATCAGTTAAATGATAGCTATGTATCTACAACTGACGGTGCGATCTCCTCCCCAGGCCCCCAACGGGACGCCCAAGCGGGTCGGGAGTTCATCTTGAAGATGTTCGTGGACTTGAACCCAGACAGTGACAAGATCATCTACTCCCATTTCACGTGCGCCACCGACACGGAGAACATCCGCTTCGTCTTCGCCGCCGTCAAAGACACCATCCTGCAGCTCAACCTCAAAGAATACAACCTGGTTTGAAAAGAGAAATGGAAACAGAGGGGAGAGAGGGAGGGAAAGAGAGCTTGACCCCCCACAAACACACACACACACACACACACATTTATACAAATGCTTAAAAAGTACAAGACCAACACGATCCATGTTCTGTCCCAGCTGTCCACTCAGCTCCTTGTTGCTGGTTTGCCCATTTATTCAGAACGGTTAATGATTGCTCCTCTTGTACAAACACAAATAGACTCCCTCCGGTTCCCCCCCTCTCTCTTGGGGTTTTGGTCTGCTCCTCATGGCCCTCGTTCGGGCTCCCTTTATGTTTTTCTTCTTAACACTACATTTTCACCAGTGCTTGTGTGTTCGAGGTGGTTAGAGGGCCTTCTCTGGGTAGACTAAGCGTTTTTTGGACAAAGGGCTCTCTCCCCTTCTTCTTATTTAACCCATGCATGCTACACACTACAGCAGGAGGGCACGAGACCGGGCTGCAGACCCTGAACTCTGCTCCTCTTCAAAGGGTAACTAATTATGATGATAGGAATATATTATCAGGCAGCGCTGGGGTGCAGTGAGGTACTTAGTTCCCCTGGATCTTGAATTGTGTGTTTGATTTCTTTCTTTTTTGTTAACCCTGCCCCCAAATCAGAGCACAGAAGCTCTTGAAGTTGAATGTAAATATAGTTTTCACGCTGCTCACCCAGAGTGAGGGCGAGACAGAGAGGATTACACGTTCTCTGTAGACTCTAAATATTTTCAGCTATATTAACTCGTTGGTTATATCATTATTGCTCTTGTTCTCCGATTTAAAATGAAACTGAAGATAACTACTCAAAGGAGCGCTGATTTTACACTGCCCTTCGTTTTAAAGTGACAACACTACCGGTATTTCCATACTGTATATCGACTCCCCTGTGATTAAAACGGCCCACTTTTTGTTTCTGTAAAGAGAAATACGTCGCCAGTATCCTGTTCATCCCTCCAGTGGTTCAGGTACTAACACAACTTGTTTGGAAAACTTGGTATTGCCCAAATGAAGTGCTTAAATAATTAAGGGGATGGTTCAGATGGCATAACAACTCATTTTTGTGTGGCATTTTCTTCATGTCGACTGTCGTCTGAATCACACGTGTATTCGTACTGTGATTTCTTTTCTTTGTTCCCTTTCGATGGTAAGAATAATCTTCCAATAATAACGATGATACCAGATTAGTACAGTGCAATAGTCGGTTGTAGATAAAGTTGTTGCGCTGCCCGTTACTTGGTCTTGATTCTCCATATGGCTTCTCTCCGTAATTTAGCCATATAATTCGGCCAACAGTTGCTAACCTGTAATACATAGCAAGAGAGTAAATGGTTCTTTTTTTTTTTTGTATGTCTAACTTATCAGATATACGTATTGTTGATACAGTAAATTGAGACTTCCTCCCTAGATTCAGCTCAAAGTTTTTCCAGCCGAGGAGAGAGGAGGAGATTTTATACTGCTGTGAAATATCAAAACTCTTTTATGGACAAGTGTTCTATCTTTCTAACGATACTTCATATATTTAGTTGTTGCAGATCTGTTTTTAAATGCTTGACATTGGAGGGAAAAAATAAACACTTTCCATGTTGGGTTTGTGCTTTATGCAAATAGGAAAATGAAAACCGACAAAAAACTTAGTGGTTGAATATTAACTGTTCCAAGGATGCTTGCAATTTGTTTTTGTAATTTTTAAAGTTGGCTGTTGGTACCAATCCCATATCGTGTCTCTTGCCTGGTAGTTGTTTAAATATTCCATTAAGCTGAACGTTGATAGATGGCTATTTTTTTTCTTCACAATGTAATTCAGGTAAGTTTTCATAACTTTTTCATCACAAGGGCTACTACTAGCAGCTTTGGTAGAAATGAAATTACTCTATGGATGGAATAGAGGAAAAAGGTGCAATTAATTAACGAGCGGGGGGGGGGGGGGGGTGTCGTTGAGGTCGATGGACGCAGGTTCAGCGAGGGGGAAGTGCAGCAGTCCGTAGATGCCTACATGACATTCCTGAGGGGAGGCTGGTGGCTGTTTGGCTCTCTGTCACCATCGTTTTGCCTTTTTCGAGGAGGAGAGTTGCTAACGTCAGAAGAAGTGGGGTTACCCATGGTGCAATAGCACATTTTTTTAGTGTCCTGGCTGTCGCTAATCTAATCATCCTCTTACACTCATGATCTTCTTGGCTTTCTAATATTCTCCCCACTATGTGGTTACGCGTTGGCTTATCTTCTCATCGGTAGTGTTTCCATGTTTGGCTTTGATGGAGTCAGAAAAAGGGGGGAATGTTTGGGACATTTTTTTTACCTTTTTGTGCACATTTAAAGAGCTGGGAGAAGAGATTTAAAAAAGACATTTAAATTCTCATTTTCTAGAGAAAAGCATCTGAGCTTTTGAGGAATTCACTCACCATGTGTATTGCTTAGCCTTGGATGTGAGTAATCTTCACATCACTAGTGCAACTGTGTACACTGCGTCGACAAAGACTTTATCTTTAGACTGTGCATCCTGAGACACTTATTGAAGAAGGGACGTGTATATTTATGCTAAGTGCCATCATTTTCTATGAGTGGAAAGAATATCGGAGATGTTGCAAAGTTCTGACTTGGACGAGTCACGTTGTTTCGACTGGTATCTCGTGTTTTTCCAGCATGTATTGGTAGTGGGTTAATCTTTGGTGCTTCAGCCAACAATTAAAGGCCTTTTCTTGACCCGTTTATCTCGTGTATTTAGGGCGTTGCTATTCCACACAGCTGACGGAAGTGAAATTATTGTGGGTGTCATAATTCAGCACACTTTTCAGTTTGAAAAAAAATAAATAAAGAGCTTATGTATTTTAATATATGGATGATTAACAGAAAGACTGTAAAGCTTGGAGAATAGTGTGTTCTGCTTCACCGCTGGGGAAAACACGGCGATGTCTGTGTGTGTGTGTGTTTTGCTTTTTTCAATCCTCAGCTTGGCTTTCAGGAAGCTCACTCCATTCTCCTGACATGTGGCTTCCCACCTTAAGGGCAAGTGTATACGAGGTGTTTTCTTGTTTTGTTTTTTTTACACTTTATTGTCTTGTAAATGAGATGCTGCGCAGCAAATGGACTGAGAACGATAAACACAAATGAAGGTGACCACTACAGGGACCGACGCTGGCATGATGTCGTACACTTTAAAACCATCGTGGTTTCCACATGCTGACTCTGTGCGCCGCATGTCGTGTCTGGTTTAGCCCCTCAGCCGCAGGACCAACACAGAAACAGTCAGAACCAACAGCAGAGCTGCGTCATTTCCTTTCCTTTTGTACTGTATTTTCTTTATTCCTCATAGAAAGCGTTGTGGGGAGGGTTTGTACGACAATCCAGTACAAAAACACTGTGCCAAACGAAATCAATCAGCCACAGAAAAGATAGGAAAAGTGACTCGTTTTGTTCATATAGCGCCCCATCCCCTCCAGATGAAGCTTGTGTGTTAAGCCTCAGTATTAATGTATTTATTGAAAGACTTGCCAAGTGAAGGTACTGAAATGGCCATTATAATATGTTGGTGGTTATTATTGCGAGTGAATGAATGAATATGCTGTGTGTTTACATGTCTGCCGTTCTCCGCTCTCTTCCTTTTTTTCTTTTTTTGTTTTTCCTTCTCTTACTTGATTGGACTGCGTGTTCTTTCCCTGGGTCGAAAGCACTGAAACTGCACCACTGCGATGGGCCTGCATCCATGCAACTTAGATGTCCGTTCAAGCGCTCGTTGATACTCTGAGGTGTGTGTGTGTGCGCGTGTGTGTATGTGTACACGTTTGATGGCTATCGCTTATGCTTGAGTTCCATTCTGAATAGAGGGATGGACATACAGTGATATTAAAAAAGCTCTCTTTGCATCTTTTATTTTGTTTCTTTTGTAAGGTTGACACACCTTAACACGTGTATTTAGGACCACTTAAAGATGACAGACTTTTTTAAAAGAGTTCAAATAAACTTTGTGTAGTGGTGTACAAATTGAAAGTAATGTATTTTTGTTTGATTTTTTTTTTTTTTTTTTTAAGTATACCAAATGTAAATTATGTACAATGAGTGTGCCAATCCCCTTTCTTTGTAAAGCCAGACTCTTAACAAGTGCCAATGTTGTGAAAAATCAGAGGGCCTGTGAATTTCATGGTCCAGTTTTTAAAACAAATAAACACTAAGTATGTGATTAATTAACTAAAAAAAAAAAAAGGACAATTTTATTCTATATTTAAGATTAATGATGAACTGCTGTTTTTAAGATAAATGTCATTTTAATTGCATGTGTTTGTCAGGTTGGGGAGGGAGTGGGTGGGTGAGATACTGTATTCATGCAACACCCCGATGAAAAGGGGTCCTAATGGTTATTGATTTACAGTATTTTAGCCATATTTCTCTTTTATATGTTTCATTTCAACCACTGTTGCCTGAACCTCATTCAAACATGAAAATGATTTTCATAGCCTTCTCCTTTAAATGTTTTAAATTGGAATAAAATATGTTCCTATACTCTCTCATTGCATCCTTGTACCTTTCCTTGTGAGTGACAAATTGTTTTCTTCCATACTGCAATTAAAGGACCATAACACTTTTTATGTCCACTGCTATAAATCGTGTATACTTGACATTTCGGTACAATGTTCGAATAAAGATAATTATCACACAACAGAAAATGCACCAAAATGATATTTAAAGAAATAAAAAATGATGCCATCATGATGAAATAAATGGCTCTTTGAAAGGTAGTACTTAACATCTACAAGGGGACTAGAGCATGCGTTTGAAAATGTTATTTGGCAGTTGTAATAAACACTAGTGGACTAAAACAAAATGCATGGTTTGCTTCCCTGAAGCAGCTGATGTTGTGACTGTCTAGTCCCTGAAAGACACTGAACTCCACCTGCTTGTAAATGAATCAATTAGGCTGTCATCGCTGATGGAAAACAAATTACCAGAAAAAAAGTTAATTTCTTCACAAGATGCAAATGTTCTCTTTTTAAAGGGCATTTTGAGATGAGTTTTCAAAGCAACCAACAGAGCTCCAAACAAAGGGGATCGTCATGCAAACATGTACGTCACACATTCGACAGAATTGCATGTTTTTAAAGGTGCAATATATACGGGATTAAGAGCATTAATATATCAGCAACAACTATTTGCTTGTTTTCATGTTGAGAAGTAAAAGAAATGCTCCCGATCTTACACCTTTAAGCCTGATCTTTAATAAAGTATCAGGGATGAAGGATTTAACATTCTCATAGAGAAGACCCAGAAGCCCATAATGATGGGTAATAAAATTGACAGAAAATATAAATATGTATGTCACTGACAAGGTGTGTGTGTGTGTGTGTGTGGGGGGGGGGGTCTCAGTACAGAAAAAAATAGAGCCAAAAACAGTGAAAATGTACAATATAATAATGTTAATGTTGGTATTACTGTATTATTGGTATTATCAGTATTACTGTAGTGGCTTGACCCGGCCTGCACACGTCACCCCCTCCGGTGCCTGTAATACCGTGTCCCGTCCACACGAGGCGCTAGTGGCCCAGGCATCAGCCGGCCGTAGAGCTAGATCCGCGGCGTGTAGATCTGCGCGCGGCACCGCGGCGCTCCCCGCTCATCTAGCCGCTGTGTGTCTGTGTGGGGCGTTCGGCTCTTCCCACCAGCAGCTCCAGGAACGGACTGACTTTCTAGCTTCGCCGCCGCTGACAAAAAAAAAATCCTCTCTGTTTCTCCAGCGACTCGTCGGACAAACGTTCAGAGTTGAACTCCGACCATCATTTCAAATCTAAGTTGCAGTTCTGAGCGACTACGCGGCTTCTCTTTTTGCGCTCGCGCGACTTATTCGTAGCCGTTGGACGAAACCACGGGATTCAACTAAAAAAAAAAAAACGAACGCAGACATTTTGTTATTTCTGAGAATTACACCGTTTTTTTCACCCTCCCTCCTTTTACTTTTTTTTTTTTTTTAGTCGCAGCTGGCTGAAGCGACGAACCGAAAGCCGTGAAGGAAGAAACCATTAAAGCTCCGCTTGCTAGCTTAAAAAAAAAATCCAAACACCACCGTGTGCGTAACGTTTTTTTTATTTATTTACGCGTTGAGCTCGCTGGTGCGTTCAGGCGGAAGGATCGCAACTGCTATGGATCATTTTTGACTGACAGCTTTTTGAAGAATTAGCTAGCTTTAGCGAGGAAGCGACGCTGGTGGTGTTTCCCTGTTCACGGACACAGTAAATACGGGAGTCGGGACGGCTAACAGCTGAATGTTCCAGACAACACACCGACTCTTTCACCTCACGAAAAGGCAAAGTGCATCACTTGTGTTCGGCTTGATTTTTTTTTCTTCTTCGGAGGGGTGGGGGGGTCGCTAGCTACCGTTAGCTAGTCATCCTGCTAACGCTGGACAGCTCCCTGTAAGGCTGGGCTAGCTTTGGACAAAGGGACCAACGCCAGGAAAAATATAAACACAGGACACTCCGTTGATCCGTGTTTGGGAAGGAGAGCAACACACAAGGAATTGACATGATGTTTCCACAATCAAGACACTCAGTAAGTGTTTTTTTATTTCACATTTGTTCAGGATTTTTCTCGCTCTACAGTGAGCAACTGATTTTTGCAGGCTGGTTAGTTATGTAGGGAAATCATGCATCCAACTTGTTTTTTTTTTCATGTAATTTAAATATACATTTAAAAAACACTGTAATGTATTCTCTATCTGCAGTGGTTTAGTTCTGGTAAGTTCTGCAGAAGATGGGGTTGTTGGGGGATTTAATCTTTCTTGTATTCGGGAATGAAACTGTTAAACTTTTTTTTTTTTCTACACGATGGCATCCTCCAAATCAAACAACTTTAATGAATGCTGTCCTATTTCACAACCACTGTGTCAGTGTATTTCAGTTGGCTGTGTTCCCCCCAACATGCCACAACCAGACATATCTCTTTTTTTATGGTTTTGGCTTTGGTTTCTGTTAGAATAAAAAATAAAAGTGATGTCACCACTGGCATCATATGTTTACTGAATGACTCCATAAAATCATGATGCTCTATTATGTGCAGGTGGGTGTTTTATGACCCACGTCTCTTCTGTTCCCCCAAATTCTCAAGTTTCCATGGTAACAGAAGTCCAGGGCATGTATTTATCAGTGTTTAGGTCTATCAGCCCATTGGTCAAACATGTATGGTAAGTGACAGCTCGTCACTGTAGAGAGATCCAGTCTGCACTGCTGGGGCCAAATTAAAGAATTAGGTTTCTGATTGGGCCCCAGACTTAAAAAAAACAACACCAAAAAAACAAGCCAATTACATTGGCACCTTGTGGTGCAACAAGAAACCTGCCTGAAACCCAAATATGGTGACATACCTGTATTTCCACCTCCTACTCTTGGCTGCCATTTCACTTTGCCCTGGCAAGGGCAAATCTAACAAAAAGGCATTTGTGTCAGCCCAGCGCCGGGAAACACAACATGCAAGACGGCGGTGACGTTGCCAGGGACCGTGCCCTCCGTTTCTCCCTGGCAACGATCTTGTCGGCCTTTTTACTGCTCGGAAGCGGAAGAGTTGTTTTGTTGTTTGCTGAATCCAGAACCTGACTGTCTTTTTATGAATGAATGGGTTTGCCCTTTGGCAGTCGGTGTGTGTGTGTGTGGCAGGCTGATTGTGGTGAGAGCCAGGAGCTGATGTGTGTTCCCAGACCAGGGAGCAGGATGTGTGTGGATTTCGGAAACCTCTGGCCTGGCTTGTCAGATGAGTGAAATCCTGTATAAGCCGCGTGTCCCACCGAGTTAAACTTGTTCTGAAACTGATGATCTGAAGATATATATATATTTTTTTTTCATTTGAACAATTCAAGACTGCAAATCAAAGAATCTACCCTTTTGTGCTTTGTTCTCTTTCAACATATCCTCAATCAAATATCAGTGCATATATTTTAAATCAAATCACAAACCTGCTTTTTAGATGAAAAGGGCAAACATACAGTTCAGGGACTCCATTTTGTGTCCATTTAACGTGGTTTGAACAGCAAGAGATCTCTTTCACTTTCCGTTTTCAGTAGTTTTGTTCTTTCATCTTCTATTTTACACAAGTTATGAAGAAGCTTTATGAATCTAAAAAGAACAGCTGTGGACTACTGCTATTACTAGTTTGTAGAATCCCTCTTTTGATTACAGATACCAACAGTCATCGCTTTCTTGCAAGTAGAGTTGACACACCCACATTGATGGACGGAAGTGGCAGAGGTGAAGTCCTGCGATTTGTCTTCCCTTCAGAGGAAACCTTTACAGTATGGCCGCCATTTATTTGTAATATCCTCAAACTAGTGTCAAAGGCTGTTCAGATTTGTTAAAAGTAAGGATTCCCATTCATAATTCCCTTCGGATAATACTTCCCAGCATATTTAATATCGGGGGGATTACTGGGATGAGATGCCACTTTTCACCACCCACCTTCCTGTGGGTGAAGCGGTGAAGCCGTCACCTCCCGATGGGGTGAGAACCCAGTCACCTTATCCAAGGTGAGAGCAGCTGTGCCACTCCACTCCTGCTTGGCCTGTCTGTCTGATAGGAGGTCATTTTTCTAATCCAGCTGAGTGCCCTTCTGCTGCTTGATTGGTGTATTAAGACCCAACACACAGGATTAAAAACGGGGAATTTAGGACGTCCCTTCCCTCGTCCTGCAGCTGCTTTAGTCTTCACCTGCTGCAACAACTCCACAAATACACCTGTGTACTGTCCCCCCCCCCACACTCTACTTTAAAAATAAATATACAGTACACAGACACACACACGTCTTCCCTTTCAAATCCTCTTCCTCCTCAGCTGCTGCCGCTGTCACAGCGGCCCGAGGATGGGGAGAATGTGTGACACTCATATAGATATGAGTGTCAAAGATAAGGAGCTGGAGGATGAGAGAATAACAGCACCGCCTCATAATGACAGATGATGGATCTTTCAAACTGACTCAGTCAGCACCGAATCTCCTTTCCCTCCATTTCCCTTTGTTCTCTCTTTAGTAACATAAGTGTTAAAGGTCCGTATATGAACCAGAGCGTTGGATTTCCACGAGGATATGCGCAATCAAGGGTCTTCTCGTGTGTGAAGCGTCCAATTTAAGGCGTCGGAGAGGAAGCTGTAATGGCTGCGGCGGCGGTGATGATGTGTGGTCACACTGCATTAAAATAATGTTCAGGCGTTTCCTGTGTAAATCCTAGAAGGTGTTGCCTTTGCTGAGCCACTTAGGCAATTTTGGTCATATAAAGTGTATGTGAAATGGCCTTGTGGCTGCTTCATGTAGAAAGAAGAGAGAGATTTTCCCGTCTAACACGGTGTCGAGCCCCGTTTGGATGCTTGCTGCTTTCTTTCCAAAGATGCTCGTTACGAGTTCACCGCCATCTTCCGCGGCCTGACATTTTGTTTGTTATAGTCTGGTCTAATAGAAGAGCTTAGTTTTAGTAAAAGCAGCAACATTGGAATATTGATGATATATCTAGAAACCATAACCGATAAGCAAGATATTTTATTTGAGAAGGATACGTGTGTCTTTTAAGCCAACGGGTGCATTTTAATTCACTGCCACAGGTTAAGGGCACAGCTCATCGGTTTAATATGAAGCAGCCTTATTTGATAGCGGCACAGTGCCTGACCCAGTTGATAGCGTTTGCCATATTGTTTGGGTGTTGATTAATCCTAATGCAGCTTCAACAAAGCTGGCTGTGGCGTGAAAGTGGAGCAACAGCGAGGCCCGGTGCCAAAGCCGGAGAGCAGCGCGAGTAATATGGAGGCGAAAATCTCTGGAGTCCCCTGAGCCCATGCTCCACTGTAGAGATGGCCACAGGTTGTACACACAGACACACTCCCTCCTCCTCCTCCTGCTTGTCTCCCTTTATCATGCGTTTCCTCCCAGATCTGATGTAGTGGTGGGAGGGTCAGGGGCAGAGGGTGCGCAGGCATTATTAAGCCCACTTGAATTAACAGGACAGCCCCCAGCCTTTCCTCTAAAGCCTCCAGCTGGGGGGAGCTTAATCCCCATGGTCCCCTGTCTCGCCCATTAAACAAACTCCCCCCACCCCTTCGCTGTCGCTCTGCTGCACACACACACACACACACACACACGTGTTATTATGTGTGTGTGTGTGTGTGTGCACACGTGTGTGTGTGAGCAACAAGCCTGGCTGTGTGTGTGTTTGTTGGCGGGGGGGTATTAGACATTGAAGCGTGCACACACACACACACACACACACACAAGAAAGCATGAGCACAGCAGCTAACACACGAACATACACTTTAGCTCTCTTCTCTGCTGGTAATTATTGCTCTAGTATATGCATAGAAATATAAAAGGATTTTTCCCTTTCACCCATCAACAGCAAGGACACACACACACACACACACACACACACACACATACATTCTTACCGGCCTCAAGGGTCTTATCTGCTTTTTGTATCTGGGGAACAAATTGAATGTGGGGCTTGACACACGCAGGCCAGCAGATGTCTGGGTCGTTAAGGTTAGGCCAGCTGATTAGCATGACAAACGGAGCCCCGCGGAGCCCCCCCAAAACCCCCACCCCGCAGGAGGCCCTGCTGTTGAGTGGTCGAGTTGAGGCCATGGGTCACAGGTGATGTTGATGTTTGTGAAGGGCCACAGTGGATGATTGTCAAAATGCTTTGGGGTGGGTAGGAAGGGAGGGGCGTACACCGGGCAGCCCATCTCGTCTTCAACGTGCACACACTGACTTGGACTAGTAGAACAGATACATTTGAATACACTTCCTCAACACTCTGATTTATACCTCTTTATACAGAAGAAGTTTATTTTTAAATCTTAGGTAGACAGGAAACATGAGTGAGGGAGAGAGATACAACAAACGACCCCAGATGGACATCTTAACCCCCAAAAAACACAAGGAGCACCCCAGGTATATGCACTTAAAACCTGTTTAAAGCCATCAGGGGCAGGTATACCATCATAGGTTTGCTAGCACGGTTTCCGCTAGTGTATTACAAGTTGCAGCATGCTTATTTGTCTTTAAAGTGTTTATTTTTCTTTTTTTTTAAAGTGTATTTTTACTACATAGATATAATAAGAAACAGGAATGATGGTTGGAAAGCTCACTGGCGACTTGTTAAAACGTGAAGGCTCTATAGGAAAATGGCGTTGGAGTTCAGTGTTAAGCTAAGATCATTTTTTTGTCATTCAAGCAATCTAGCCATCCAGTAACATAATGCAGGAATTGGAAGGCATATTGACAGTGGAGAAAAGCTTAAGGCTGTTCGGAATACCAACGTTTTCCTCATATCTAAAGAATCAGTGTGTGCATACTAATTCACAAGATGAAAGATGGCGTCCACGAGGGGTGGGGATACATTTACAAGGCGTCTTTGGGGGAATTTTGGATTTAGTCGTCCTCCAGCTACAAAAGTTGTTGAAAAGTAAGTTGTACATGATTTTTATTCAACGGCGAGAAATATAATTTCAGTTCGGCCCACTGATGTGCGGATGCCCGCTGTGTGCATAGCGTTAGTATGCGGATGAGAGAGGGAGGGGAGTTAGCAGTCATCTTACGGCTGTGAACGTAGCAGTGTGTAGCGTTTAGGCTGCAGCATAAATGCTACAACGCCTCATGCTGAGCTGCGTCTTTCTTGCCACCCGCTGATTAAAGTGGTAGTGAAAGTTAGTGCCAACTTTGGCTTAGGCTCCATTAAGGTGGGCTAACTTTTAAGGTGGTACGCACCTATTCTCATTTTAAAACATGACACTGCTCCTCCAGGTTTTTTATGCATCAAGCAGCTTTATATATGTCTACGACTTCCTACATATAATTTGTGTGAGAATTCTTAGATTTGGATCCTACATGCCTTGTATGGCAGTCTTACATCAGCATTTTTAAATGCATCCTCTTTGGAGAGCGTTTTTGAAAAGGTGTGTGCTCGGTGCCCCTTTTATTCTACAGCTGTAGATGTGTTCACATTAGTGTGAATACAGCTTAAGCAAAACAAACACGCACACACTCTCTTCTGCACCAGAGCCGCCTCTGGCTTGATGGGAATACTGAATCAAGGCGACAGAAAACATGTCAACACTCCCTGAATGATGCACTTCCAGCTGGGCCAATCATTGCACAACTCTCACCTTGTGGTTATTTATTGTGTTGGACAGAAATAACTGAAGAGAATTTTTATAGACTCTTTAAAAAAAATCTACAAAGTCGATTTAATTTACGGATTAAAAGACCACATAAACAAGCTGTGGTATATTTATAGGGTACAGACAAGGCCAAGGGAATACAAGACCGCTTAGTATGTGGTTTATTGCTGTCATGAGATCAAAACATCCTGTATGAAATAACCAAGAACTTTGGTGAAAATGAACACTAGCATGTCATTAGAAACAGCTCTTTAACATTGATGACAATCAGATATGCAAGTTGTATCTGGTCCTCTTTGCCTGGGCCACCTTGCCTTAAAGTACAGCAGAAATTCAGCCGAAAGAACGGGAAATATAAAGTAAAAACAGATGTCAACCGTACTGAGTCGCACCATGTTTTTGGTTTAGCTCAAATCCGCAGGAGCTATTTCTGCAAAGATCGGTGTGTTTCGGTGGCATTCATGAACGCATGTGCGGTATATGAGTGCACATAGAGTGTGTGTGTGTGTGTGTGTGTGTGTGTGTGTGTGTGTGTGTGTGTGTGTGAGCGTGTGCGTCCGTGCGTTACTGAAGGATGTTGTGTGAAGAGAAAGAAGTAGAATGGTAATTAATGGTGTGTGAGAGTGTGTTTCTGTGCGCGTTAACACACACAGTTGAGAATTCATCGTGGTGTGTGTGTGTGTGTGTGTGTGTGGTGTGGTTATTTTTTGTGTGGGAGTGAAGATGATGGGGGGGTGGGGGGTGGAACGGCTGCATCAGTATTCAGCAGTGGCTCCCTATGAGGAGTGTGTGGGAGGTGGGAAGGAGGGAGGGAGGTGGTGGGTGGAGCAGCCCTTCCTCGGAGCAGAGCGGTGCGATGGGCTGGAACAAAGCGGCTCGGCGGGGGGCTGCCGGATTGGCCCGCCTCGACCAGGGCCCCTAGACCTGCCAAAACGCAAGGCACTGCACCAGTTCAGACAAGAGAATTAGCTGATGTTTTTTGTGCCTAAGAGCAGGAAGACCCGGACTGGCACAATATGTCGCCTCATCTTCACCCAAGATCTCTTCAGCAAGCCGATAAAAACCTGCCTCGTTCAGGGGGAGGAGATCGGGACTGGTTTTTATGGTGGTGCATTCAGAGTACATGTTGGCAGGTATCATCACCACCCTGCAGTGAGGTCGGTGCCCCGCTAGTCCAGACGGCAACGAGTCCCATCCTTTTTCATCACGCTTGATACCTGCAACGTGACACCCTGTCAACTGTGGCAATCGGGCTAATGAAATTTTAGCCGTGTGAGGGGGTATCCGGACCAGAATTGTACGAGGCGTGAAAATCCTCCTGTCATAGAGAGGGGTTGGATGCAATAATCATTCAAATACGGGGATAACTGTAACTGCACTCGCTTGTATATGCAAAAAAGTGACAGAAGTACTCGTGTGAAGAATTAAAGAATACGAGAGAGATGTTCAAATCCCTCTCGATGTTCAAATCCTGGCTGATTGCTGCGGGAAGTGGACTTGCTTGTTAGGTTGTCAGTTTTAAAAAGTGTCGGGCACCTACGCCCACTATCCAACGTAGGATTGGTGTGCAGGGAGGGGGCTTGAGACACCATTCAACCATCTGACAGGCACAAAAAAGCCTCGACACACTGGCGATGCACTGGTGTCATTGAAATGAATGAGGAACCTGTGTTTGTCTTTGTGAAAGTGGCCTAAAAACATGCTGAAATTTCAATATAACGTAGCATAATAGATTAAATTGGGCCTCATACTGAATATTAAGTCGAGAGGAAAAAAATAGCGCTACCCATTTAAACTAGGACTTTAGTGTGGGCGCCACAGTTGGGCAGATGAAACACAAGTTCCCTGGTGTCGGCCACATGTCGGTACTCCAGTTTTATGCTTTCATTGTCCACTTATTTGGTGTGAACTTTGGGACTAATCTCGCTTTCCTGCCTCCATGTCTTCCCTCCTTCGCCGGCTGTTGTAAGTAATAACCTTGGTTTTTACAAGCAGGCATCAATCATCTGCACAACCGTACTGGGTGTAATCTTAAAGCCCCCCTTCTGCGAGGCTGGCTTTAATCTCAGCCATGGTCTCCAAACCCACAGCCCTGTCGGCCTCACCACTTTCCCCACTCTTGACAAATTGCACATTTCCCTTGACTTTGCAATCTCTGCAGTATTTTCCTGCGTGTGTGTGTGTGTGTGTGTGTGTGTGTGTGTGTTACATTATGCCTGCCCCCACCTTGTTTCTGCTATGTTTGTGTACACGGCTCTATGTGTGTGTTTGTGGATGAAGTCGACTACATTTTTGTGCATCTGGGTGTTTGCAGTTCAGTGGGCCTTTAGCGTCTTATGTTTGTGTGTGTTTGGACTGCACGCTTGGCTGGCCGTGCACAGGGGGTCAAGACCGTTCCACAGAGTGTGGGGGGGGTGAAGGCCGAGCCATGCCAAGCCTATGTTTGCGAGGGCACTTCACTCGAAGTGATAAAAGTAGAATAATCCCCTTTAAAGCGTCTTAACGAGGTCAAATCTGCTGGGCTGTAAGGGGGAGGTGTGTGTGTGTGTGTGTGTGTGTGTGTGTGTGTGTGTGTGTGTGTGTGTGTGTGTGTGTGTGTGTGTGTGTGTGTGTGTGTGTGTGTGTGTGTGTGTGTGTGTGTGTGTGTGTGTGTGTTTGTGTGTGTGTTTTGGGGATAACGCTGCAGAAATGGGGGTAAGCCTTGGCTTGGTTCGTGAGAGATAATAATCAAAATCAAATTCCTGGCCCAAACAGGATTAGGCTCTCCCTGCGCTCTAAAGCCCCTGTCCAGAGCGGCTGAAGACACAATCCTATTCCTCAGCCTCCTCACACACACACACATGTACACTAAACACACACACACACACACACACTGAGCAGCTAACATAGCAAGGCGCAGTTGGCCCAGACGGAGTTGGCTGGGGAGAGCTTGGATAAGGGCCAGTTAGCCCTGTCCTTCTCTCAGATCACTGGGCACATACGCTTTAGTCCAAACACTAATCTGGGATATTTAGATGGAATTGTTTGGTTGGAGCTATTCTTAGATGGAGGATGTGATCTTGTTTGGTGCTGGTGTATTAGCAGAAGGCTTAAGCCCTCAACGTCTGGCTGGCTGAATCATGTCATGATGGATTTTTGCTGAGAGGCTTGCCCACATGTTAAACACATACCCCACGTGTTGTGTTCACCCATACACAGATCTGGACTTAATTAACCCCTTCAGCAGGGGGAATGCTGCACGTAGACACTTATTTTAGAGGAAATGGGTCCAGAAAATGGGAATATCTGTGAATTGAAGAATTGTGTACAATTGCTCTGAATATACTGCAATAATGCGCTCCATCCAAACACCATTTTCTGTAACTGCTTTCAGCGGAAACCACACAAACTGCATGAAGTTAGGCTTTAGCTCACCCCCTTTTATCATTTCTAATACTCAAAAAGGCAAATTCTGACTTTGTTTCCAACAGAAATACTATCCCTTCCTCTCAGTCATCGCTTTGCCTTTTGAATCCTAATGTTTCTGCGTCTGAGATGGACAGAGGAGGTGGTCGGGCTCAAATGGCGTCCATGGGCCTGTTGCTATGGAGCAAACGGACAGCCTGGCGTTGAGAAATAGGCCAACTGTTCATCAGTGTAGATCTTCTGCATTCATTTAAAAGTGGGAGAGAGATAACATCCAGTCATTACTGAGTGATTACAATGCCAAGGCCCCGTCCCTGCCCCCAACACACACACACACACACACACACACACACACTCCAACTGAGATGTAAACAGTCAGGCAGCGCTCCAGGAAATACAATCCCCACACTGCCGCTACCCTCAGGCAGGATTTATCCTGAGGAGGATGTTTTCCAACGTATCCTGCTGTTATTTTCTGTGTGTATTGTAACCGTGTGCGTACTCTGCTTGTGTGTCCAAATACTCCACTGGATGTATGTACTGTATTCATGGATTGTTGGTGTGTCTAATCACTGTAGTGTAGTCTGTGTTTGAAGCTGATCCCCCCCCCCAACTGTAATCTCCGTCTCTTCCCATCGCCTTTGTCAACTGATCTATGGAGCAGAAACAGCCTTAGCCTGATTCTTATTTAAAACAGACATTATGTTTCACAGTAGATTTCACATGGATTGGACCAGATGATGAGGCCAGGAAGGGTGGGTGGTGGTGGTGGTGGTGGGGGGGGGGGGGATGAGTGGGCTTTGGGTTGGTTGGTGGGTGGGGGGATGGGGGTGGGGCAGCAATTTCCTGAAACGATGAATCCCATTTATTCGCTGAAGACTGTCTCAATTGCCTCACCAGCGCACAAAGCTTTTTAATGCTTTAATTACGTCTCAAAGGAGCAGGGCAGAATCAAATTAGAGATTGTCCTACATTTAGGTGCTGTGCGTGTGCATGTGCATGTGTGTGTGTGTGTGTTCACCATGCTTGTGTGTGTGCACTATGCAAATTTTGCATGTGCTCTCCCTGAGTTGTGTGTGTGTGTGTGGGCTGCCTTATCCTTGTGTATGATTCATGGCAGTGAATATTTGTTCCTCTGGCAGTCAAGAATCATACATAGAGGCTTATCACACCCCACACACACACACACACACTCACCTATTTAATGTTAAGGCTCACACACACACACACATCTTTCTCTGTCACATTCACACTGTCTAGGCTAAACAAAAGAGTGCATACACACACACACACGTACACACATGCATTAGCCCTTCTCTTGCACAAACACATTTTCACTCACACAGCATGTAGGCACCTTTTTTTCGTCACAGCAGATGGCATGTGTCACAATATTACGGCAGTATTTCATTAACATTATGGGCATCCATCTGTTGTGGGCTCTCAGGCCCCCATGGAGCACCTTGTTTTGGTCACTGACAGAGAGAGGGATAATAAACATTGTTAGCTGTGTATATTGCAAGGAGCCGGGAGAGACCTGCATTGTCTGTTTGTGTAGTGGCTAAAGTATCGGGGCAGCTCTGTGAGAATCGTCCTTCAACCTCCTGCTCATTACAAGCTGTTTCATTCAGGATTTAAGCTGCTTCCTGATGACCTTGATTAACGGTGCGATGTATGAAGTAACATATTTTCCATCATTAGCAAAGCATTCTCATATGCCCGTTCTAATAGTTGTGCCTCTGGCAGCCAAGAAGCATACGTTCTTTTCTCTTTTTTTTACAACAAAACTATGTCGTAAATCATCCCGGCTCACTTCCCGTCCTGTTAGCAGGGTCATGAGCTAGCGTGTACATTAACATCACCTCCAGCCAAGCTTTCAAATTATTGCCAGCCGTCAGCCAAATATGGCCACATTTGATCTCCGGGGTCGGAAAAAAGCTTCCCTTTTCGCTGTAGAGTTCTGATCTATGTGAGGAATCTGTGAAGAAATTAAAGTAGAAGGTGAAGTGTGACAGTTATCTTCTTGCCCCGGGCGACCAGATGCCGACTACTGCCAACTACTTCCGTTAGTCTGCTTGCAACCATTACACCCACGTTAAAAATGCCTTGTTACCATTTAATTATTCTTTGTTATTAATCACATATGTTTGAGTATGTATACGGGGCAAACATCACTCCTGTTATACAGGATTAAAATGCAGTAACCATTCTGTCACCTTTGCAATCCAAAATTTAAAATCCCATTTCACAACACATGTTTTTTAACAAGTCTTGTTCAATCCACATTTTGTTGTTTAGCCCCCGTCACTGCGGTCGCAAAAACAGTTCCCCGGCTTGCCTGCACAAAAGGGAGGAACCTTCATTTAAATGTAAAAGTTCTTGCTCTCCTTTTCTGTCTGTCTCCCTCTATTCCCAGTGGAACAGGATGAACCAACCTGGGGCTGTTGACTCAGAGAAACTTGGTATTTAAAAGGTTTGCATACTGCGCTACACAGGGAGGAAATCGGATCTAGGGCAACAACTCTACCCTCAGGCACAGGGGGTAACCTGTAGGCACACACACACACACACACACACCATCCTAGTGCAGGGAACAGTTATTGCAGTGTGAGTTACATGGCTGCCTGTAGCTAAGTGCCTTGTGTTGACACAGGCGCTCTGTGGCACAGACCCATATATCCGAGCTGTTGTTTGTCAAGTTCGGTCCATGGCGTACTGGCTGCAGAGATAATGGAAAAGGTTATTCTGCTTTACAGTTGGAGTGTCTGTCTCCGAGCAGCAGCTTTGCTTCTGTGGATTGGGGCTTTCTGTGGGTGGCGGCAGCATGATAATGTCAGCACTTCTCATGACATTTGGAAGTGTAATGGCTGAGGTCACCGGGCTTGTCAGTGTTTTTTGTGGGTTTTTTTTGTGGGACTGTGTTGTTTTTTTGAACGGCTTCCTAACTGCGTTTCTTTCTCTCCAACCGTAATGCTTCTTTTCACATCTAGAATATAATTGAATATGAAAACTGATATAAAACCAATAGAATATGTTTACCCCAGGAGCCTTTACAAAGAATGTAAGAACCATGTTGGAGCCGAGCGCTGCCTGCTGAGCCAGAAAGCAAAAAAGTAATTCAGCCTTTTAATGCAGGCAGGTTCATTCCTACAACCTGAAGCAATCCTGTTGCTTAGCATATTCTCCGGCTATGGTTCTGTGAATGCGAAGCAGCCTATTTGTAGTTAAAAATGAAGCTGAGCGACATGCCATGGGGAACAGGGTACAAAGCGACAGGTCATTCCTAACAGTGGTGGGCTAGCTTCCCGTAAGTGCTGCAATCAGATTTCTGATGGTTTTTTATGCCCGTTCAATCGTAGTGGGAAAATGTGGATTTTTTTTATTTCTTTCCCCACCTGACCCATTATGCAGCTTGCTGAGAAATAATGAGATTTTGTCCCTATTTGGGTTTGATGCTTGCTGTGCTCTAACACACATCCAGGCCATCCACCGCTGCCTGGGGAATGTGGTGTGGACAGAATTACAATAAGGGCTAATGGCAGCGTCCGGGCTAGGCGAAAGAGCGATGGTAGCCTGCTGTGTGAGGCCCAAACAAACTCTTTTTTCTTTTTTTTTTTTACATGATTCATAGTATGACGAGTTGAGTTCTAAAATGAGGTACTCACCCTCCCGAGGCTGGTGCCACGTTACACAGGATCACATTGGACGCTGTTTTCTTCATCAAAGTGTTTTCTTGATAATTAATAATAGGCAACAAAATATGAGGAAATTGTGAAAAGATCAAGGTGATGTCATCCGGAAGGGATCCGGTATGTTTGTCTAACCCACGCCTCCACTGTGATAAATGATTGGCTAGCTTGATGCTAACGATGCTAATAGCCTCTGCTAGTTCTTGCCAGCTTTTGTCTTTCTTCTCTCGGTTGTCCTTTTGAGGAAACATTATAGAGGCAGGGGGGCTGGCCATGAATCCCTCCATTTTTCCTTGATTTCCCAATTCCACCTCACATCACCAACGTCATCGTCGGGCGAGAATTTGCTCATATCTGTCGTCTTAATCGGGCGTGAGTCCGTCCCAACCTGAAAAGCGTGTTGAAAAGCCAAAGAGGAAACACAAGGAAAGAGCGATGACGCAGTGTGGGAACTTTTTATTCGAACCTAAATGTTTTCAACACCTCAAATGACTCAACACGGTCTCAAACAAGAGCCCTATAATAATATTTATAAAAGTATGTTACCGTCATTATTTATACTGGCAAGTTTTACTCAAGCATGAGCAAGTACGTTTACGTATTGTCACCCTAATTGATTGTTGGAATAACAAAAAGGAATGTTGGAATAATTACACACACTGGGTTCCAGCTTTGAATCGCTCATGTGTCATCAATCAATAGGCTGTTATGGCTCAAAATATATGTAATAACTCATAAGGGCAGTTGTTCTGTACTGGAAAGACGCTGCCAAAGCCAGACTGAGGACAGAAGGAGTCTGGGTTATATCTATAGGAGGTTACATTAGGGGTCTGCAGACGTCCCTGTATGGATAATTGTGTGTGTGGGGGGGTAAGGCTTGTGTGCAGCCTCATAATTTCACAGTGATTGAGATGTAGAACAGAAGAGTGCATACGCAGGGGTTTAACAATCTGGCAGAAACAATGGATGTTCTGCTTTTGTGCACAGTTTTAGTCTTGAATCTACACAGTGTTTAATGCATATGTGTGTGTGTGTGTGTGTGTGTGTGTAAATGTAGTTGGCAACCAGTTTCTCAGTAATGCTGTTCCCTTGGACTGCATTAAATATAGAACTGCTTGATTTCATGTTAATGTTTTTAATTATCCCTCTCACTCTGCTCTCTTTCTCATATTTCTTACTCTTTCTCTTTCCACTCTTTTTTAATTTTTTTTTGCTCATGTTTCTCTTGTATTTTTCTCTTTGGCAGGCTTCATCGCAGCAGCTGAAATTCACAACCTCTGACTCCTGTGACAGGATCAAGGATGAGTTCCAGTTCCTCCAAGCACAATATCACAGGTGCCAACACTGCAATGCACACGCACACGCAAACACACAAATACAAAGGGGAAGCAGTTCTTTGAAACACAGAGCACATCTCCAGGCAATGCACATAACTTTAGTTTTTACCTGTGTTGCACATGTTTTAACAGTAGCAGCAATGTTAAACTGCAGACTTGAGCTGCCATATCTGGTCCACAGATGTTTAAATCTGAATGTATGGCCTGTTTCAATGCTTAATTTTAAATAATGTCACATACACTTGGAAACTAGCCCACTTTATTTCCTAGAAAGTTCCCTCAAAAGAAACTGACATTACATTATTGTATGTGAAATATAGACCGTTGGTAATAAATTGTCTACAGGCAAGCACAAAATTCAAGGCGAGGAATGAATACATATTTACTTTAGTTTAAATGGAGCAGTTCTTTCAATGAAATCAAACTATAATAACAGTTTGAGAACTCTGTCTCCATTTCCCCAATTTTTTTATTATCCCGAATTACGTTGCGGTTGTTCCTAAAATACTTTTAAAGAAATGATTGTGGAAGCTTTGCAGAAAAAAATGGAGCTGGCTCTTGAGCGACACAGTAGTCAATTGTGATAAAATGAAGACATCTGCCATTGTTCCGCTTTTCCTCAACTCCACCATCACACAGCACACTGAGACAACATCCTTTATTGACTCATACCTAAATCAATCTTGTTTACCCTCGGCCATTGATCTCCCTTTACTGCTTAAATACCGCTACAGTGCCAGAAGTCTGAGGTACTTCCAAAGTGCCTGGTTCGACCTCAACTGATCCGTTTGATAGCAGTTATAAAGAAGGGCGACGCCACGGGGTCTGCGTCTCAGCGAGAGATTCTCTCTTTGTGAGAGTGGTGTCTTTGAAGCCTGCCTTCCTTCCTGAGGAGGTTGGTTTGTTCCTCTGTACACCTGTTCTCCCCAGAACCTTCCACAGGCTTGCCTCCGCCGGTTACACAGACAGGCGAAGGCAGATGAAAGCCTGACAAATTGTGTGCAAAATCCCTGCTCTGGTCTGATCACTCTTGTTTGCGGAGGATTCTGAAGCGGCAATAACACCCGGCGCGTCTTTTTCCTCGCCTTTGGTTTCTGTAATTCCCTCAACGGTGAGCAGCACCGTTTAACCCTCTTCAGAGAGCCAGGGCGCAGTTGAAAGAATACCGTTTTTGTCTGAGCACACAGAACATGCATACAGTGCCTATTGACTCAGGTGGGGGACGAGGGTTGGGTGGGGGGCTTGGGAGCCACAGACGAGGCTTTGTAGCGCTTTGCTGCTGTACCGTGCTTGTCTGTTGCCGAAGCCTTTAAAAGGCAAATGTACCGTAGGCGATCCCCCGGGTATAGTAGCGAGCATTGTAGCTGGCGCTGTCTTCCCTCCCCCCTCTTCCTCTTCTCCCTCCTCCCCTCGTTCACATGCATAAATAGATCAGGGAATACATAAATCAAAATAAAGATGACAGCAGGAGCGATTTAGAGACGGAAGAATCGGCAATAAAACTCCATCAAAGTGTCGTTTGAGAGCAGCAGTGCAGGCCCGGGGGCTGCTGAGCACCAATCAGAGGAGGCACAAAGCCAATCCAGGTAAGCTGGCAGCGGGGAGGCCTGTCGTCATGACAACCCACCACACAGCCTACGCATGTACACAGGGATGGCAGGAAGGGTTGTATGTAGGAGGGAAGGGGAGCGTTTTGGGTAAGTGGAGGCTTCTCACACACACAAGAATAGGGGAGCTAATAAAACTGACCATCACAGCACTTCCAGCAAAACAGCAGCGCCGTTATCTTTTAATCAGATATTCTCTGGTCTAGTTCAGCTAAAAACACAGAATCTGTCGGCACGTAAGCGTGTCATTCACTACTACTGAGCTTGCTGATACCCGTCTGTGGCACTTGCTGAAACACGAGGCCAGAGGATATTAATGAGTGTGTGATATTTCATTCCTGTGTGAATATAGGGGAAATACTTTGGGTTAAACGTTTCTGCCTCGCAGGTGAAGGAAGGGCTGGTTTTCCTTGCTTCTAAGGCAGGGGCAGAATTACCACAAAGCAGTTTTTAGACATCAGGTAGGACCATCATAAGTCGTTGGTGTCTGTTTCCAAGACGCAGCCCTAAGGCCCCGTATACACGAAGCAAAACAAACTTTTTTTCTCCGTTTTGCCTTGGCGTCGTTTGAAAATCCGCGTCCAGACGAATCCACTGAAAACGACTCAGCGCGCTGTAGTACATATTCCAGGCCTATATGTGGCGCTGATTCTGCTACAAAAATGCAGAAGAAGAGACGGAGCGTGACCGGATGTTTGCCGTTGCTATGGCAACACGTAAGAGTTACGGATAATCTCCGCCCGACCACCCGATCAATAAACACCCATAAGATGACAATTTGGCCCGTATAAATAAAACCAACAATAAGCATCAACAGCCGTCACCCTAAGGACCTTGACGATGCGTTGTCACACGTTGGGATGGATTAATTAGACAAATAAATGCCTACATTCATGGGAAGTTAGCTAGCGGTTGTTTGTTAGCATCGTAATAAAGTAGCTTTTCCCCGGAATATCGCCGCCATCTCTCTGCTCCGTTTTTTTCCATACAGCGGCCCTGATACGCCGACGTACAGACGAGCAGAATATCTGCTACGAGCACGGAGGCCGCCGTTGTTGTTGTTGTTAGGAGACGTTACGGGGGAAGAAGTCAGGCTCGAGGGTCGAGGGGCGGGCCGATGACGTCAGCGTATTCGTTTTCGCCGTCTATTCTATTCCGTCTTTTCACGCCGTGAAAACGCTGGATTCGTATGAACGGAAGGGCGAAACGCACAAGACTTCTGCGTTTACGCACTGAAACCGTTTTCGTGTGGACAGGCCCTAAATGTGCCACATTTACATTAATGGCACACATGGGGGCCATTGCTTCTGTGAGGGTTATTAACTGATCACAGTGAATGACTGACTGACGAGTCACACCAGGACGCTGATATTAGGCGATGAGCTTTTACATTTGGAAAGAGGTTCTATTGAGTGAACTGGATCTGGTTTTGTGGAGCACCATGAGAGCAGACAGCTGGATTCTGGGTCATTACAGGATTTCTGTGCGCTGAATAAATATTTCACACAAAAGTTTCCAAACTGGGTGACATGTTGGGAGTGTCAACATGCAGCAAGAACACCACTGTCTTTTACTGAATGGAGTGTGGAAGGACTCCTGGGTTCTCTGATAAATTGTCCCGATAATCTGCTTCTTATTGTGTTAGCCCACAACATGTCCCCAATACATGCTGAATAGGCTCCAGTGGCTCCGTGGGGATAGAAAATAAATGGATTAATTATTTAACTATGCACTGAAGAACAATTTAAACAAAATAAATACTAAAATATATATAAAACATGAGCCTAAGCATGAGCTCAGCTGTTAAATATCACATAAGATAGTTAATTAAATATGTTTCAGTGTTAAAACGTCCATCAATAAACTAAAACCGAAGTCAACTCCAGCTCACACTCCAGCTGCTGCGATAATTATAGAAGAAGCACACTACTATGTGTATGTGTGACATTATTGGCCCAGCGTAACGCCGTGTTCAGACTCCCAGCGATGAAGATGATCGAGCTGTCATTCCCGCAGACAGCTGAGAAGAACATTCCAGCATAAATATACACACACCATCAAACAGGTTTCCAGACTTATCCTAAATCTGAAACTATCCACCGTGTGCCTGCGCATATCTTTATTTGATCTGAGTCTTATCCTGTCCTCACATCGGATGATGCCTCCTGAGACTGGCACGTCGTAACTGGCTGCTTCAGTCAAAAGGCATCGAGGGGGATTTTTTTCCCCCCTCCTCTGTCTTTTTCATTTGACGATCAGGGTGACTTGTTGACGCGTCCTCCTTTGTCCTGTCGCCTCGCGTGACATCAGCGCTGACATGATTACAGCTAATGGCTGTCACAGGCACTGGGTCGCAGGAAATGCTCCCAACACTATATTTAGACTTTTTATTTATTTTTTTTACTTCACTGCCTTCTTCTCGGATTTAGAAAGCAGACATTTTGGCTAGACACCATCTCCGGAGTTCAGTTTGACCTCTGTCAATTGACATCTTGTCGAGCTCGGCGAAGCCGCTGCCGCTGTGAACTTGTTACGGCGAGGATGATGGCGGCGGTAATGATGATGGCGGTGGCGATAGAGATGGTAATGGTAGCTGAGACGATGGCAATGCTGATGATGATGAAGGTGGGAGGCGGTGATGAGGGTTGGAGTGATGGTGAAATTGATGACACTGCCGTTGGTGATGATGATGAAGGGGGAAGAAGTCACCTGGTGTCAGCACTTTAGAGGGGAAGGCTGCTGAGCTGACTAATGTTGTGGAAAAATGAATCTGCCCAATAAAGATCAACAACCAGGATCAGCTTTTTCTCCGAGGTTTATTCCACTAAGTATTCTCATCTGCAGAAGAAAGTACTGTTCACCCCTGCCTTCTGATGCAAAGGTCCAGAATCAGCAGGAACGACCCTGAGTCCAACAGCAATCTCCCTTTTAAGGAGGAGGAACCAAAGGACGGATCATGTCCTATCTTACAAAGACAAGATGTACAGGCAAGGTCAAGATTCACAGAACACAGGCGTCATAGTCCTGAAATTATCTTATGTCAATGTGGCACTCATGTTCATATCATCGACAAACAGGCATTAATTTTCGTCATAGCATAACAGTCAGAAAGGAGATGCGGATCGACGTCTGACCTGACAAATATTCTGATAATAAATTACAGACATCCAAAATTCCCATTACACTAACGAGGGCTGACTCTCCTCTTTGTCTCTCTCCCTCTCTCTCTCTCTCTCCCCAGTTTGAAGCTTGAGTGTGACAAGTTGGCCAGTGAGAAGTCGGAGATGCAGCGCCATTATATCATGGTGAGTGAAGTTGTGTTATTGTGTGTCATGTTACCACAGTGTATTGGACCAATGTGAGTTTTGATTATTACACAAATCAATTTAATTAGTACCCTTTCAAGTACTCTTCCAGTGCAGTTGTTCTCATACGCTTCTTTTCTATGTTTTAAAATGTCCCTCTTTAAAAGGTCATTCTGGTTTATTACGACGTTGATCTTATTTTCATAGCTCTGGTCATCTGTTTTATGTACTGTACTCGTGAAAACTGCAAACAGGAACAAATTTACTGAGATCTTGGAACGTGGCGAGGCTGCTGAACACAAGGCAGAAAATCATCCATCTTTGAAAGGCCTGTGACGAGCATTTTGGGGGATTCTATTATCAGAAGTTAAATATAATATTCATAAGTGTGTTTATAATCACCTGTACGTTTTTGTTAGCTTAGAATGAGCCCTTCGTATCTATTTATGGAGCGGGTAGGGCTGGGCAATATGACCAAACGATTCATTATGAATTTCATGTCCCGAAAACTAGATATAAACCACAATTTAGCATGTTTCTTGATAATTCAATGAATGTGTATAATTCTATGTCAATTACATCCATGAAAAAATTGATGTCAAAGTGCTTCTACATGCCCAGAACATATAAACCAAACATTGGATCTAGAGAGAGCCTTCCACATTTTTACGCCACCTGAAGGATCCAGGATATTCAGTGCATGTTCAACGCATTGCTAGATGCTGCCAAATCCTTCACACTGTTCCCTTTTGAAGAAATCCAAAGCGTTAACCAATTAAGGCCGGAATCTCACAATTCAATGAGGATTCTTCGCGTCGCTATTCACAATTCAAGATTGATTATTGATTCAATAAACAGAAAAGGAAGCGCTCTTGCTTCAGTTCACTGTGTGCCAAACCATACGCTCATGTTTTCTGTTCACTGAATTGCAATATAAAGAACGTACTGGCAGCCTAACCGCCTGGCCTTGTCACTGTCTGCCCGGACAGACAAAGCAGGAAAAGCAGCGTATGCAGCTATTTAATGATAATTTGAAACCGTGTTACAGTTTCCTGCCTTTAAATGAATGAAAGGAAAGTGTGATTGGAATGTCTCCATTTTTTTTTTTTTGTAGAAACAGAAGTTTATCTACGTGTAAAAGATGCTTCAATGTGCAACAATAATAATACAATAATGATATGCAGGGTTAGCATATAAGGGGCGGAGTAAAGCAGTTCAGAGGAAGAGTCAGGTGGGTCATGCCTTCGCATCACTTCATAATAGGAATAAACACATTAGGGGTGTGAATCTCTTGGCACCCAACGATTCGATTATAAACCGATTATCGATTTATCTCGATTTTTGATGTACATTTCCATGCGTGATTTAAAAAAGATATACATTTGGAGTTTGTTCAGAGTCTCAAATCTGAGTTTGCTACACAAGTTAGATTCAAGATTCAAGATTCACTTTATTGTGTCTCCCAGGGGAGAAATTTGTCTTGGTTTTGGGTTGGTTGCTGCATCACAGTAGGATATCACATGACATACAACACACAACATACAGCTAGTTAACCCGTATGGGTAGGACAATTAAAACACAAGAAAGAGAAGTAAAAAACATTTGAACAACAGTGCAAAAAATTAGCAGATGACTTCCTACTTTTGTGTTGATCATTAAAGAATAACAGATGAATTTCCTTCTCTAGTTTTTTATTAGAGTTTAGTTAGTTTCCCGGTGTGTCTGGGACTTCCACAACATGTACAAAGCAGTAATAGTGTTTATTTCGGCCATGAACGATGAAACGTTATACTTGTAAATGCAGCGTTTGCTGGTCAGATTTCTCTCTGTATGAAACTCTATGTAATGTATGTCACATGAATATCCCTCACACTGTTATGCGAGTGTGTTTTAGTGAAGTTGCTGTTCTGTAACGGTTAACTTGGTTAGGAGAATCTGTTCTTAGTCATTTAGTTTACATTATGGACCAAAACACCAAAGCAAATTCCTTGTATGTGAAAACCTACCTGGAAATAAACTGGATTTCTGACTAAATCTGAACAATAATATCATAACTGACATAGAAACAATTTGAAAAAGTTGCAATAAATTGGAACTCTCCTTGATTATCCACTCCCTATTTTTGTCTGGAGGGACTGTATGTATGCCCCCCCCCTTCCCCATCTATCTCCATCCATTCACATCCACACACAAACACCCACACAGATGTGCTCGCCCGCTCCCTGCTCCACCTCAGGGCTAATCTCATTGTTGCTGGCCGTGGCCGTGTTGCCGTCTGATGTTTTGCCTCTAATTGATCCTCTGACTGGCTTTAATCTCATCTAATCTGTGCCGCCGCACTGCTCTCTCCACCATCAGCCAGCCAGCAGGCACACACACATGCACACGCTCACATGCACACTTCCTCTCTGTGCGTTTCAGGCAGGTGTGAGCGCATACAATCTCACACACATACACACTTTTCTCGGCCTGATAGCAGCAGTACACACACACATAAACGCACACCTTCAGAAGGGAAAGCACAGCAAACAAATCAAAAACTGATGAAACGAATGTTTCTGTTTCGAATTTAAAACTCACAGTTAAATGTTTTGTTTTGTGTTTAATATGTTAAATGACTGTAAATGATCTGGATTAAGTTACTAGTTGAATTAGAGCATTTACATGGTTTTGCAGAAACCCAGCTTCCCCAAGTTTAGATGATGTCTTTGATGGTCGGGTAAATGTCCTGCAGGATGTGTGCTCGCCCACAGGCTGATGTTATCAGTAAGGGAAAGAAAATGAAGGCTTTTCATCATGGTTCGGTATTTGTATTGTTCCATTTGAAGTGTACTGTGATGTGCACAGCAGCTTGCAGCACTTTAGTTTGTGCCCTAAAACTAGTTTCCCTATGACCACGAGCCATAGTATGTTGTATTTTTGCTTCCAGTTCATTCTGTGACCTAATGAGTGCATATTATAATCTGACCCATTCATAATTGGCTACAGCAACAGTCTGTTGTCACTCTGATCTACATTTCTTTCTGCCTTAGCAGTAAACTTGCTCAACAATTTGTTGCACCAAACCATCCACCCATTGTCTAGATGCATTTTTTAATTGAAACCATTTTTCAATTTGTAAAAAAAAAAAAAAAAAAATAACAAGGAGGTGAAGCAGCAATCTAACAGCCCCATAAAAAGCATTTATATAGCCAGAAATAAAAATATTTTCCATTAAATATAAAACATGACGACAGACATTCAAACCTTTTATTTCCTCAATAGAAGCTTCAAATAAATATATAGAAAAAACAGTTTCCTGCCTTTAAATAAAGAGACAGCAGCCTGCATCACGGTTACCATGCCAAAACATTTTGAGATCACCTGTTCGGTCGTCACTCAGTGAGTCAGCGGGGGCAACGGGAATGAACGGATCATATTTTAAGATCAGGCTATGTGCGTCTGCGTTAATCATAAAATAGTTTCCTCTGGAACACAAAGGGATGCTCCCCAGTCGAAACGGTCTTCAGATCCAGCTCGAAATGTTGCGATAAAATTGAATTATGAATGGAATACGGCTTATCCCTCCTCCTCCCCCACTCACACACTCCTTATGCACGCACAAACACAGACAGACACACTTTCAATCGCACTTCCACTCAATCAGTGGCAGGCCCAGCCTTGTATCCCCACAACAGCCCCCCCCCCTACTCCTTCTCTAATAGCATATCAGGTTGCCCCACTCCCCCGGCCAGCGGCAGCACCTCCATTTCCCCAGCGCTGTAATTACTTTAGGGAGCTTCCACGTGGGTGCGAGCAGCTACAGAGGAAAAACAGCCTGTGTGTGTGTTGAGTGTGTGTGTGTGTGTGCACACGCACTCACGTACAAGATGGTGTCAGTGTGAGATCGAACAGAAAACAACAATGGTGCGTGTGAGCGAGAGACGGCGAGCGGGAAGTGTGTGCATGCGTGTCCACATCTATGTGTGTGTGTGTGTGAGATCTGTGTGTTGTTTGTTTTCCAGTGACAGAGCCAGTCCCCCTGCAGACAGAGTGGGTGATTAACAGGGTTGACGCCTAGAGGGTGGCCCTCTCATTAACACTGAACTCACACACACACACACACACACATACAGAGGCTCTTTCTCTACCCTTGCCTTTTCTCTCTCAGTTCCTTTTCCTATTTGTAGACGTGTTTTCTCGTCTCTTATGTGCGTGCATGCAGGTGTGTTTGTGACTGGGAATACATTGGAAGTAATTAAGATGTAGCTCGTTCGGGTTCGCGTCATCCGATCATGATGACTCAAGATTTGATGGCTCTCCATCTGACGGAGCCTTGTAATAATATAACCTTTTTAAGCTTGTTATCAGCAATACAGTATAAAAGCACAAAGAAACCGCTCTTTAATATCCGTGTTCCTTCTTTGTGTCTCCCTTTCTCTTCCTCTCCAGTACTATGAGATGTCCTACGGGCTCAATATCGAGATGCACAAACAGGTGAGTTTACATTCACTCCTTTAAGATGTAGTTTCCCTCACATAACATATAAAACAGTTATATTTTCATGAATACTGACGCATGGAAGGATGCATTTTATGGTTATGGGTCATGCATGATTATGGAGCTAGGCCAGAAACAGGTGTTCTGTTACCTACATGATAAAGGTGTTTCTAACTAGTTGGTCTGTCCTTGAACTCTGTGTGCTCGTATAGAGTGATTTCCATTAAAACATGTTGTAAAAGGTTCATTTTCCAGACTGCATCAATAAACCTCAGTCTAACTTCTATATTCATTTTGTATGCAGCATGTTACGTAGCCACGCTTAATGCAAGCTGTAGCTATAAAAGAAAATCAAAGCAAAAAAATTCAAAGTAACAGTGAATTCCTATTTGAATGCTTTCTTCAAACCCAGGAGACTCCTAACTACTCATGTTATGTTAAAGCCATCTGAAAGATTTCAACTTTATTTCTGAGAAAACAGGGTTTTTTGTGGCATTTGGCTGTAAATACGACGGTACCCATGACACTGTTGCCAGGGAGAAACCAAAGAGAAGTCTGTGATCAGAACACCGCTGACAGTGATCACAAAATCACTACTTTCTTTGGCATAACTTCACTCTTCTCAGCACCTCCCCACCATGTGTGTGTTAGGGAATATTCCCTCTTGGAAACCAGCAAAGAGACATAAATTAGAGCTGCAGCAATTTCCGAACAATTTGTTGTCAGAATCTGGAGAAAAAAAGCACCACAGAGTTTTTATTTGTTGGTTTTTCTTATTACTTCTGCCCACCATTAGTAGTGCAGACAGCACTTTTAAACTTGGGGATTTGACAAAGTGTCAAGGACTGCCAGTCCTTCATCGCGATCCGGCGTTGCAGTTTGTGCTGATGATTCAACCGGGAGGGGGGGGGGGGGATTTTCATGGCCATCCAAAACCTTGGAGGTGCTCCAGCTACCAGTCAGTTAACATCGTCTAAAACAAAAAAAAACAAACCTTTTACTTCCAATGCCTTGAACAATCCAGAATAACTCTTCTCACTTTGTTATTGCGCTGGCGCAGACACAGCTGTGCATTCCTAACCCCGCTCCCAACCCGCCGTACACCTGCAGCTCACTGATTGGCAGGTGTGAATTACAGAGATAATCTCCCTTCACTTTGGGGGTGTTCAGGGACATTTGAATGATGTCACCTGAGGCTGTGTGTAGAAATGCCTGCGCCAAGGGGGTTAGCTTTTTTTTTCCACTGTTGCCAAATCAATCTTAGGTCACTGTATCTGCAGGGAAATGTGTATATGGAAATGTATTTTATCACATTTGTAAAGTCTAGTTTGTGGATGCTGACGTGGCAATGGATCCTAAATTATATATAAACGTGGAGTATAAAATCATAAGAGAAGACAGTGTTAGTGCTAGAATCATTTGGCCATTTTGAAAAAGAAAAGAGGAGGCAGGGGAGGCGTGAGAAGCCGATATCAATACAGTTTGTGTGGCTGAATCTGGGGGAGTAATTTATGCTCAGCCTGTAGGAGGCAGAGAGCGATGGGCCTCCGAAGGGCCAACCCTTATCGGTGACCTCGTCTGGCGCTGCCCGTCCACACACACAAACACACACACACACACTGTCTTTATGATTGACGGCGCACACTGACAGCCATATTGGGAGCAGCGAATATGCTTTGACAAATGGACGCACTCACACACACACACGCAGAAGTAGCAGCTTCCGTGATTTAAAGACCTTCAAATGTATGCACCCACACAAACTCTGAGGTAGGAAGAGCAAGACGGCGGTGATGCATACAAGGCAAACGCACACACACACACACACACACACACGCACACACACACACACACACACACACACACACACACACACACACTGACCCCTATGTGTGCAGTTCATCCCACCCTTTTCCTTTATCTGACAGGGATGAAATTCACAGTCATAAGTGTGGTTGTGTGTTTGTGTGTGTGTGTTGTTTCAGATGTGCCCGTTTCCAAAAGGCTTTGTGTGATATTGTACATTTTGCTCATGCACTCTCCTATTGGCTGCAAAAAATGTGTGTGTGTGTGTGTGTGTGTGTGTGTGTGTGTCCCTCTATTAGCGCATGTGTTCGTGTATCTGTCTGTGTGTGTTAAGTGGCACGTGTGCATAAGCAGTTGTGTGTTTCTGTTGACGTGTGTGCTCCTGTTATCCTGTGTGTGTGTGTGTGTGTGTGTGTGTGTGTGTGTGTGTGTGTGTGTGTGTGCGTGCGCTTGCTTGCATTGTGCACACTATGAGTGGGTGCGGAGGATCTCTAGTTCCATTAGAGAGTTGAAATTGAAGGGGATGTGTGGAAACGAGTGTCGAGGAGCATTCATGTCTAGGCCTATTGTGCATAGCCAGCCCCCCCTCCTCCTCTTCCTCCTCCTCCTCCTCCTCCCCCTCTCCACCTCTGTCTCTATTTCCCTCTCTTTCTTTCACTCTCGCACTCTCACACATTCAATTGCTCCCTCTTGATCACTCTGTCCCACTCAATTCAAAAAATGCCTCTCCACTGTGTCTGTTCTCTCTCTCCCCCTCTCTCTCTCTCTCTCTCTCTCTCTCTCTCTCCCTCTCTCTCTCTCTCCCTCTCTCCCTCTCTCTCTCTCTCTCCCTCCCCTCTGTTTTGTCTTGGTGAAGAGAAGCTGAAGGTAGAGTTGGGGAGTGAACTGGGAATACGTTGAATGAAGCCGCATTGTTTCTGGGTCTCTTTTGTCTTCCTTTTGTTCGGTTTCCTCGACATGTTTGTCATCCTCTACGTTGAGTTGTGAATGCGTGCCCCGCTGCCAGATAACATAACTCTCCGTCTACGTTTTGTTTGCATTGTGTGGTGCAGGAGCTTTCATTGTGCGTCTAAATAATGTACAAGCAGTCGTCATTACGCACACCGTGTAGTATTCCAAGTTCCCAACGTATTCATCGCTAATGAGGGGACTTGCTTATAGTTTTAACGGCAGAAGACCTCTGGGCTCCTTACTACGTATCCTTTATATAAGTAAATGAGTGTAGCTGAAATGATAATAAACTATATTTGTATAGCACTTCTCAAAAACACAGTTACAAAGTGCTTAATAATGGCTGTTAATCGATGAGTTGATGGCCTGGAAACGAATAACCAGCTATTAAAGGCAGAGTAGGTCATTTGGAAAAACCACCTTTGACTTTGAACGCATCGCCAAACCGAAATAACCCCGCCCTCTTTGTTCAGACTTCTGTTCAAAGCTCCAAACGAGTGCTGGAGATCGGCAGAATGCTCCAATCAGGAATTAGCATTGACAGACAGGCAGGCCGTCCAATGATATTCTTCGGCCCGACTTGTTTGATTGGACGGGGTTTTAACAGTCGCACCACGGCCAGAGATTCCTTTTTTTTAATGTTTATGTCAGAGTTTTTCATTCATCCATTGCTATCGGTATGTTACGTGGATTTAAAGTAATATTACTTTAACTTGTTAGTTGATTACTGTGAGGATTTGCTGCTATGTGATCGTTAACTGAATATCTCAAGTGAAGTCCTTCTGAAACGTATTGGAAGAGAACAAGTACCTCAGAGTTTTACTTAAGAGCAGCAAGTAAACGTATTTGATTACTTTTTACGACTGTTTATTCATTTTTTATTTTTTTACTTTGCCCAATAGAATCTTTTTTTTTTTTTTTCATATTTTCTTTCAAATCTCTCTTTTCAAGGTCTTTTTAAGAAACGATGAACAAGTATGATGTTCAGTCTTATTCCTGGCAGGAAGCACTAGCACAAGACACTCAAACACTGAAGATCATTCAGGGACAAAAGCAGGACGCCCTGAGGAAGTCTGTTAAATGTTAGGGTTTGTTTAGGCTGCCTTCCATGCTTCCTTGAAACACATTCTAAGTATACACATTATTTTATAAGCCATGTTTGCTTTCCCTTTCAGTCTACATTTGCATATTACAAAAGATAATTTAGACAAAGAATAAGAAATGATTCTACACCGGTGAAAAGCAGCAAGGATGTCTTGATTCTTGATGTCTTGATCTCGTGTCGTAGGCCGTTTTTTATTGTTCTGCATGTTTTATTTGCACACACAATGCTCTTGTCAGCCAATGTGTGCTCCGCTAGCACTTGAGGAAAGCTAGAAAGACGCGGAGTGAAATGTTAACGCAGGGCAAAAAGAGAGGAAGAAGCGTTCAGACAGATAAAAGCTGAGGGAGACACAGAGGGGAGGATAATAGAGAGCACAGATAAAAGAAGAAACAGAAGCTAGGTTGGAGGGAAAAAAGAGAGGGAGAGGGAGAGACGGCATTAAAGGGCACTGAAAAAGAAGAAGAGCCATAGTTAGCATGGAGCGAGTCCCGCAGAGACATTTTAAAGAGACATTTTAGAGATGTCAGGGAGTGTGTACGTGTAATGATGAGCGGATAGGAGTGCGGCGCTTGATGGGGAGCTGTGCTCTGCATGCCTGATGATTGTTAGGAGGGCCCCTCTCTCCCCATCATGCCACGAATTAGGCTTTAACACAATTACTGCTGCTTTGCATATCTCAGACGGATTGGATGATTACCAACCAAATGTGATAATAGACCTGCGTGTGAGAAAGATAGAGGATGTGCAAGATGAGAGTGAGGAAAGGGTGTGTGTGTGTGTGTGTTAGAGTGTGTGTGTGTGTGTGTGTGTGTGTTAGAGTGTGTGTGTGTGTGTGCCCAATAGTTATAGAAAGAATATTGAGTACAAGCAATGTAATTAATGTGGTGAAGGAAGGGATTCTGATATTTGTGTGTGGGTGTGTGATTAAGTGTGTGTGTGTGTGTGTGTGTGTGTGTGTGTGTGTGATTCGAGATGTGTGTCCCAGTTTGGGAAGGTCATAGCAGATGTTTCCCATACTGATGAGATTGTGCTTTGAATCCTAAGGGTTTAAAGGATATAAAGGATATGCTATAGGTTATTTTTTTCTTCGTCAACAAATCTCATGAAAACCAATCATGAATTGTGCGTTATTGTGGGTATAGGGTTACTGCTGTGCTTCTTGTGTTATTGCAGTATTTATTTCTCCTTATTATAATATGGATCCATAACACACATCTGTCCAGCTTTGTCGTCCTAGTCCCTGTGTTTTTTCTCCTTGGAGCACGATGTCAGAGAAGCGAAAAACAGACAGAACAACTGACCTTTCCGCTGTTTCACAGTTCCACCTGCAGCACCAACAACATCTTTGCATCTTTATCTTTCACGTCGTTCCTCTTCCGCTCCGCCGTGTTTACAGTCGTTGCTCCCAGCGTTGCCCCTGATCCAAGCCGATGGCCGGGTCGGGCTAACATCAGGCTGGTGTTGTGTGGTGTGAACCAGGCTTCACGATGTGTAGGGACTTATACGGAAACATCAGTGAGCTCCACCTGAACAGGAGTGCTGTGGTTTATTTTGATGTCCACTGTCCTCACTAACGCACCAAATGTATATTCATCTGCATCTGAAAATACACTTTTACACACTATTAACTCCTATTTGAGTAACGTTTGCTAAAAATACAGCGCCCTGCTTTTTTATTTTAGACATAAAACCACGTATTTGTGAGCGGTTAATATGGTTAACGTCTTAAATAGAAAAGAATGGGCCCTTTAACCTTTTGCAGCCTTGCCCTTTAACTAAAAGGTCTCTCCTTCCGCAGGCCGAGATAGTGAAGAGATTGAACGGGATCTGCGCACAAGTCCTCCCCTACCTGTCTCAGGAGGTAAGCACACACACACACACACACACACACACACTGACACGAAGACGTCACTGACCTCCTGACCCTCGGCACTATTCCTTACATCCCGGAATGAGATCACCCTCATTCCCGCCTCATTACCTCTCCACCTCCCTGACCCCTCGCTCAGCAGTCCTCCCTCCTCGACGCTCCTTCTCCTCCTGTCATTCATCATCACTCGCTTCCCGTCTTCCCTTTTCAACTCACTTTCACTTTATTTCTTCCTCCCCCACTCTCCTCTGCCATATTCAATATGTCCGCCCATCTTTCCCCTCCCCCTCCCTGTTTGACCTCCTCCTCCTCCCCACGCCTCCTTTCCCTTTCTCCCTCCCTCCCTCCTCCACCATCGCCTCCATCCCACTCCCTTTCCCTCATACGTGTGTGTGTTTGTGTGTGTCAGCGTAATAAATGGTTGTGTGATTCAGATAAGCCATGCTCTTATCTGCCCACCAGGGCATTGACCTCCACCCATTACAGCACACCAGCCAGCCATCCATTCACCGGTGTCACTGTGTGTGTGTGTGTGTGTGTGTGTGTGTGTGTGTGTGTGTGTGTGTGTGTGTGTGTGTGTGTGTGTGTGTGTGTGTGTGTGTGTGTGTGTGTGTGTGTGTGTGTGTGTGTGTGTGTGTGTGTGTGTGTGTGTGTGTGTGAATAGCTGAATGGCCGGAGGGGGGGATGCATCACCAGAGAGGGTTGTTGGGTCTCTGCTGGGACTATTGATATTGATCTAACCTCTCGATCTCTTCCCCCCCCAAACTCTCCCCTCCTTGTTTCCGTCTCACTTTTATTGTCTCCCCCCTCCTCCCCCCCTCCCCCCCCACACCCACCGTCTCCAGCACCAGCAGCAGGTCCTGGCAGCCATTGAGAGGGCCAAGCAGGTCACCCCCCCAGAGATGAACTCCATCATAAGGGTATGGTGTTCCAGCCTCGCTTGAGGCTCTTAAAGAACAATTATTGATCATTATCACTTATTGTATTGTTTTTGCTTATTATCTTCAATGGTGAAATATTTAAGGTTAGAAAAATGTCCCTACGTTTAACTTCCAATCCTTCTTGAGTGGGATGTAAATCCACTCCGGGGAGAATGAGAATAGTAAGAATAGCCAGCTAGCTGGAGTCGGTAGGGATGGAGCATGAGCCAGGTAGATGTGATCCTTCATCTCTGTGGCTTTAATGCTAGTCAGCTACGCTTTATCAATATAAGCCTTGTAGTAGCTCGCTTAGCTACTTCATCATTTCACCGGAGGTTTAGTGTTAGCTAGCCGAGCCGCTCCATCATTTCACTACGGGCCTAGTGTTAGCTAGCTTCGCCACTCCATCACTGTGATGCACGATTCAAAGCGGCGCCGTGCCTTTTGTATCTGCTTTAGATCCGGGGGATTCCGGTCTGCATAGAGACCGAGCCACACTTTGGTTCACCTTCTGATGCTTCACCATACCTTTTCATTCATAGCCGCTAATGTCACACATCACACACGGAGCCTCTCAGCTCTGGTTGTGAATATAAAGGCAGAGCTGTTGACTTTGTAGGTGCAGCCTGTGCAAACCAGGCTATTAGAGATAATTAACAGTGAGTCAGGATGGTCATAAAATCAACCCACTGATGTGTCATGTTGTCGAGCACAACGGGGAGATGGAAACGAATAGATTTGACAGAAACAGTTTGTCTCTCTATATGTTAAAATGAAACATGTGTCCCATGATGTTTTTTTATGTTTATAATTATGTCTGAGGAGCATGTTTGTTTGTTTTCTTTTCATTTTCGTGCAGCGTTCCCTCCCACTTTTCTTGGGGCTATATAGATTGAAAATTGCATCTGTTATAAATAAGTTATGTGTGCTGCAGACTTTCCATCTCCTACTGAGCGTGTGTTTTAGCTACGATATGTGCCTTCCATCTCTCCTATTGTGCCTGAGCTATTAGCGCCGTGCCTCAGGGCTTATATATTTAACATCATTTGTGTTGTATAATAGCTCTATGCATTGCAGATTTTGCATTTCCGTCAGTGTTTTGCAGTGATTTGTGTGTTGGCTCTGCCCTGCTGTGCCTAAGTTGTGTCTGGTTGTTTTCCATGTAGCAGCAGCTCCAGGCTCACCAGCTGTCTCAGCTCCAGGGCCTGGCCCTACCCATGACCCCCCTGCCGCTGGGCCTGAGCCAGCCAAGCCTCCCTGCCGTCACCACCTCCTCCGGTCTCTTCTCCCTCTCCTCCCTGCTGGCCTCCCAAGCCCAGCTGGCCAAGGAGGAGAAAGCCTCACGTGACGGAGTCGACAGCCACCGTGAGGAGGACGGAGACAAGTCTGATTAGATGGTGTTCAGCTCTGTTTTTGTCCAGAGACCTGAATCCCTAGATCTGAGCCCCCCTTGGCCTACAGCCTCTCCCCTGGTCTCCCTCTCTCTGACCTTAGCTATCATGGGCTTCAATCCCTTCCACACAGCTCCAGCTACAGACCCCTAACAACTCCCTTTACTGGGAAGGCTTTGGCACCTGCCCCTTCTGTCAGACTAGTCCTGATCGCTTCATATTTACTATACATGGGTTGTTTCTTTATCCTCTTATCCTCCTATTCTCTTTATCGCTATCAAACCGTCTCCCTTCTTCAAACACTGTCCCTTTTTTATGTGATTAAGCTTCGGTTATTTTGTGTTTATTTTATTCTTTTTTTAATCAGAACTGCTTTATATTTCTGTTCCTTCCTGCCTTCCTGTTGCTCCGTGTCTCGTTTCTTATTCCTGCTTTGTATCTGTTTTTTTCCCTCCCTTCCTCCCACTCGCACCGACCTCTCGCCTCCGTTCTAAGCGGGTCCTGGTTTCACGGGACTGATCCGTGACACTGAATGCACCATCTTCTATGTGTTAAAAACAGGCTAATCGCTTCTCTGGCAAGCCGCCATACGATTCAGACGCACGATTCCCACAAACTTGATTTTCCTAACAAAGAGGTCTTGACAGAGATCCGTAGTGTTAGCGAAGTACACGTCGCATGCATTCATACCAGGCTACAGGTTGGCTTTGAGTTTAAACGGTGGATTGTTCTGGAACAGAAGAGTTTAAACAGTTCCCTCATGTCCCGACTAAAGAGAGAAAACACACACACACACACACCTAACCAAAAACCACTGCTTTTAGAGCAGAATCCAGTTGACGAACAAGAGATTTTGTGTATAATCCTAAATTTATATTGAGAAAGGAAAAGCACCTTCTTCCAGCTAACTTCCTGCTGAGAGCTGTCAGAGTAGATAACAAACCCACCTTAGTAAGTAATCCCCCCTACTTAGGATCCTTGCCTGACCCGCTGAGGTACGTTGGATAAATCCAACCAGCACCTTGACTGAAAGGCAACATTTTCTTGAGCGGTTCGATGCTCAATTCGCTCCCATCACCTTTTTTTTTTTGCATCTTTATTGTGCACTAATATCAGAGAAGGGTGTGCAAGTTGTGCGTTTGACAGCAGAGGGCAGTGTGCGTCTTCCTCCTGGCTGGGTTCAGAGCAGAAAAACGAGGACAGGGCGATGATAAAGTGCAGGCTGTGTCACCGGAGGAAATGGCTTATTCATCCAGTCTGTGTGTACAAAGTTAATATACAGAGACCAGACTGGTGACATTAATCTCTGCATGCGGTCAGTCCGGGTCGCCCGTCGTGATCCCGTTTTCACCAACGTCTCGGCGTGAAACAGAAACCCAACCGGGACTGGGATTTAAGATGCTGTACATTTACATATGTAGGTCCGTCACATGTCAGACTATAAAGAACGCTGAGTGGGAAATTTCCATGACCTAACAGCGTTCTAGAGTGCAGATCACACAGTCGAGTCCTCCACAGCTGCTTCGATGAGTAAAAACTCCCCCTCGGCCTCGCAGGCCCTGTTTTCAATTAGCCTGTCTGATTAGGCCTCTCGTCAGGTGGAAGTCTGCTGGAACCGTGCTGGGAATACGGTGATGTCACCAAAGCTCCGCTGTGCTCAAAATGGCAGCATCGGACCTTTTTATAGCGCCCTGAAAAACTCCCAGCGGGGGCCGTCCTGGTCGCCCAGACGTTAAAACACGTGGCGTGTGATCGAAGCATCCCTTGTTTGATTCCATTACGTTTGAGTTTAAATACTAACGCTGATGTGAGGAATCCGTAGTTTTTGACTTTCAGGCACTTCTTTATTGTTGAGGGCCGAGATGCATCAGAGCTTTTTCTTAAAGGTTGGGAACTGTATGAAGACTGTTGGTCTGTAGGGGATCTCATGGTTCTAGTGGCCCCGCTATCTGTCTTCTTTCTACAAGATGAGATGACAGTTCATATTTGGACTGGGATTATTCGGCAGTGGCGCGTATTTCTGTGAGTGTTTATTTGAAAACAGCCTGAAGTAGTATGACACACACACACACACACACCTCTCTCTGATTTAAAAGCTACACTGTGAGAATGAATCGATGTGTAAAATGATCCTCTCCAAAATGATCTTTGGCACGATGACGATGAAGCACATTTTTATTGTCCCAAGTCATTCGGAAAGTCTAAAGAATCGCATGTTTAAATAAAACCCCTGGTGACATCATCACGCCGTCGGTGACTCTGGTGGAACGCCCGTTTGTATGTGTATGTATGTGAACCCATGAAGCAGGTGTGTAAACGGTTGTACAGGTTTGATGACACACGGAGATGAAACGCGTTCTTTCTACAACACGCTGTCGTCCTCCCCACATACTGTATGTGTCTCCTACATACTGTAGTCGTAGTGATATGCAGACACACACACACACACACACACACACATCAATGCATGTCTGCGGGGGAACCCAGATCGATTCCTTTCTGGCGGAGACGTTCTTTATCAAAGGAATGTTCGGTCCAAACTTTCTGTGATCGATGCACTTGTTCTGTTTTCTTTCCCCCTCTTATTTGTTTTTAAATATTAATCGATATGAACTAGAATGAGAGTTACAAAGCTGACGTTATAAACATACAAATGAAATTCTATGTATTTGTTCAAGTAGTTGGAGGCGCTCGCCTCTGTATACAGTTATTATACATAGAAAGCTTTATGTGTATATAGCTGCATCTTTTCTTGTCTGTCCTGGATGATTCTTGTGCTGTTGTGTTACCAAACTGAACCGACGCCAGGGGGGAACTGCAGTACGTTGACCTTTTGCCCTTTGTCTCCTCTCTCCTCTAACCCCCCTCCCACACCACATCCCACCTTCCCAACTTTTTTGCCCCCATAGCGTGAAGCATTGTAAGCGTTTTGAGCTTTGTAAAGGTCTTTTTTTAAATACTTATTTTGTGCATAATGTAAAACCTGAAAGTGTGTACTTTGGCAAAAAAAAGAAAAAAAAAATGTTTTGTGTCTGAAATCATAGCTTCATTAAAATGACAAAAAAAGAGAAACTATAAAAAAAAAATACAACAAACATTTACTATAAATAATATGAAATGTTCTGCAGTAAGGAAGGACTTCTGGTGCCTTACAAATAAAGTCAATCAAATCATAAGAAGCTCTCCTGTGACTCTTCTTCTGTGTGTTGTTGGATCAACACTTTGTGTTGCTGTAGCAGCGTTTTCCTCCCGTTTAACCACCTGTACACTTGAAGTCGCTCTGGTTCCTGCAGGCAGGATGATGAGCGTTATTAGGGTGACCATCCAAGCAGAAGGCCCAATTAAAGGTGAGCGCTGCAGCTGAAGAATGTTTTAAATCATTAGGGTTTTTCCCAGAGCGAGACAAATACATTTTTGTTAAATGTCCCACGTTTTAGGAGTAAGTATCGGTGCCGGTTCATCCCATCGACGAGTGAAAATCAGATCTCGGAGAACTTGATGAGGTGGGTGATCCATCACAGTTAACATTCCCTTTATTTCTTGGTTTGCACAAATCTCTTATGTTCTTTCAGTTTTGCAAAAATGTTGAATCATTGCAAACATTTTTATGCAGGATTTAAAATCGTTCTCCACATTTGCGTCACCTTGCAACACATCTGTTTTGTCCATTCATTATTTGATTATTTTAACGCTGTCTGAAAGGTGGGAAAACAATCTTAAATAGCTTAAGAATGAAAAACAAACTATTTCTTCGGAAAATGTTCAATAACATTTGTAGTTAACGGGGAAAAAATGCAAAACCCCAACGTTAAAATCCCAGTTTTATAGAAAAATAAACCACATTTTCACGATATCTGGAAGTGTCTTCATCATACCTGGACTCATCCTGACTTGATCCGTCAGTCCCACTTCTTTAAGGCGTTAATGACATCACCAGCTTTCTCAGATCCCAGATTTTACAGACAGAATCACAAACTTCTGGGTCCCTGTAGTTCACATCCGATCCACCAGGAGGAAGTGTTGATTTGCGTTTAGGAGCACCTGGACTCTGACACCAGCAGGTAATTGCTCTGAGGTATTCTCACATGTGTTTCGGTGTTTGTGTGTCACATTCGGGGAGGGAGCTTCCTGTTCTTTTGGCCGCGTTGATGAAGGTTTATATATTCAGCACTGCGTGTTCCCAGAATTCATGTGACGTCTGGGAGGCGGCGGATCGCGGCCCGTTTGGCAACTAATCCTCATTTAGATGCGTTTGTCTGATACTCCTTTAAGACATAACTTGGTGGTTTGGATTCACAGCTCATTCATTCACAAACACTGATGATGGACAGGCGTGGATGGGTTATTTTTCTTATGTGTGTGAATGATGGAGCATCCTCCCTCCTCTACCTCCTCCTCACTCTCTTTTCCATCCCTTCATCCACACTCCCTCCTTCTATTTGCCTTTCCTCTGTGTGTCCACGCAGTGTGTGTGTGTGTTCAGAGATAGAAAAGAGAAAGAAAGGCTTGTGAAACCTCAGAGTTCCTGTGGTTGCAGCCCCCCCCCCCCCCTTCCTCGCTTCCTCTCCCTACAGACAGCTCTGGATCTGACACTTGAATAAATATGAAAGTGCCCTATTTTTTCTCTTTCTGTCTGAGGATTCACACGCTCCTCACAAGCAGCGACGCAGAGGCAGCAGTGGGGAGGTTTTCTCTCATCCAGTCTTTTTTTTCTATAGGGCGCATTAGAGGCTTTGGGGGAAGAAGTTCCACCATCCAACTTGTTGTTTAATTAGGCGCCTTAAAGGTTAACACTGATGATATTCTGTAGTTTTCTTATTGTCAATAAATGCCATGAAAAGATCAAACCCCACGGTTAATTTACCTTACTAATTATTATTGCCTGTTATCTCTAATCCCGCTGTGAGTCCCACTTCAGTTCAAACAGGCACCATAATTTATTTGAAATGGGACGTGTCACGCTCATTTTCATCTTCTTGTACTTAAGGTTTCCACTACGGCGTGTTTACATTGTTCAATAAATAGACTTTTCTCATACATCTCATATTTGTCTGAATATTCCCGTATTCGTGCACGGTCTGAAACGCTTCGGTTTAGCGCCTGTCTCTTTAAGACACGCCCCCAAAAACGTCCAGTGTACTCTGATTGGCTTGCTAGGAAAAAGTGGCACACATTTACAAAGTTTGCCGGATGTAAACGGCTCGTTGAATCGTGTGTTTTCTGATTTAGGCCGCCCACAAAAAAACTGACTTGTTGTGTCCTTTTTCATAGTTTTTTTGTTTTTTGTTTTTTCAAGTGTTTTATCATCTTTTTTTCAGTTACAACACAAAGACAAAAATCAAAACACATCAATAAGTAGAAAAGGCACTTGAAGAATTAAAGAATATGCAGATATAAGTGGTATATTGCTAGTTTTCCTATGAAAAGTAATGAATAAAAACATTTTACAAGCATCCACATGTTCATATGGACACTAGTTGTATCTCATATACACGTTCCTATTTCATGGTTGAATGTAACAACGTGGACACGCGATGAAAAGGGGAGCTTTTTTCATGATACGTCTCCTTTAAGTCGACCCCTCAAACGTCCTGCTGCTGCGAATCACCACCAGAGCACCCGATGTGAATCCGCATCTGAAAATTGTCCTTTACTTCTATTTGTAGCATTCGCTAACAACCACAGCTGTTATAGGAAATGACTCAACTCTGTCTGAGTGTGAGGCTGAGTCCAGTGTTTGTGGGAGGGGTCAGAGGTCAGACCGACTCCTATTCTATTATAACAGAATTAGTAGTTTATTATATTGCATAGAATGTGTTGCCTGATTTTTACTTACTTCCATTTTAAGGGATCACACCGCTGCTGGAAAACTGGAAAACAGGCTCCATGAATGGATGTGTGTGTGTGTGTGGGGGGGGGGACAAGGTTTTGTGTGTGGTGATGATGATGGCGATGATGATGATGATGATGATGATGAGTCTGACAAAAAAAGAGAGAGACAGCGAGGGAGAGCGTGCGGCGGAGAGCGAGAAGCGCCTTGATTAATCATGATTGACTCATTCAGAGCCCACTCGTCTTTTCCACCTCGCTCCCGCTCTCTTTTACGGCTTGATTACGGAGACGTACTCTATCTCTCATTACCTCCCCCTCCTCCATCCCTCACTCCCTTTCTCTCCGTCTCCTCTCCCTCCCTCCATCCGTCGCCGCGCCGGTTTATTCATCCGTCCCCGGGAAAGGAGGCTGTCAATCTCCGTCTGCCGCCTCTCCATCCTCTAACCCGCCTCACGTCCCTCCATCCATCCATCTATCTCCCCCATCCATCACTGTCACCCTCTTCTTCCTCTCCTTTCTCTCCCTGTCTCACCCATTCCTGCCACTTTGAGACTCTTACATACATTTTCTCCCCCCTCTTTACCTCCTCAGGCGCTCTCAGAAACAGGAACAAAGCAAACAGCCACATTTTAGTCTCTCTCTCTCTCTGTGTCTCTCTGTGTCTCTCGGCCTCAGCTGGAGGAGCAGTCAGTGTTGACACAGCCCGGTCTAATGCAGATGCTTCCAGAGATGCACCATGGGAAACCATCTCTTGGCCTGCTTTTCTAATCTCGTCTTCTCTCTGTGCACACACACACACACACACACACACACACACTCTATGCTCAGAGTTTAGGCATGTTTGTGTGTGAAAAAACAGCACCTGAGTTTTTGTGTGTAGTTATGCAGGTGTGTGTGTGTGTGTGTGTGTGTGTGTGTGTGTGTGTGTGTGTGTGTGTCTCCAGCAGCAGGGAACAGAAAGACAGATGAGAACTATTCAAACTTTAATGGAGTCGTATGAAACACAAACAAGCTCCGTCTCCCTCCTCCATTCTCCGTCTGTCCTCTCCTCTCTGACCTTCCTCTCTCTCTCTCTCTCTCTCTCTCTCTCTCTCTGATATATTCATTCGCTCTAACCTCCAGTTTCTCATTTCTGCTCCCTCCCTTCTTTCCTCTTCTTCTCCTCCTTCCCCGTTTGTTACGTATTGTTTCTCCGACTCCTCCTCTTCGTTTCGCCCGTCCATCTTCACGTGTGACTCGTCGTGGCTTCTCGCCGTATCTCGATGGCGTCCATCGCCGTCGCTTGTTTCCTCTCTCTGACTACTTCCTGTTCTGCTGCCTGACTTTCACCAACCAACGCCGTCACTTTCCTTTCCTGTCTTTTGAATCTTCAACATTGGCTGACAGCAACATTCGACTGTTCATCATCGGGATCCAGAGGTGCTCTGAAGTGGATTTTGACAGAGCCAGGCTAACTGTTTCCCCCTGTTTCCATTCTTTATGCTAAGCTAGGCTAACCACCCACTGGCTTCAGCTTTATTTTACCTTACAGACTTGAAGGTGGCATCAATCTTCCGATCTCACTCCAAGCAAGAAAGCAAATCATTTCCAACCAAAATAAATCCAAGTTCACATTTTATTCAGAGGTTACATTAAAAACAACAAGTAGTACTTTTAATGTACTGTGGTATACCCTCAGGAGAGAAGCACCAGGGTAACTTCAGTATTTTGTACAGTTATGATTAGTGTTTCCCGCTTTGTGTTATAACGTTGCTGTCCTCATCAAACATTTAAAAAGCCATTATTAATTATCCAAACCTGCACGTCCATAATTACGAGCTATCTAGCACATAGGCACCTATTTTCACGTTAGCACCACCTACTGTCAGTCAGTGGAATTGCCTCAAAGCGTCGATGGGATACAGCTTTAAATCAAATCTTCGGTTTCTTCCCAAAATGTTGAATTGGCTCCTTTAACCCGACACTTCTGTGTGAAGAGCAAAACAAATGTCCTTTTTACCCGAATGTCTCCTGTTTTATACCTTCCCTCCATAGTCTCTCTCTCTCTCTCTCTCTCTCTCTCTGTATATAGTCTCTCTACCCCCACTGGTAATGCTGTTCAGTGTAGAGCCCTCCCCTGTGTGGTTAGTGGGCTGTTACCCAGCTGCCTCTGATACTTCCTGCCTGTCACTTCCAATCCTGGTGACAGTGCACCTACAACACACACACACACACACACACACACACACACACACACACCGCCGCTGCCTTGTCTTTTCCTGACACACCAGCGTTTAGGAAACATTTTTAAGTCGCCTGTCCAAAAGATATGCATAAACACGCACGCTAATGTTTTTCACTCGCATACTTGCAAAACCATTTGTGTGTTAAAACGCACACACTGCAGATGTACACACACACACACACACACACACACACGCAGGCAACACTTCAACACACGCTGGCAGTCATACATGTGGATATATGAGGATATTAGCATGCAGGCACATATGCCTCCACACACACACACACACACACACACACACACACACACACATTACCAGCACAGCAGCGGAGTAGACTCCCCATTGCTGAAAGCCAAATTCATTTAGCAAGTGCTGTCGCTCTCTTTCTTCTCTCTCTCCCTCTCTCGCTCTCTTGCTCTCTCTCTCTCTCCAGCTCTATTTGCAGCCTGCCACATTGCTCCTCCTCCTCCTCCTCCTCCTCCTCCTCCTCCTCCTCGTCTCCAGACTGCCAGAGAATCATTTTTTTTCTTCTTTCACATGTTTCTCTCTCTGTGTCGTTATTCTTTATTATTCACGTTGCTTATATAAACTATTTTTACACTAAATGTACATAATTTCTGTCCTCACTGTGGAACAGCTGTGAGTGTTTACGTGTCATGGTGATGTACTTTGTCCTCCTTCCACTCAGGAGGTTGAAAGCTCCGTGAAAAAGCAAGTAAGTGGACCTTGAGTCCAGGAAGCTGATGTTTAATCCTACGTTAAACACTTTGATCAACGTGGTTTTTAAACATAATTGAATGCGTCCACCTCGGTGCAGCTACTGATGATGTGTTGGCATTCTGATTTATATTGTTTTCTCATTTTCATTCATATATTCCCTCTTGATTTCCATGCCGTGTGAGATTATCGTTTATCGTACAACCTATACTTGCCCTCTTTTTAAATATCCCTTCATCCTTTGAAGAAACCTGTTAAGTCTTGCTTTGTGATTTTTACAAATAACCTCGACTCTGGTCTCTCTTTGTTGCAGCGCAAATGTTTTTATGTTTCCATAAATCTGACCGAAATCAAGCGAAATCAATGAGCAAGTTCAAAGTTCATCAGTCGCTTTATATATTTAACAATCGTAGAAAGCAAATTTATCAAAATACCAGAACACAACGCAGCCATATGCATAGAAAAAAAGCCTTCCTGCCATAAAAGCCAGAACAAATGAGCGGGAACCTTCACACCTCTCCTCTCTAACTGTGGAAATCTATCATTTCACTACAGAACAGAGGATAGTATGCTTTAACGTTTCATATAAAATGACCGATGTTTTATGAATATCCTTAATTACTATTTCTATTTCATATATTAACTCTCCCATACCATTTTTATTATACATACAGGAGCACCAACACTCCAGATACACTCCAATATAAATGACATTAAACATTATGAATGACGCTTACGAATGAGCATAATCAAAGCCCCCGATATTACCATATATGGTGTTTCCTGAGAATGGCTCCATGGTCAAATGATGGAAATCATTTTCCAGTTTGAGAGGTTTGCGTTAATATCGTCGTGTTCTACAATAGCAATATCATGCAATATCATATCATTTTAAGTTAATGGGGATATATGAATGAATGAATGCTTTATTTCAAACATGTGAATCATATATTACACTTGAAGTAATAGAGGATTAAAACCTTTGTATGTTTGAAAAGGAGTAGGAAGTAGCATTAGTTTATTAATTCCTACCTCTTCTCCACTTAGTACCTAGTACCTAGTAGGTTATCTTACTTCCTGTGTATCCTGTTTTTTTTATACTCTCAACAAAAACAAACAATCACCAACAAACACCACCACAACTGCTGGTGTCAAAATAACTAAAATAAATGACAAGTATGGCACCCTAGTGATGTCAAACCCTCTTCTTCCCTATGAATACATTTTTAATGATATTAGCCTTCCAACAGGACAATATAATATAATAATTATAGTTTTAAAGGGCTTCACACGGGAGGAGTAATGAGATTAAATGAGCATCCACACTGATGGGTCTACTCTTGTTGGCATGTGTGATATGTGTCGAGGGGTCGTGGGTTCACGGCCCGTCCCGTCTATCACTCCAGCCTCGCACCCCGGGCTCCACCTTCCCCACGTGCCCCGGCTTGGTCTGGCCCGGCCCTGTGTAGTTTCTGGAAAGCACTTTCATCCTGATCCTCATCACTAATTCATCCGCTTATGACCTCCATCCATCAGCGTGAGCTCGAGTATAAAAACACCTCGGGCTAACTCACCACCGCCGCGGCCCGGCTTCCTCTTCACGCCACGAAGCTCGCTGTGCTTCTTTTCTTTTTGATCCATCTCACTTTTCTTCTTCCTCTCTTCCTCGTCATCACCGGTCCCTGTTTTTTGTTGTTTCCTGCCTCTTCTATCCTCTGTTGAAGTTGCCTCTTTCTTCTGCTCCAGCGTTTATCCAAGCTCGCCCCTAAAAGCGAGCATTAGCGAGTGACAATGACAAGATAATGGTAGTAGCTCTCCTAAACACAGTGATGTTAATGTTAGCTCGTCTGTGTGCTTCACAAATGTATTCCTGCCAACTTCGACTCCAGGATTACATCTCCGCTGGCTTTCGATTATTTTTTTCTCCCCTTTGTTGTTCATATTAGAAAATTACATGATTGTTGCACGAGGATCAAAGTTGTGAAAATGCTGCTCATGCAGCGGAAGGCATTTCATCATGTTTGAATTTTATGAATTTTTTGAAAGAGCGTTTTTTTTCTGTCCGTTGGAGCCATTAAAAGTCTTTTGTGAAACTTTATAAATACGTGGTTGTCAGGCTGTAAATGTTAGCTTTTGCTCGGTTGCTGGAACGACGGCTCCTCTGTGATACAGATGTTTTCAGCTGTAAGGCTCGCCAAGCCCACATCCCAGCAGCTACAAACCCATTTGAGTATTTCAGCGCTGCTTTTTGAATCAGACATGTCGAAGTGTGTTTTCTCTGCACACAGTACTTTTAACTGAAGCCTGCTCAAATGTGATTGGTCGGAACGGAAACCAGAATACCTGATCTTGTCCCTCAACATTCTGCATTCATAAGCAGACGTTTATTTGTACAGATTATTCACAGTGGAAACGAAGCTTGTTAAAAATCCACTGAAAAACAAACACTTGACTATATTTGGAGAACTAAAATCCTTCTCCAAGGTCATGCTGCTGAGTACGGTAACGTTGGAGGGTTGGAAGCCTACAAACAAACTCAATCTATGATAAACCACATCTAAACCACTCATTTTGTATTTTTGTCGGCGTGTAAAGACGACTGTATCCATGTAAACCTAAAATGTAGTGGTAGCATGTAGCTAGCCGTCTCTGGTTAAAGGTTTCATGACGGTGGCTTTTAAAATAAATCATTTCTCCAGAGGGAATCCTCTGTCAGATGAATGTCTCAGTTGTCAGTTTTGTAAATATAACTGGTTTCAGACAGAAGGATGGAGATGGAGAAGCTGCATTTCTTTTGAAATGCTTAAACTGGGCTCTTAGGCCACGTTTATACATTGCAGGGTATTTAGAGAAACACATATTTCCCCCCTCCTTTCTCAAAAATAACATCATGAACATAACATCGTTTTAAAAGTTGTCAATAACATCACCCCGTATAAATCCGCCGTCGAGCGCCGTTATAACGTTACCAAACCTATGGGGGGCAGTGTAGGGAGAAGGATAACGCCATGCAAACCAATCAGAATCCTCAGAATCAATAACAACCAATAGGAGCGACTTCCTGTGATGCTTGAGAACCTAAAAACTTGTTTCTCCCAGTTGACACGACAACACATAAACGCTGTTATCAGAAATCTCTTTTTAGAAATAATCGTTTTCTGTGATAAAAACAGGGTTTTCTTGGAAATATCTGCGTTTTCGCTTCATGTAAAGTCTGGGTTAACCTCCTTCGTCCTTTAGAGACTTTCCGTCTCCCTCCACCTTCCTTGTGTCCTTCCCTTTTTTACTTCCTGTTGGCCCTCCCCATCCAACCACTCCTCCTTCCCTCCCTTCCTCCCATGTCTCTCTGCTCTCCCTCCCTGCAGACGTCCGTATGCAGAGCTGTAAATGGCAGGCTGCTGTGTGGTTGTGATGTGGTCTGACTGCGGTCTGTTTGCACTGCCACTGCGGTTCGTTTTGCTCACCAGCCTGCTGCTTGGCTGTCTGGACCCGGCCTGCTGGCCTGCTGGCCGGCCGGCCCGGCGGTTTGACTGACTGACTGCTGTGTAATTGAGGCGGTAGAGCAAATGCACGCACACACACACACTCCCGACGACCGCAAGCCTGTCATAAACTATCCTCGTGTGTCTGGAGATGCAGGCCGGCCGCCGGCATCACGCCGCCGCTGTGCTTCCAGCTTAACGCCCCCCGTCGTCTCTATACTCCGACAGCAGCACCGAACACCATTCATCATCCCATAATTGCAACCTGCAGAGAGCCGGTCGGTGATGAAGCTGAGGATGTTTACCGTGATGACTCACGGCACTTTAAGGATGGGAAATGTGATATATCTGAGCGAGGCAGAAGGTCCAGGACCGTTAGACAGGTAGAGGAGATGGACAGAAATCAGGAGAGGGAATACAACTATTATACCCAGAAATTAAGTAAGTTGGTGTAAGGGGATTGGCGGGGGGATGGGCAGTAATAAGGTCATGTCATGGGCTTTAACGTGTGATTCACCGTCTGCAAGGAGGCGAGAGAGAGAGCAGACAGGGAGGGGGAGGAGGCGGGAGGAGGCGGGAGGAGGGGAGCAGCCAGAGGGTGAATGTTGGAACATAGAGCATGCTGTGTTGATTTGATTAAATTCAGTTCTGTTCTATTTGCAGTGGGCCTAGTTACTCAGCTATATTTGTACAGCGCTGTCTGCTGAGTTTTAACAACACCGACACAGATCTCTGGGAGAACGCGAGGCCTGGATTCAGGCTCCCAGAAGCACTTTAAAAAGGAATACAGCAAGTTTTTTGCGGGGTTTGTGGGGGATTAGCCCCGTTAGTGGGTTTTATGGTTTAACCTTTGCCACTGATGCCAAACGCCTGGAATAGATATCTCGCATTAGCAGGATTTGGGGAAATAAGAGCTTGAGAAGGTGCTCAGTGATGTGTTAGTTTGAGATGCAACGATAGGTGGAAGGTTGAAAATGAGGAAAACACTTAACTGTGCAGCAGGATGGATGAGACTAAATCCACCAATAAAACCACAGTTTAAAACCAATATAAATCAATATAAAAGACAATACAAAATATATGTGATGGTGCCAAAGGTTTCAGGTTGAACAAACAGCCTCCACGCTCTCCATCTGTCTTTTACCTGTAATTATGGGCCTGACAGTTTTTCAAAACTTTCCAAAACCCATCATTGATTATCCAGGTGTGCAGAAGACAAAGTACTATGAATGAGAAAAACTGTTGTACGACGGCGTGATACAGGAGGCTGGATGACACATCGTACAAACTCCCGTACTTCAAGCATCTTGAAGCTTTTATCTAACGAGCACTTAATCTGAAGCATGCTGACGACCTCAAGGTCACACATAATTCATACAGACGAAAACAAAAGCAGCTCTACAAGCAGAATTAGCCGTACGGTTAGCAGCCAGTCGACAGCCGGAGAAACAAGCAACCTTTGAGCAGAAGCAGGCGGAGAGCGCGGCTACGCAGCAGCAGCGTTGTTTCCAATGCGTTGCCGGGGAAATCATTGAAGCCTTAATGGGACCAAATACTTCCTGGTAGAGAGTTCAATAAATACATATATCCTGAAAACAAATACGATTCCAGACACAAACAAAATATGGAATGCTTTCAAACGTAATTCTGTTCCGCTCACCGGCGTGGTGTGTGTGTGTGTGTGTGTGTGTGTGTGTGTGTGACAGATAGACGGAGCTCGCTGAGTCGGTGTGTGTCCGTGGTGAGTGTGTAGCGCTCTGAGTCAATGTCTGGTGACAGCTTGGGAACAGTCAGCCAGCTCCAGTCCCAGGGGACACTCAGACTAGGTCACACACACACACACACACACACACACACACACACAGTGACTGGCTTGATGCTCGCTCAATGTCACTTTGACATTTACTCTCTCAGGGAACGCTGCTGTCACCGATGGACGATGTGTCATAAAATGGAGGCAAATTCCTACAAGGTTAGTCTGTAGTGTACAAATACACAATGTATTACAATATACGTATACTATATAATATACTATAATGTAGAAAGTAATGTGTCATCTATTGAATCTAGTGATTTCCAGAGTGTCTCCTCTTCCTTCCTCTTCCCTTTTCAAAGTGATGGATGTGGAACGTATTACACAACTGTTTTTAGTTGGATGTCCTATGTCTGCTGCCAGAACACACACACACACACACACAACACACACATACACACACACACACACACACACACACACACACACACACACACACACACATTTTCTTAACTTTATTTGTCTTAGAGGCACTTACCTTTCCCAACTCTATATGGCAGACACACCCAGAAGCATACACACACACACACACACACGCACGCACGCACACACACACACACACACACACACACACACACACACACACACACACACACACACACTCACACACACACACACACGTTCCCTGGCTGACCATGTTATCCCAGCTTCCTGCCAGATGGTGTAATTTGGCCAGGCAAGGTTTCTCTGCTCCACTTGACTGCAAAAAAAAAAACTACAATAAAAATCTATCGAACAAGTTCTTCAAAAAGGTCATTTCACCCAAATTATTTAGACCTCAAATCTCTGGAAAAATGTCCGTCTGAATATTAAACATGCACAATAAATCCGGATAAATCCACAAACCTCTCCGTCAACGGCTAACCTTTTAGTCCCGCCTCCAACGACTTCACTCTCCTCTATGTTCGTGTTCTTTTCACTTCTTATCTGCGAGCTCCCGGTGATGCCATTTCCTCCTGTTAGCCCGTCACGGATACGGTTGCCACGGAGAACAGGAATGCTGGGAGGAGGAGGAGGAGGAGACGGGGTTTCTGGAAGGAAACTAGGTTAATGTTTTGCCAGGTAAGTTGTCTTTGAGCGTGATGGCTGTTTGCGTGGCGTGGATCTGTCTCACACGCTTAGCGTCACTGCTGCCACTCGAGTGAGTCTAACTGCACACACACACACACACACACACACACACACGCACACACACAGCGTTCAGGACGCAGGACTATTACTGCGTTGGCGCTGGAAATCCCAGGTGGACCGCTTTGAAGTTTCTGAACTTAATTGGCATCACATGACCACGGCGATGTGCCAAGTGTGTGTTTGTGTGTGTGATCATGTGTGTTTTGATGTGTTATTATTGATGTGTCGGTACACTCGTTCACATGTGCAAAGAGTTTTACGTGTGGAAGCTTTTCCGTGTGCAGACATGCACGACGGCGGACATCGAGGCGCCACAAGTAGGAACCATATCTGATGTCTTTATCGCTGCCTCCACCTCGGTTCAAAGCCGAGCCGTGGCCGCGGAGCGTGAACGTTTCTGCACGTAATGCAAATTCAAAAGGGGAGGAAGCTGATAATAAGAATGTGAGAACGTTCTCTTGTTCTCTTGTAATGAGTCCGGTTTATGAGTTAGACTTCTTATGAGCGTGTTAAACTCTCCTTTCTGAGTGTGAATGAGATGAGAGTCCTTCTTCACCCCGACGACCAAAGATGGACTCGGACGCTCGGCTTCATTCACAGCAGCAGGGCAGACCGCATGAACCCCGATGATTGGGAGCAGAAACAGCAGATTAGTCCTTTAACCCAGCGAGGGTTTGGAGCTTCTCAGAGAGAAGGGTCAGCTGAAAGGTCATGTGATGCTCGTCTCCCACTGACGAGACTTTTATTACAGCGCCAGAGAAGAGAGCATGTTTTCCAGCCTCTTTTAAAAACAATATAAAAATATAGAATCATCAGAGAAACGGAACATCCTGCTCAAAGCGAGTAGAAGTAAACGCTCCTGTAACTGATCTGAGCGCTGATAGGCAACATCAACGACTCAAAGCTGCAAAAAGGAGGAGGAGGAGGAAAGAAAAAAGGAGAAAATGAGGCTGTAATGAGGACTGCTCATACACAGCTCTGTGTGAGGCGATGGCTTTGTCACGCCACTCGCTGCCAGTTTCCATTACCTCGTTACGAGTCCGAAGAACGCTCCACTCGGGCTCCGAGTGCCGTTTTCTCCAGCGGGGTCTTGGCACGCGGACGTGTAGTACACCTCGCTCACCGAACGCTGCGTCGAGGGAGCAGCCGTGGAGCAAAGTGTGTAATGGGGAGTTGGGATCACTTATTGGCCAGCAGAGCTCACTCCCTCCGCTGACAGACGGACGTTGGAATCCATCATCAAACTCTCTGTTTGTCCAACATGTGACCAAATACCTGCAAAACTATAATAACTATAATTTATTTTCTATAACCTTACTACTGGATTTCTGTCTAATGTTAATGTTCTCACACTTTTATTCCCTATTTTTATGTTTTAATTTTTCTATGATTTTTTTTTTTTTTTTACTTCTTTACTACTGATTTTATTTCCTATTTTTTTAAAAAGTTTTTATCTTTCTATGATTTTACTACTGGATTTATGCCTAATTTTAAATGTCCTCATGCTCTTATTTCCTTTTACTGACTCGGTGATTACATGTGTGTGTGAAGCACACTGAACTGCACCTGTGTATGAAATGTGCGATATAAATAAACTGCCTTGCCTTGCCTTGTTTGTGTTCAGTGCTAATGAGCGAACGTTAGCATGCTAACATGCTAAACCAAGATGGTGAACAGGGTCAACAGTTAAACGTGTCAGCAGATCCCTAAGCCTGCATGGCTTTCCTAAAATATTTACCCTCCAAAAATAACACAAAAACAACAGTTTGGAGCCTCTTTTATATTAAAAAAAACACATATTACGTATAATTCCATTGTAAAAGTAAAAGTGGCTTTGGACATTTTTTCCTGAAATATGAAACCTCATACCTACGTCCATATACTGGATTATCTTTGTGTGAGAATACATTTAGTTTGAGGTTAAAGAACTCATTTGTGGTTGTTGGAAATTATAAATAAAGGTTTATTTAGTGAAAAACCAGAAAAAATCCAAATAGCAAAGCATAGTTCTTTCCCTCCCTGTCGATCAGTTAACTCCTTTGATGCCTTGTCTTTTAACAACTGACGCACACACACACACACACACACACACACACACACACACACACACTGTGACTTCTGTATAAGTGTGTGTGTGTGTGTGTGTGTGTGTGTGTGTGTGTGCAGTAAGGCCAGTTGAACAACAAGATGTCCCCCAGGAACCTCCAAACATGAAATCATGAATTTTTCAACACTGACATCTGCCATCTGCACCTTGGACAACACACACACACACACACACACACACACACACACACACACACACACACACACACACACACCACCAATCCAGCATTCCTCACACACATACATGCATCTGCTCTCTGTCTGTCTGTCTCTCTCCTCATCTGGTCACAAGAAGCCTGCCAGTACATTTTACACTTACATAACGCACTCTGCCATCAAAATGCTGAGCAGCAGAGAGACGGGGCGAGAGAGGAGGAGGAAAAGAGAGAAACCTGAGCGAGGGCCGGGGGAGGGGAGAGGAAGATATTGATACACCTGTTCGATTAGTGATATCGATGAAAACCTGCCCAACGAGGCATGAACCCGAGCCTCGGCCGAAGAGGCTGAGGAACGGAGGGAGAGCGTTTGGTATGCAGGATGTGTAGAGCAACGTGGAGAAAAACTCAACCGTGCTGCTGCTGCTGGATAAATGACCAGCTGTCACAAATACATGGATTTATTCGCCTGGAGTTCGTGGGAATGATCAAGAAAAGAAAGACGCAGAGGCACAAATGAAGTAGCACATGAGGTCTCTCTCTCTCCCTCTCTCTCCCTCCCTCTCGCCAAATGTGGTTGATTTTGAAAACACAGCACTTTTAATAAATTAACATTTTTAATGCATCTGTGTGTGTGTGTGTGTGTGTGTGTGTGTGTGTGTGAGAGAGAGAGAGAGAGAGAGACATGAGGAAAAAGTAAGAAATAAATATTGGTTTATGCATTCAGGAGAGAGAGAGAGAGAGAGAGAGACATAGAGAGAGAGTTGGTGATAGTGATGATTGAAGAGGAGGAGGTATTGTATTCACTGCAGTCTGACTCGCTCCCTATTAGTCACACAATTGGCTTGTGCCAAGCGGCTGATCACAGCAACGTCTACGGGAGCCTGAAGGGACCATACACACACACACACACACACACACACACACACACACACACACACACAATTATGCACAGGAAAATACACAAATATACTGTACATACACAAAATGACTTATGTAAATGCTTTTAGAAAAGCTGATGCTTTCAGACTCACACCTACACACCAGCCCACTCACACAAGCATGGACACACACACACACACACACACACACACACAGGAAACAGACCCTCCTCATAAAGGCACATGTATGAGTCACACAAACTCTCACAGTACACTGATATACTTCACCCACAAATACTCATAATACACACGTCTACATACATTACACACACATGCTCATTCATGCAAACGCATACTATGCATAGGGAAGCACTCACACACACACACACACACACACACACACACACACACAAACAGATACAGTACAGACAGCCATCTGCACATTACAACCCACAGAGTTTTTAATACGATTTCACATCCACCCCAAGCTGTGTGTGTGTGTGTGTGTGTGTGTGTGTGTGTTGGGATGCAGGTGTATTTAACGTGCCGCTGCCTCTCTCTCTCCCCGTCCATGGAAGTCAGAGCAAGCCAGTGATGGATGCTGCCTTTATTCTGCTCAGTTGGTCGTTTGACTTATTATTTCCTAAACATTTCCTAAACATTCTGTGTTACAGATCATTAAGAGTTGGATGAGGTTATAATGCTATCTTTTAACGGGGATTTCAGGGCATTTACATTCATGTCAGATGAAAATGTTTCAGTTTTCAGCACAAGCACTTCCTCTTGGTTGTTGTTAGGGTTAGGGTTAGGGTTGATTCATTTTTTATTTTTGGCTTTATCTCCAGAATGTGAAGTCATGGAGACATGGGCTGAAGATTGATGTGTTCAGAATAGTTGAATTAGGCTAGACGCCACCAACTCCCGAGTCTGTACGACCCTTCGTTCCCAAGATATGAGCAGAAATGGAGTTAGGGTTCATTCCTTTTTTATTTTGGCTGTTATTATTGTTATTATTTTGTGAGGGGTTGGGGTTAGGGTTAGGTTTAAGGGGTCAGGGGGATAGGGTTAGGTTTAAAAGATATTTTTAACATATAATAGGCAGTACCTCCATGGCGAGGTAGATGGTGCTCCGGGGGCCACTTGAGGATAAAGTGCAGCAGCATCAGTTGGACTGAGGTCAGATTGCTGCCTTGGTCAGTCAAGAGCTTTACAGTCTCTCTAGTCTGCACAAAGAACCTAGAACTCAAACACTAGCAAGGAGGAGAGTCAGGATGTGGACCGGACTAACCCTATTTCATTTGCCATGGCAACCATTCTTACCATTGCATAAATATATATATATATAAACAAATATGGGAGGAGCTAAATATTTAATATTAATATTGGCATTTGACATACATAGAAAATGTTTCATGATTGCATTCCTGTACGTTGTGTTGCAGTAGAACATAACAACTAGATATTTTTTCTCATCCATAGCAACCTTGGTGTCTGGCGACTGTTTAGAGTGCAACACCTAATCAGCTGGACTGAGGTGAGGTGTCACCATTCGTCTGTAAAGAACTCTCAGCTTCCCGTCAAGGATAATTATCCCGCTGCATTGTCCTGAAACTGGAACTGAAACACACACACACACACACACACACACACACACACACACACAGTGCTGTTCCAGAGCAGGAAATAAGTAAGATGAAGCTAACTGTTACTACACACATGTCCCACACATACAGACCTGCTGGACGCACAGCCAGGAAGTCACACTGATTTTTGTACAAAAAACACACACACACACACACACACACACACACACACACACACACACACGCATGCATACACAGAACAGCCAAATGTTTGCACTACAAGGTTAGAAGATCACATGTGTTTGCAGGCGCTGAGGGACTTGTAACACACTGCAGGTACACACACATGGCAGTTTTATTCGCTCCGTGTGTGTGTTTGCTTGTGTGTCTCCACGTGTGTTTGCCCGTGTGTGAATAGACGTCTATTTATCCAGCATCAAACCCCCGACAGAGTTTATCCAGAGTCCCACATCACAGGGTTAGGGTTTCTCTCTCTCTGCCGTTTCCTATTACGCCACGGATTAGTCAGCGCAGATCTGTAGATCATTTCACTGAGTGACAACTCTCGTGTGTGTGTGTGTGTGTGTGTGTGTGTGTGGTCAGTAGTTGATGGTTTTCTCTCCTCATCTTTCATTTTATAGCTTTATATCCTTTTATAAAGTGGATCAGAGCAGAGTAAAAGCAACAGTAGACTAAATATTTAAACTAATTCATTTTAACTCAAGGACTGTTGCTAATAATTTAAGATTTTAATGGCTTTTTGCCTTTATTGGCAGATATTAGGGAGGAAAGGGAGAGGGGGACACCATGCAGCAAAGGGCCACGGGTCCAACTCCAACCCTGACCACCGCGGTCAGGGCCCAGCCTGGATGCAGCTTTCCACCGTGTCTCATGGTCTTCATCAGCAGATTGGCTCCCCTGATTCGTCCGTTTGGCCCAGTTGATTAACGGCGACGGGCAAACTCCATCCACTGATGACGCTGGTGAAATAAAAGCTCTGTCGTACGCTTCATCTCACTGATTTCAGTCCGCACAATCAAACTGCATAAAAAAAAACACGAGCTTCCTATTGAATGTGGTCATTAAGCGTTTAACTGAAACATAAGACGTTTGATGTCATGCATGCGTTTGATTTAACACACAACACGTCTCTCACACACTAAAGCAACAATGATGAATATCTGGTTTTGGTGCCAGGCTTTTTTCTTTTTCAGCCAGAAACAGAGTGATTGTTTCCAGACAATAATCAGGGATAAAACTTTTTTTTTTGCAGAAGAAGTCGAGATGCCAGTTCCTCCATTAAGCTCACTTCTCCTCGGGTCAAAAAACCTCCAGTTACATATTCAGACAGCGACGGTCTCACCGTGCCCCAGCATGGATGTTTCCCTTTAATACGTAGACACAGGGCTTCTTCCCCCCCCCCCCCCCCCCCCACTCGTATTGCATCTCGCAGCCACACGTTCATAAATGTGACAGAATCCTCTTTGAGAGAGAAATATTCATGTTCCCCCGGCCTGTCCATAAAGCTTTACGTCAGCCCTCCACACAAGCAAAGACACGGCGACGGGTAAAGTGGGAGTCAGCAGGTTTTTATTTTTCACTCTGCAGCAGCCGCAGCAGCAGCAGCAGCAGCAGCCGCAGCAGCAGCAGCAGCAGCAGCAGCAGCAGCAGCAGCAGCAGCAGCAGCAGCAGCAGCAGCAGCAGCAGCAGCAGCAGCAGCAGCAGCAGTGTTATCAATGTGTTCTGTAAGGGAGTTATCATGGCGACGCCTGTCGAGACACAACAAATATCACAATTTCACATTGAAATAAAATACACGAGTCTCAGACGGGGACTAAGTTTGTGTTTGTGTGTGTGTTACATATAGAAAAACGATATATTTGCAGCACTGTGGTGTTGGCTTGTGTGTGTCCACTGTGTGTTTGTGCAGAAAGAAAGAAAGAAAGAAAGAAAGAAAGAAAGAAAGAAAGAAAGAAAGAAAGAAGCCAACACAGCAGGAGTGAATTGACTGCAGAAACACACACACTGCAGGTTGTATATGTCACAGATTACTTCTTATATGCCTGCAGGTTATGAATTATGTTGTCCATGTTCCTCATTAGAAGGCCACCGATTTACTTATCTTGATTTCATTGTTTGAAGTGGAATAAATAAGTTGTCTAAAAAAAAAAAAACGAGTTTAATTTCGAGTTTACCCACTGTTTGTGTGTGTGTGTGTGTGTAGCAGAAATAGCTGCACTGAAATTAACGGCGGAATTTACTGAGCATTTATGTAGCGTGACTGGCAGCGTGTGTGTGCGTGCGCGCGCGCGCGTGTGTGCAGAATAATTGGGACTTCAATGCCCACAATCCCCATAGACTGCTCCGCTCCCCTCCCCGCCTCTCCGCCGCCGCTCACACCCATTCAGCGGCAGGGTCGGCGCGCGATTGGCCCGATTAGCCCGTGACATCAGGAACCAACGTGGGGTAACCTCGCAACGATTGGTTAGAGCGAGGCACCGCTTGGGCCAATCACGATGCAGAGACGGCTCTCGAACAAGGAAGAGCTTTTAAGGTGGAACCGAAGAGTTGCTGGCGGTGTGTCCTCCTCTCCCCACAGTGATTGAGACGTGAGTCCCTCTTCTTTACTGCGTTGTTGATGTAAGAAAAAGTACAAGTACGCGCAGTTACTTTACTGACAGGTGCCTTTGTTTGGATGTAAGTCACATCGTCTCTAACGACCGTTATTCTTCCAGTTTTTACGTTAAAGTTTATGTAAAAAAAGAAAAAACTTGTGTTCTTGTTTTTCTTTTAACTAGCTAACGTTAGCTTAAAAGTTTGAGTTATTTAAGCTAGGTAGGCTTTAACGGAGTGCTATTTTTCAGCAGTTTGCTTCGGGTTTACGACCCCATCATTTAGTTGTTTTTTTCACTGTAATAACCAACAGTATTTTATCGTCTTACACTCAGGATATTGAGGCTTTTATACAGTAAGAATTGACATGTTTATGCACTCTCAGATGTGAAATGTATTAAATTGTTAGCCTAATAAAACTCCCCGGTGTAGTTTTACCCTCTTGGACTCCTTCCTTAGAGTTTAAAAACAGCTCAAATATAGGAATAAATTGACTCCTGACACACGTGTCTGCTGCTATTCTTTTTGAAATGTTTACTACTGTTGATATCTGATGTAATGACACATGAGTTGCCAGCTAATATCATCTGGTGCTGCTATTTGAGGCATTGAGAGATGAAACGCATGCCTTTGCTGTTACCTGGCAGCCGATTCCTGCTCCTCTGGTGGGTTTCAGATTCTGCCGACTCGCTGTGAAGGTGCTGGATCCTCTCAGCCGGCATCCCTGAACTTCCTCATGGACCACAAAGGTCAGAGGTCAGTTAAACCAACCTCTTTACGATGCAAAATCCACAGAGAAACGGCAGTTTGCTCATTTCCTGCACATCTCGGGGGGGAATTGTATTATTAAATATCTTTTCAGTTGTGATTATTGAGTAAAGATTTGCAATAAAAAATCTGGTAAAAGGAGCTGAAAGCAAACATCCTATAGCTCAAAGCAGGATTATACACCGAATGCAGCTGCAACGCTTTGAACCTGTGTGACTTCTGGACCGTGTTAGTGCCTGTCTGTGTGTTTGTATGCCTGCCCATCTGTCTCTCTGAACCCCAGTGTGTCAGTGAGTCGGGGGAATAATTACCTACATAATCCTTTCTCGACAATTAGATAATGCTGATTAGTACAATGGGCTACATGGGGAATGGTGGTGATGGTGGGTGGGTGGGAGGGGGGCATCATTGAATGACAGTGTGTTTTATGAAAGAGAAAGCTGAAAGGCCGATTTTGAATGAAGCCCGATGGGAAGAACAGGAGGAAAGTGTGTCCAAAATGGAAAGGATTTATCTTTTTTTTAAGCACCTACAGGTGTGAAGGTGCTTTGCTGCCTCTCCACCAATGTGTGTTGAGGTAAGCTGCAGAACTGTGTGACCCCATAATGTATAAGATGATGGTACTATTTTCTTTGCCAAATAGGATGGCATAATTTCCCCTACGTCTCAAACTGTTTAAATGAGAGACAACGCTGTTAATTCTGCGATATGCTCACATTTTGATTTGTTTTCTGGGATTCTCCGGTGTTAGTTTCTTGATAAACATCATAAGGTGCCATGAATGATAGCGAACGGAACAGGAATGGTGTTTCCTTCTGGTTTTACGTGGTGGTGAAGTCATTAAAAATGGTTTTCTATGCTAACATGTAGCGTGGCAGTAGCATGATAAGCAAACTTACTTAATAACATGTTTTATACAGCAGTATATTTTAAAAGTTTGCTAACATTAGGCACCTTAAGCCATATCATACCCGATTTAATGAGGTTATAGTGGAAAAACCTCTGGGTCTATGAGATAGAGTGTTATTGTGTTTAAGTACTTCTTTTATATGTAGTTCTAGTAGTATTGCTTTGACCAAAGACGAGCTACAGAGCCATTGACATAATTTTGCCCTTTTAATCTTTAATCAATCCTCATAATGAAAAATATGTCCACAGACAGACATACACCTGGCCGTACTGTGCTTTATTGTTTATTCTTTGTAAATATTGGGCATACTTAACAGCAAGGCAAATTCCTTGTATGTGAAAACAACTCCTAAACACACACAACCTCACAAGGAGAAAAAAACCAGCTCCACTGTCACGACTCGTTAATGAACTGTAAGATGGAATATGATAGAAAGACATATAAATGTAATAAAAAAAAGTAAAATGTAGAAGCAATTTTGCAAATCAATTAAAAGGAATAAAGGAGAACCATTATTTTACAAATATCATGATCACTTTATTACCAGTTTCATTTTCTACTCATAATCATATAATATTAAGCTCCTTACAAATGTTTAACCTATTAATCCATTAATTAATAGAGTATAATAAACCATAAATGGCTAGTTGAACGTGCGTAGTATCAGTGATCTCATGCTGTTAATACAAAGCCTTCATCAGCGTCACCATCGCAACACCAAGATGATACTGTATAATATGTTTCTCCTCTAAACGTCCACCATTGTCCGGCTACATGTCCTCTCTTATGTGAATACAAGATGAACCAAAGCCTCTCATCCACTTCTTCCTCTCTAACTTCAAGAGAAAACGTTTCCATATGCAGCTTCTTACTCGCAGCGGTGTCATGCCTACTTCCCATCGGATCAGGTCTCGGGTAAAATGCTCAAATTAGTCACAGTGCGAAATTCAAACAAACTTGGTTGAGCTTTAATTTGTTCACATAACCAACATTAGGTTTCCCCAAAACAGATCCGTAGTGTTTGTTAATAGCCCACATTGCGTAATAGGATGTCTGTGGTGACCTTAATTGAGGATTTTGGGGGCTGCCCTCTGGCTAACCCGCTTGTTATCAAATGCAGTTTCTGTCTTACTGGAAACCCTCCACGGATGCTAAGACCGACTATGTCCGATTCTGCAGTGTCGGATTAACGGCTGTTTGATCAAGTTCAAAGGCAGAGCTGCCCCGGATAAACTCATTATAAACAGTGCCAGCGACGGTGTGGGCCAGACTGGTGCACTGTACAAGGAAAGGCTTTAAATACCAGGTCTTAGATGGTTCCTATCCATTCTGGGCATTCCTGTAAATAGCATGTGCACCGAAGCCAGCAGCCAGAAAGGAGGCTGGGAGACATTGTTATCTGGCCAAGTATATTGTAAGGGTGTTACAGAAGTAGTCCTCCAGATATTGATTTTGATGACATCTTTGGCGCTAAGTGGATTCGCTGTTTTGCCATCAAAGTTGGGCATGTGTGGCAACTTTAATGCCCATTTACTTTAAATTCATATTGTAGGTCTCACCCTCACATTCACTTAAATGTATAACAGTAATCAACATATAATATATCCAATTTGTTTGGGTTATGTGTGTATTCGTTTAACAGTTTAGAGAGGCTGTAAAAGTGCAAATCTCATCAACAGTCAATGAGCAAAAGACTCTCAATTATGTGTCTTTAGGGACGGGAAAATCAAGCAGTTGCACACTAACCACTTTGGCAATAGTCTGATTATTGCGACGGACATTTATTATTATTATTAATTCAGGTCAAATCTGCAGGAGCATTGCCTGATGAACAGACCAGCGTTTTCACTGTCTGCAGATGCCAGATGCCTTACGTTCTTTATTTAGGTTTCAAATTCTACTTTATTATAACAATATATGCAAACGACACACACAAATGAAGTGCCTCCATTTTCCGTCTCCTATCTCGATTGACAGTTGGTTACGTTTCCGTGTGTCTGTTCAGGCGGGGTGACGTACGTTGGGTTTTTGACACGACGGCGCGTTTACAGTTGACAAACATCTGGATGCGGCGCGTCTCGGACCGATTCCCGAGGAGGTTCAAGCAATCAAATCAGGTTGTAAGTGCATCCCAGGTGTGTTTACACCTGGATTTATAAGCGATAAAGCATGATTGGATAGCTTTCCAATCATCCAAGACGCATTTTAATGCAAGGTGTAAACTGGGTAATAAACTTATCACTCTGAGTTACTATTATGTGTGTATGTGCAAATGTGTGTGTGTGTTGACTCGCAAAGTGTGTCCGCATAACTTGGTCTTGACTGTCGGAGCGTCTGTGTGTGCGTGAATCTCGATTCATATCAGTTTGAGCCTTTGTGCATGACTGATTGCTTTGTCTGTCCGACCACAATTGAAAAGGGATCCATCTCTCCCTCTCTCCCTCTCTCTCTCCCTCTCTGTGTGACTGGGTGTCTCTATCTACTCAGTTCCACCTTAAGAGGAGCTTTAGCAGCCTGTCGTGTTTGTGTTGAAGCCAACAGGCACAATATATTACAGTCTAGGGCTTGCTGCTGAAAAGCCCGCTGGATCCTTCACTGACCTGCTGTTCTTTCCTGCTTTCCTCTCGCATTTTTTCCCTCCACATTTAGATTAAAAACAAAGCTCTCTCTCTCTTTCCCTCTCTCTCTCTCTCCCTTCTCCCCTCCCTCCTTCTTCTTCTTCATCTCCTTCTTCTTTTCTGCGGCAAGGCAGAGGCTTCAGTTTGTCAGGGAGAGGGGTGAAGAGGAGGAAAACAGCAGAGACTATTTGGACGGAGTGTGTGTGTGTTTACGTTTGCATGTCTCACCATTGGACGGCCGAGAGGAGCGGACAAGAGTCGGAGGAAGAGGAGGAGGAGGAGGAGGAGAAGAAGAGGGGAAACCCGCCTGGAAGAAATTCTCCGTGTCGTCTCACTTCGTGTGGACCTTGACTGATCACAGGGTGAGGGAGATCTGATCGCAGGTGAGGAAACGGAGAGAGACACTGAGAGGAAGACAAGGAGGTGGAGGAACGGAGACTTTCACTGGGGGAGGAAGAAGAAGAAGGAGGAGGAGGAGGGCGGTAAAGTCTGGCGCTCCGTTTTATCATGACATTGCTGGATAAACGAACCGACGGATTAAGAGCTCTTTAGTTGAGTGTCAACAGGAATTCGCCCGAGAAGCGAGAAGGAGAAAGACTCTGGAAGAGTAGCAGGGACTGGACTTCGAGTGTGTGTGAGTGTGTGTGTGTGAGTGTGTGTGTGTGAGTCGGTTTGTGTGTGTGTTTGTGTGCCTCTGTAACCGGTGGAGGGCAGAGGAGTGGAGGGCCAGGGGACTAACCTGGCCATCAAACGGACTGGCAGCCTCTCCTCTCCTGGGATCATGTACCCTCAGGGCAGGCATCCGGTAAGTACCTCCTTATGTCTTTTTTTCCCCTCCTGTCTGTCTGACTCCTTTTCTGTCTCTCTCTCTCCATTTGTGTCTCTCAGCTCCTATCCCTCAGCCTCGTTCAATATCTCAGATTCACCTTGTCACATGTATCTCCCTCTGCCCACCTTTTCACTTCCTGTCTCTCTCCACGCTTGTCTCTGCCTGTCTCTCTTATCCTGTGTCTTTCCTCCTCTTAGTCTCTATTTATGTCTCTCTGTATATTTGTTCTGTCTGTCCTTTTTCAGCCCGTCTCTGTTGTCCCTCACTTGTGTTTAGTTATAAGGACTGTACTGTAACATGAGGAGTGAGACGTGAGGGGAGGGAGGGGTGTTAGGACTAAGAGATTCCCTGTTATGTACACACACACACACACACACACACACACACACACACACACACACGTCATCTCCCTCTCTGTCAGCTGTAACCAGGTGCCTTTGAGAGAGTGTGTGTGTGTGTGTGTGTGTGTGTCCATTATTGTTTAAGACGAGATAAGATAATCCTCCATCAGTCCCTCATTGGGGACATTTGCACTTTAGTGTGTGTAAACGTCTATAACGTTTGTGTACATGGCGCCATGTGTGTGAGAACAAATCTGCTCATGTGCATACATTGGTCAGTACGACTGACAACACACACACACACACACACACACACACACACACACACAAAGTACTTCCCCTTCAATCCCTCCTTGAAGTCCCTTCCCTCCTTCAGTTTCAACCCTTCATCAGCCGGGAGAATTCGCCATTAATTTACCTGCCAGGGTAAAATAAAGGTTAAAAACATAAGACTAAAAAGCACAGAAGGATGAATGACAGCTTAGGCTCAGTCTGGCTTAGGCCATTCGTTTCACAGGGGCCCGGTCCGGTTGCTATAATCAGATTTGGTTGTCAGTCTCTTTGTATCTGGTACAAATGGGTCAGTGGCCACTTTGCCTCGCAGCCAGCCAACCACTCAGTCAGCCAACAAGCCAGCCAGCGAGCTATCACACAGAATTATGAATGACATTTTCACAAGAGGAAGGCATGAGGAATCAATTATATGTACAGAGAGAATGCTAATAAGGCAGCAGCTGGAATAGAAGGGAAGAGAGTTGCTGAGAGAAATGGGAGAGCAGTGAAAAACAAAAGGGAGGATAAAGTGAAAGATGTTAGAGCTGAGAAAAAAGGAGATGGAATTCTTTAAAAAGAAAAAGAGGCTGGGGTTGGAAAGAAAAATGAATGAATGATGCAAAGGAAGAATAGAGTGTGAACATTCCTCTGTTCTCCCCTTTAGAGACGAATCAGAGAGCTTTCCTGCTGCGATGCTCTGCGTTTGTGATAAAGTTCAAACCCAGATTGAGCCAACGCCAACCGATCGATAGCCCATATCTCCCTCCCTCTGTCTCTGCTCTTCTCCCCCTCTCTCCTCCTCCCTCCTCTGCCAGTGGAACTTTATTTCTGGTGTTGCTATGAAATGTGATCTGTGGAGAGGTGTGAGGGAACAGTTTCAAGCGCAGCTGGAACATAACCTTTGTCAAAAAACCTCTCCTTGATGCCGCATTCAAGGAAGATTCCAATATTTTAGAAATCACAGTTGTCTGCTGGAAAGCATTAAGAAGCTGATGTTTGTTGCCAGTAAATAAAATCAGGATGTCCGACCATGAGCACGGCGATACGGTTGATCTGCCATCTTACTTATTTAAAATGTGGAAAGATTGCCCCTCGTAGACTTTACTGCATCCATTTAAAATTTATTTTTTTACGATTATTTCTCCCACCTCTAATGAGCATGATGCTTCTCTAATTGCATTCTTCATTGCAAATGTTGACGGATCCAAGCAACTCCGTCACCCTGAGATGATCACGTAACTTTGACAGGAAAGTAGAGGTGAAGAATTGTTCATTGTTAATCTGAAGCAAACTGTTGAGAAATGCCAATTGTTTGTGTAAAAAAAAAAGAAGAAAAGAAAAATACTAGTGAGTTGTAGTGAATCTCCTAAAAAGAGTGCAAATACACAACTACGCGTCCTCTTAAAGTCCCAGTCTGCAAGTCGGCGGATGGAGGACACACATTTTGAATGTTTCCAACTCTCAGGCTCCTCCCCCACGACCACCGAGCTCCTCCCCCACGACCACAGAGCTCCTCCCCCTCGACTTTGTGCCCTTTGAAATCCCTTAGACCACGCCACCTTTGAAACACGGGTCCGATGTTGACTCTGGTTTTATCACGGGCACCGTCGCCATCTTTCTTTTTTTCCTTCTTTTCCACCGGTGTTTTCTTCTCCTTGGTTGTTTTGGTTCTCCTCGTTTGGGTTTTTAACGAGGAATTGGAAGCTTGTTGCTACTTCCCTCCACCTCCCCCCTGTGATAGTGGTACGACCCAAGGGGGGAGGGGCTCTGTGTGTGCACAAACGCAGCCCTGCGTGCTGATTGGACAGGATGATCCTGATCAAAAACATGTTGCCGACTGGGACTTTAAGTAAGTTCCCGGTAAGCAGGCTGGTTGCTCGGTTGCCTTGATGCGTCCTTGTTGGTGTCCGTCAGAGATCTGGGCTTACTTCTTGTGAGCAGCAGATAAACTGCCTTGAACTGCCGCTCCTTTCAACCCCCGTGTCCCTTTTGGAAAATGATAAGGAAGGTGTCTCAAGGCTCATGCTTTTGTTCTTCTCATGCTTTCTCGTAGGAAAAGGTTAAAACCAATGGCTGATTTTCTCAGGCGAGCGGAAGCTGTAATTGGCTCCACTGGATTTTTGTGGCAAGCTTTATCAGAACTTTGCAAATGTGTATGTGTGTGTGGACATTTAATGTGTGTGTATGCTGTGTGTGTCTCTGTCTCTATAGTGCTTTGTGAGTGTTTATGTTTTTCTATTGTATGTTGGTGTGTGTGCCGGTGTGTACGTCTCCTGTGTGTTCATTGTGTGCATTTGCCCTTAAGTGCAAAGTGTCTCCTGTGTGTAAGTAGACGTCTGGGTGTGTGTGCACCATGTTTGTCCTTGTGTTCCTGTAAAAACGCTGTGTGTGTGTGTGTGTGTGTGTGTGTGTTTAGATCTGGGAGAGGAAGGGAAAGGAGAGCTGCAGTTTGTGTGCCAACAACAATAACAATAAATAATGTCCCAGTCCGACCTCGACTGTTGCTGTGAATGTACAAGCCCTTGATTGGCTGCCACACCCCAGAGAGAGAGGGAGAGGATTTCCTGTGTGTTTTCAAGGTTAAGAAAGGAGTAAGATGTCTATAAGTGCAAGCCTTTAAATAAGTATACACATATATTAATTTAAGCAGACACAAACAAACAAACACCTCTCAAACAGGCAGGTTTCTGTTCTCTTGGGCTCGAGAATAAAAGTAAACCTAACTTTGGCCATTGTTTGAACAGAGATGTAAAGCTGTGTGTGTGTATTATTATATTTTTAGTAGTAGTGGTGCCTACGCTATCCAGCAAGCCTACGATAAAAGAAGGACCGCGAGCGTGACAAAGAGGGAAAGGCAACCTCGGCCCCCGTTTAGCTGCTGAAGGTGCAGATTGCCGTCTCTTAATTGCAGCAGTGACAAAATAACACCGTGGTTAGGTAATTAAATCTGCTCTGATCATTGTTATTAAATCATGCATGAACATCGTTTAGTCACTTCCTGCTTTGGAAATGTACAGTATGTTCTGACAATCAAGCGTCTGTTGAATTGTTACGAGGAGCGTGCGCGGCAACAGGAAATGCTGGTGTGGCGCGCGCTCGGAGTAGCTGTTGGAAAATCGTTGCAACCAAAATGTATAATTCATAAGAGAGTGTGTGCATGGAGAGGGCTTCCTTCTCCTTTTACCACCAGTAGGGTAACACTTTATTTTTTACGGCCAAGCAAATAAACTATTGCCAGATATTTGACCACAGAAATCACAAATGCTCCATTAATGCGGGCCAGTACAAGAGTTTTTGGGTGGGTCCTTAAATGGGATTTTGATGTGCATGACGTGTGTCATGCGTGTCTTGAATTGTGTGAGCGCTTGCAAATGTGTACATACACTTTTGTTTTCATGCACCGTTTGCTTTTTCGCACACACACTGGCCCTTTTCTGTTTTTTTGGCACCTAGCTGCGTAATGAAAGCCATGTACGGTAAACAGCGCTGCGGATCGCCGTCGCCTCCCACAGATGACATTATCCCCTCCTCTCCTTCGTCCTCATCTTGTTTGCATTTCATTTCATTCACCGTTTTGCAAAGGCGACCCCCCGTAAAAAAAAAAAAAATGGCAAAAAGTCAAGTAACAATACAGCCGTGGTGAGCCGTACGAGCAGACAACAACTTCTAGTCAGACATCAGCAGCCACCCAGATTAAGTCTGCTCTCTGATTAAAGAAAACAGGCCATTTTCTATCCTCAAATCCTGTGTTCTCTTCTTTGTCATTAAAAGAAACGACCAGAGCGAGGCTTGGACCGGGTCCAGAGACTCTTTTGGCTGCCAATCTTTGCCTGATTTGTAATCCACCGCTGGCTTAGTGGCTGACTGGTGAGCTGCAGCATTAACTGACGAGCTCTCTAAATGACTGGCTAACTTGCCGACTGGTTAAATAGAGCGCTGACTGGCTCGCCGATTGACTGACTGACGGTTCTGACTTTTTGGTTTGCCGGCCAATTGAATCGTCAAACGACTACGGCTAGCGAATAAATGAGTGAGTGGCGGAGATTCTGATTGGCTCTCAGCATGATGAGAAGGGCTCGAAATGAGCTTTCGCTGTTAGGAAGCTGGCTCTCTTTAAGTTATCAAAATGTTTGAATTGGTCAGCAGGAAAAAAAAAATGTCCCGGCATCTTAAAGAGACGGATGACACGTGAGCTGCAGCTTCTTCATCCAAAGCGATGAGCCGTTGCTCATCTTCATCGCTGCTGACACAAACGCACACAGACATGTACACAAGGGGCACTGGCACTTTAAATATGCCTTTTTCCTTAATATTTCACCAGCCAATTACTATTTCATGCACATCTGAATGTGTCTGTGCTTGTCTCAGAGAGAGAGACGAGCAAAAGGAGGAACAAAAGGGCTAAGAAGGAGAAGTAAAGAAGAGGGAAAAAGGGAGGGAGCAGCATGAGAGAGGGCACAAGAAAATGTTTTTGTTTGTGGGTGTTTTGTTCGAATGAATCCATCCATGCATAGGCATGCCCGCTTATACTGTGTGAATGCTTGTGTGCCGGTTGATAGTGTGCCAGGGGCTAAACAGCTAGACGGGGAAGACGAGCCGACGAGATAGAATAATTTCTGTCCCAATCACTCCCAGACCTGCATCTGTTCCAGTCGCAGCCGCTGCCAGTGGTGGAAAGACAGGCAGCTGCTCTAACGGATATATTCATGGGGCCTTTATATCACATTATACAGTGGCATTTTTGTTCTTCAATCTACCCCCGTCGATGTAGGATGGACAAAATAACACTCTTGAAAGCTGCAAAAAACACCAGACAGCATTATCTTTAGGCGTCATAAACCAGCAGCTGACATGTGTACTGTATGTTGGCTGATAACAATCAACCAAGAAAAGAGACGCCAAAGATATATTTTGGGTATTTTAGAAAACGTTTTGGCATTAAATAATAGCCTTGCCAAGTTTACATTCTACTTTGCAAAATCTCCCACTCGGTCGATTCCTTAATAATCAAATTTATCTTATTTTTCAACTCTCAAATGTCATTGTCTGCTTCAATAATCCAGAATCTATTGTGTGTGTGTGTATATTATATGTGTATAATTTACCTTATCAACATGTTACCGCTGCAGACGGCAGTTGAACACACAGGCAGACAGATTCTAACAGACAGGTGACGGTTACAGCCGGCGGGTCCCACCTCCATCCTGTTATGTGATATAGCACATTGAGCTTCACCCGCCACCCCTCCTCCTCCCCCCCCCCATAGATAATCCTTCCTAATTCTCTGCCTGCCCGTGCCAGCTTGGCCAAATTGTGATTGACTGCTGTCCCACATGGTGTGTGGTGTGTGTGTGTGTGTGTGTGTGTTTTTGTTGCGCACAAGTGACCCTTCCCTCCCTTTCCTCCCCGCTCCTCCACCTCCTCCTCCAGATTAACCGGATCAGTTTTGGGTTTCAGGATCCCCTATGCTGGCATTACACACACACACACACACACACACACACACACACACACACAGGCGGTAGGCTGTTTTTTGGCCCTCCATGACGCACTATTGGACCCCTAACAGTCTGGGCTGCCATCTGTCACAATACAGGAGAGACCAGATCCACACAGCCAACAACAAATGTTAGTTCTGGTGTACATACGGCCCCGTCTTCACGATGCCTCCATCTTTGTAAACACTGCAGCAGGATGCATTTCATCCCCTTAGATAACTTCTACCTGCTGAAAGTCTGAACGACACACACAGTCTCCTCTTATTACTAACAAGCGTGAACTAATATGACACCCGCTTTTTTCTTGCTTGTCTCTTTATTCTGACTGGCAGAGCTCAGCACAGAGAGCGAATATTCCTCCTTCAGCCCGAGGACCTTATCTGTGTATTTCATTTCCTTTGCTCATAAGAAGTTTCACCGCTGCTGGGTCACATGAAACGCATTCGGAAACGGTGCCGTTTGGTCGAATGAAAAGAGAGAAATTGGGATGTTTTTGTCCGACACCGACGGTTGTCACTCGCGGATCTCTTGTATAATCCTGATCTGTGACTACGGGCTTTGTTATATGACTTGGTGCTGCTGATGTAACCCCGCCAGCAGCGTTTTATCTGCGTTCATCCGCATGAGTATGTGTCTGTGTTCATGTTTTCATGGCAGCAGATGGTGGACGCTGTATAACACAGACGGATGGACGGTGCACGGGGTAGAGAGACTAGGCTGTTGACTACAGCAAAGAGGGCATTACTCTCTCTCTCTTTTTCTCTGTCTCCCTCCCTCCCTCCCCGTCTTCCCATCCCCTCGGTGTCAGATGGATGAATGGCTGGCTATCTCTCTCAGTCAGCAGCCACGCCGCTCTTTCATCATCTGTCTCTGTGCCCGTTCTTTCACTTCTCTGTAAAGATGTCAGACTAGTCTATCACTCCCTCCATCCCTCAGTCCATCCATCCTTCTGTCTGTCAGATGAGTATCTACCTTCCGCCCTCCTCCACCTCCCCCCCCCCCAACACTCATCAATCCATCCCTCCATCTCCCTCCCACTGTGGCTTCGTGTGATC
>CM056826.1:26513695-26583695 GCA_029853015.1 Chelidonichthys spinosus
CTATTAAGCATGGGACGATTTACATATATCACGATTATCCTGGCCAAAATAATTAAAATTCATATTATCTTGCATAATTTTGGTGCCAGTCAACCCTTAAACAGACACTAAAACATACTGGAATCACGTTACATGTAGTTAAGAAACTACTTTTCTTCGTGAACATCGTTTTTTAGTGAAAAACAATCAAACAAAATAAGATAATCGTGAATCCTATGCTCTCCCTGCATAAATAATGCTCCATTTTTCACTTCTCTAACATGAAAGTGACCTTAACATCTTTTTCAAGTCACCGGGAAATTCACCATGATTTGATTATTGTATTTTATTTCCTGCTACAAAATCTATTATCTTACCTATATTGTCCCATCGCTCTGGCCTCCACTAGTAAACCAGGCCAGACTCCAGCGGGTCTCAGGGGCAATGTCTCGTTGCATCCTCGACCCCATACCGAGACATTTTCATTACACACTACACTAACACACTAAGCAAATATTGTTAATTGCAAAGCCAAAAACATGTTGAGGTTTTTCTTAAGATCCTAAACAAACCAAACCCTCAACTGGTCTGTTATGAAACAGAAATGTTATGTCATTTCATAACAATATCCTCACTGTGCTTTTTAAAAATGGGAACAAATACAAGAAGAAAGATACACAGAACAAAGACGAATCCTCTGAAAACCACAGACTTCTCAAAAACACCCACTTACCCTGATCTCAGCCACTCCCCAGTTCAGCTATGGTTTTACAGAATCACGGTGCAGACAGACGGACTACCTGCTTCATTACCACCTGATCTTATTAATAGGAGTGGTGTTAGACTGGGGCAATGGGTGACATTTGATCAGACTTTGTGCATATTAAATGTCAGAGTGAGAAATGGTTGCTAGAGTCTCTTCTGTTTCATGTTGTGTGAGCGTCCGACACTAAAGGCGAGTCCACACCGGACCGATAATCGGCGTCGTTGTGAGAGTCGGCCTCCGTGACACGAGTCTGCTTGGTGTGGTCGCTCGAATCGGCCCACGTCGGGGTTCATTTCAGCCGATTCAAATGTGTAATCTGCCATGCGAGTCGGTGACTCTTTTACCATTCTGATTGGTGGAGGCTAGCAGCTTGACTAGCGAATCAGTGAAGCCCGGAAGTGACGATGGTAAACATACCAGATAACCAGTAGAATCGAAGAAGGTGGTCTAGAGAGGACCGCCTACTTCCGGTTTTCGTGTTTTTTGGCGCACAATACAGATTAGCGCCGCCTGTTGTTTTGGAGACATTACATCTCGCGCAAGCGCGGAACGTATGGCGTCGGCTGTAGTTCCGTAGGTATGAACCGCCCATGTCGTTGTTCGAGTCTGCCATGTTAAGTAGCCCGACTTCACGAGTCGGGCAGTCGGTGCGGTGTGGACCCGCCTTAAGCCTGAACAGTCCTGTGGCAGGAGGTCAGGGAGCTGCAGGTGACATATCCACATAGGTTAGCACGGCACGGTTAGCACTCGAGGCTATGTTATTTGAACTGGGGGCTCACTGTGGCGTGGTGCATGGCTAACACAGTGTTATGCTACTTCATAGGCATGGCTCAGAAATGAGAGAGAGGGAAGGAGGGAGAGAAAACGAGAGGGAGGGAAGAGAAAGAGAGGCTCAAAGGGAAAGATAGCTTGAGAGAAAAAAGGCTCAGCGAGTGTCAGACAGGGAAAAAAAAGAGAGAAAAAACAGGGAGCTGCTGAGGGAGAGAGGTAGGGACGGATACAAAGGGAGGCAGAGATAAAGAGAATAAAAGAGGAGAGGGAGAGAGTGATAGAGGGGGGAAAAGGAGTGAGAGAGACAAATTGAGGAAAGAGTGAGACAGAAATGCAGAAAGAGGAGATAGAGGGTGAAAAAGATGCTGTGAAGGGATGAAATGGAGAGAGAGAAGAAAGAGAGGATGCAACACAGAGCGCAGGAGAAAGAGATAGTGGTGTGTTTGTGTGGGGGGGCGTGAAATGAAAGGAGAGAGAGAGAGAGAGAGAGAGAGAGGGTGCACGCACAGACACGTAAATAATGTGAAGCAACAACGGACTCGCTGCGCCCACAGAGGAGATAACCCAGAAGGCTATATTTAGCTCGTTAGGCCTGTCATCCACACTGAGGCCTGTTTCCACAGGCTGGGGCTCTGCTCACCACGCTGCACTGCTCCTGCCTTTACTATTCATCACTTTTAAGCTCTTCAAATACAAGGGTGAGGGGTCTGGGAAGCAGGGAGATTGTAACACACAAAGACATAAGGCTGATGCTGAGGTTTTTTTGTGCATGTGTGTGACATGAGCAGAGTCACTTGTCATCGTCCAAAACTCACCTGTTCAGGCTTCACCTCGACTCTGCATAGCATGACCCATTAACAACACCAAAACAACAACTAAAAGCACTTCCATATTCTTACCTATAGCACTTTGATCATAGTACTGTGGTTCTAAAAGTATCCTTGCTGAAAAGCTACTACTTTAACACTTGTTTCTATTTTTTAGCTCTTACTTTATCGGCAATGATTGTTGTGGTTTCTTTCTTTTGTCAAATGTACTTTTTGTAAGTCGCTTTGGACAAAAGCATCTGCTAAATGACCTCAATGTAAATGATGATTAAGAAAACATCAAGTGTTCTAGCAGACACCTTAAAACACCATGTTTACATAATCGTAGGGGAGCAAACGAGGAAGAAGTGTGAAGTTGTTACAGAACCACAAAGTACCACCCTGGAATATTCTACCTCTGCTCTGTGGTAGGAGATCCGGGTGTTGGCTTGTGACACGTTAGCGTTTCCCAACAGCAGTCAGCGTTGCTTTCTTTCAACCATGACCACCAGTTTCCTAACTTTAACCAAGCTTTCAAACCGCAACGTCATGTCAGAAAAGTTTCAGTGTAGCGAAGGTAAGAGTTTTATTTAGAGGACTTGTTGCATCTGGCACCGTCTATCATATTTTTATTTGAGATGAAGTTTGAGTTTTTGTCCGATATAGGTGTGGAGGCAAATATCTTAAAATCTGTTGAAGTAAAATGCTTTAGGTTGAAATGTGATGTTTACTCCAGATCTCATCCTTCCAGATTATACCAGAAAATCCTAAATGTGTCCATACTTTACATTCAAATGCAGTCATTTAAATCACATTTTCTATGGTATTTATTGGTGTTTTATGTTGAAGCAAAGGGCAAAAGTATACGGACCTTTCCTGCCAGCATGTTTTAAACAGGAGGTGTGAGTTTTACTCTGCTGTTGGATCCTTACCGGCATGGAATTTTTTTTTTCTTGAAGTCTGGAAGTTAGCTTTTCCCCCTCACATTTGCTTCTTCTATAGCTGGCAATGGGTAAGTTTTACACATTTCATGCTTGGCGAGATGATGCCATAACCCTCTCAAATTGAGTGTTGCTGCAGTGAAACAGCAGAGCCAGGTTTGGAGATAGTGTACTTATATGTTTGGCAGACCTGCTCTCTGTATCTTTTTGGATGGAATATTTTATGTTGGCTCCTCTGCAAGTCTGCATCATTTCTGTGTGTGTGTGTGTGTGTGTGTGTGTGTGTGTGTGTGTGGAGACATTGGCAACGTGTAACTTAAGTGGTAGCTGCAAACACGCACACACACATCAAGTCACACACATCGAGAGTGTCTGTGGGCGTCTTGCTTTTTCTCCTCCCGTTATATTTATAATTCATGGCTCTCCGATTTCATTGCTCTCCTGGAATTCCGCTGTGTATTTTTAAATAAGGTTGCCTCGTAGCCCTGGCTAATCAGGGGGAGTCGATGTGTCAGTCACATGCTTACAAGCAAGTCTCCCGCCTAGAGAGCCGTGTTCACCCCCGCCGGTCAAATCTGGCAAAGAGCGCAAGGCTGGAAAGAAAGAGGAGATAAAAACAGCTGTCTTGCATCATAAAACCCCTCAAAAGTAAAGATTCTGATCCAGAAACACCTTTTTGTCAACCTTCCTTCTCCTCACTGCTAGGAGTGGGTAAAAATATCGATACGGCAATATATCGCGATACTTTACCGCCCAATACAATATCGATTTTTCAACTACAAACATCGATTTAAAAAAAAAAAGATTCATGTTTAGACGCGTTGTGAATGCAGTACTTTATCCTTTTTCATTTTATTTTCAATATTTATTCCAGTGAATTTCATGGGAATTAATAAAATGGAGAGGCTGTTTTGAATGAAATAGTTTTGACTCAATTTGTCCTCTGATCAATATCATCTGATGTACATTTACAGGTACTTGTGTTTTCATCTTTATTTATATCGCAATATCGTGATACGTAGCGTATCGTGTCCAAAGTATCGTGATACGTAGCGTATCGTGTCCAAAGTATCGTGATACGTATTGTATCGTGACCAAAGTATCGTGATACGTATCGTATCGTGACCAAAGTATTGTGATACGTAGCGTATCGTGACCAAAGTATCGTGATACGTATCGTATCGTGACCAAAGTATCGTGATACGTATCGTATCGTGACCAAAGTATCGTGATACGTAGCGTATCGTGTCCAAAGTATCGTGATACATACCGTATCGTGACCAAAGTATTGTGATACGTAGCGTATCGTGTCCAAAGTATCGTGATACGTATCGTGTCCAAAGTATCGTGATACGTATCGTATCGTGACCAAAGTATCGTGATACGTATCGTATCGTGACCAAAGTGCCGTGATACGTATCGTATCGTGAGGTTCTTGCCAATACTCACCCCTACTCACTGCCGACATTTGATGGTGTCAAATGTTGAAACCGCGTTGATGGCCTCACGACTGAAGGTTTTACAGTCACATATATGTTGTGGTTCAGTCGTTGTCCCGGTTTTTTTTTTCTTTCTAGGATTTAATGTCTTTAGAAACCTTATTATTTTCAGAGTCTGGACTTTTCTGCTCTGCAGCCTTCCTCTCATTCCTACTGTCAAACAGACAAAACCCTTATGGGGGGAGTGGGTAGTATAAAAGAGACATGTCTGCTGGAGGGTGACAGCTCAGTCGGGAGTCACATTAGGTGGCCAGTCCATTGCTGCGTGTGTGTTTGAGTGTGTGTGTGTGTGTGTGCGTGTGTGTGTGTGTTCGCGCTGCAGGGGTCCAGTGTTAATGAACGGCCATGCTGCTGGCAAGAGACAAAATATTGTCTCATCAAATTTCACGATACAAAATAATGACAAGATGAAATGCATGATATTTATGTGCGTTGTTGAGCAGGGAGAGGGCCGACAATAAGGCTGTCACTTTTTATTAGAAATTCAAACATGAGGAATAAAATTATATTCGATCTACGACGGATCTGGCTCAATTTATAGTGAATCGTCCTAATACCAGGATTTGACATCGTATGACACCGTAGAAGGCTGCCGTGACACGTCAGTGGACCAGAGAACTGTTTTGTTTAATATTCAAAAACAAATCTGAGGCGAAGCATTGATTCAGAGGTCGTGACCCAGGCTAACCTGTAAGCATGTCATCCTAGTGAAGCATCCACTGATGAACTGATCACACAATGAAATTTAGGATTAGGAAATGTGCCATCAAATTGATTTGAATGACATAGTGTTAATGTTTCTTCTTTCTTGCAAAAAGCGCCAGCTTTAATGGACAGTAATGCCACGGTCATCAAATATTGAGTAACACACAACCTCACCGAAGCTACCATTGGTGACAATAACGTTGCACTTCTTGCTGTTCCTTCATGATAATCATCTTAATCAGTTCTATATATATAGTGTTTTAAACCATCTTAAATTCATAGATATTTGTTGCTGGTGTGGTTTTTTTTCTTTAAACATTGATATTAAATGATATTATTGTTATTATATTGAATTTTATTAAAATGTTTATAATGATAGGTTGTATCATGGCATCAGTGCCTGGCATGCGGTCATTTGTTGGAACAGAGTGAGTGGTGTGTGTGTGTGTGTGTGTGCGTTTGTGTGTGTATATTTGTGTGCATTCTTCGAAGCCCCTCAGGCAGAGATGAAATTGTGTGTGTGTGTGTGTGTGTGTGTGTGTGTGTGTGTGTGTGTGTGTGTGTGTGTGGATTAATGCGGTGCTCTCAGCCTCTTACTCCGCTCCCAGCTCATCTGTCTGATTCAGGCTGACACACTGTGTTCTCTTCAGCAACATTACAGTCACAGACTGCTTGAGAACGGGGGAGGGGGGAGAGAGGGAAGGAGGGAGAGAAAAATGAAGGGAGAGAATAGAAGTAATAAGGGAAGTGAAGAGAGAGAGAGATCGGGACAGAGATAGAAAGAAAAAAAAAAGGCTGAGCATAACAGACCGAGATGAAAGAGAAATGTGATAGAGAGAGGGGGGGGGGGGGCACAAGGGCATTGGCAGAGACAGCAGAAAAAAAGTCCAAAGAAAACAGAACAAGGACATTGGCAAAGAGAGAGAAAAGAAGGGGGAGAAGAAACTGCTAAGACAAAAAAAATGGGAGTAAAATAGGAGCAAAGGAGACGGAGGAGGGCTTGAATAGACAGAAGATGAAGAGAACGAGAGGGAAAATGAGGCTGATGTAAGATAGCAGGAAGGAAGAGGCTCAGTATCGGCTCCTCGCTAAGCTAAACGTTGCTCTGCCATCCGATAGTGGGAGTTGGCCAGGGGGGGGGTTTAAGCGGGGCCAGATGTAGGGATGGATCGGGTCTGCTTTTAAGAGTCTTAAACCTGTCTGAACGTCTGAGGCGGGAGAAGCAAACAGGTTGTGTGTTCACGATGACGGACCGGGTCTGTGTGTTTATAGACATAAACCGCCTCACAATTCAAGGTCGGCTCCATCACGCCGTTCCTCCGGCTCTCCCTCTGATGAAACTGGCTGCAAGAGAAGCTGCAGCGAGGCTGAATGCCTGCCGTGACTGATTTAGTCGTCACCCGCTGACAGGACACAATGGAGGAGTCAGAGCCTGCTAACCTAACCTCTGATGTGGGTTAGCACAGCGTGCTAATGAATGTTTTAACATCAGTGGTGTGTGTGTGTGTGTGTGTGTGTGTGAGAGAGAGTGTGTGTGTGGGCGGGCAGATGAAACAGACAAGCTCACCCGAGAGACACCGATGAACAATGCTTTTGTTAAGGTTTTTTTTTTTTTTTTTTTTTACACATATCCACACCCACACACACTCACATCCACAAATAATACATGCAGGAGTAAACACAAGCTGCTAGCACACACACACACACACGCACACACACACACAGATGCACGCACGTATTGTATGAATATAAACGCATTATTAAACCACACATGCATGCACACGTATAGACTTGCACACACACACACACACACACACACACACACACACAAATGTCCCATTTAGATAAATCACCTTGGATTAGACCCACTTCCTGAAGCTCATTTTTAAAGTCTGCCAGCGTTCTTTGCAGAATGCATAGAAGAGATAGAGAGAGAGGGAGAGAGACAGAGAGAGAGAGAGATAGAAAGAGAGACGGAGAGAGAGAGAGAGAGAGAGAGTCTGGCACCGTCGCCTCACTCTCTCTCAACGCCACGGGGGTGGAGGAAGGGAGGGGGTAACGAAAGAGCAAACACTCCCTGAAGAATGGAAGAGTCGAAAGAGGAGGGAAACACAACGGTGAAGAGAGAGAGACAGAGAGACAGAGAGAGAGAGAGAGAGAGAGAGAGAGACTCATTGACAGAAATACAGGAATGCTTTTTGTCTGCTTTGCCCTGATGATGACAGTGCTTTGCCTATTATTATTCTAATAGGTACGATATAAGTGGCGGATAGACTTAAGATATATCTTCCATGTTCAGAAGAGTGGAACATTATAGTGCGATCAGATAAATAAGAATTGCACTGCGACTGTATTTATCTAAAGTAATCTGCCTGCTGAACTGACAGAACCAGCCGAAAAGCAGGCGAAACAACAGAAAAAGAAAATGTACACTGTGCTGCTCACAATGTGTGTGTGTGTGTGTGTGTGTGTGTGTTTTTATATTGTAGACATTTACGTAAACAATTTATTCCCCTCCATGACTTAGATGCTTTTCTTGCAAATTGAGTTCCACATATACAACTTTCAAAGTTCCCTGATGTAAATAAGGCCTTTAGGATTTACTAAAACAGTTTTTACACATGAAATATTTTCTGGTTTTAAGGAAATTTAGTGCTGAAGCTGAATCTTTTTTTTGTGTGGAAGAAGTCAAATGAATACAATATTTAAAGAGCAAGATTATCTCTTCATCTTAGACATTTTATTATATATATAGTGATATTTACTGCACTTGCCACCCGACTTATACAGTAAGTAATGCATTTGTGTTCATTTGTCATTGTGGTTAAAATTCACTTTCTTGCAAATATTTGGGCTTTGAATTATGATTATGAATATTTTGGTTTCACACAAGAAAATATTCTTACGACTCAACAGAAAACAATACAACCATACACCTTCTGGATTCACATCTCTCTTACACTGAACCGAAACCGGCTTAATTGCCTCGTTAAGTCTGTGTGAGTCGTTAATCTTCATTCAAACTGAGAAGAAACCAAGTAAGACTCGCCAAAACCATTAGTCCAGTATTCTTTCAACACACATTAGTTATGATGTGAAAATATCCCCATCCTACAATCTCCATTTTCACAGTTGGAAACCCAATGCAAGTGAGGAGAACCAGGATGCGGCGATGCGACCCACAGCCACCAAAGCTGAAGTACCACGCTGTACTTCTTCCTTTTTCCAAACTACGTCAGAGCAGCTGTTCCCCAGAGACACAGAACATTTTTAACAATCACAGATGTTTTTTTCAAACTATATGTTGCCAATCTGTGGATTTTCCCTTTAATCAGAGCCCTCGCATAAGAACGCAGCACCATCAGAATGCTGAATATATTTTGAATTTATGAACGATTTGCTGTCAAAATCAGCAGGGGAGGCTCTGAGAAACAGCTGTCTGCGGCTTGCATCTCTCTCTCCCTCTCTCTCCAACTCTCCCTCTCTCTCCCTCTCTCCCTTCTGTCTGTGGATTGCTATAATGGGGGGGGGGGGGGGGGGGGGGAATCAGGTAAGCAAGTTATATTTACAACCTAGAAAAGAAAGCCAGTTAAGAAACCCTGATCTGTCTGTCTATCGAACCCCTAAGCTCCATTTCAGTACTACGGACAGCGCTGCACACACACACACACACACACACACACACACACACACACACACACACACACAAACAACACACGTACAGCACTGTACTTTATGTCACACCTTGATCACTTAGACACACACACACACACACACACACATGCACACACACAACTGCACTGCAATCTGGCAACACTCCAAAAAGTATGACAGCAGACGGTTTTGTACACATAGTAGCTGACACACACACACAGCACACACACACACACACAGCACTGCTCATCTGGCAGATACGGCGGTGCTGTGGTGTGTCAGGATGATTAAGGGGGAAGGGCAGTGTTAAGAGCTGATGAACCTATTACAAAACTGAATGCATGACAGGAAACACATACTGTACCGCTGTGATTTCAACTGCACACACATGCTGCAGTCATATAGCTGTTAGATGGAGCAGACACCTGTTACAACTGTACACAGTATCACAGCTTTTATCTGCTAGAGGTTTATACGATATACTTGAACATGCTTGTGAAGTTATAAGACAAAACAAGGAGTCTTACTGTAATTAGAGTTGTTCTGATTCCGATACCAGTATCAGAAATGCCTCCGATACTGCCGAAAATGCTGGCATCGGTATCGGCGAGTACTGGAGTCCAGTCACCGATCCGATACCACGTAATTTAGTAGAAAAAGGAATTTATTTACTGGTTAGCTCCGTTAGCTTTCACACAGCTCTCCTTCGCCGCTCTTAAAACAGTTGTGCTGTGCTGCTGTTTTAGAGGGACGAAGAAGAATTGATCACCTGACACCTGTTAAAAGGAGCTAATGTTAGCGCATCATGTCGGCGGTTTGGCAGTACTTCCCACCAGTAAGACGGCGACATGCTATTTATTTAGTTAAGTTGCTTTTGCACTACTGTTTTAAAAATAAATGGCTTCCATTTGCTGTTTCAGTCAGGAGTCGAACATGGCCGGCTGACTGTCAGCACGTCCACATTCACAGACTACAAAGCCCGGTTGTCCCTCCACTACGGTGCAGACTAGACTCCCATAGAGCATTGTCAGTAGAGTGCTGTACAGACGGCACGGATAGTACAATAGTCTCTTCACTGCTGTCTAGCCTACACCCACAGGACAACTGTTATTACATTTCAATCACTTAGTCTTCTCCTTCCTCCCTCTTCAAAGGAAACCCTGACTGGACCAATTAATCCTGGAGCTGAATTGATTGTACAGTTAAAACAGCACATTCTCTCTGCTACTGTACCTGTGTGATGTACTGATTTAGCTGCTTGTGGCCTTTTGTCAGATTATCTTTTCAGCTCTTAGCTTCTTGTCACCTGTTGGTGTTTAAAATCCTGAGATTGTATCTTTTGATTCCTGTCTTCCTTTGACTGGATGAAGGGGACGTAGCGTGCAACGGAACATGTTTGCATGCTTTAAAGTGAATGTACCCTCCGTCTGAAGCCGTCTGTTTGAGTGCTTTTACTCTTTAATGGTATAAAATGTAGGTTCCTGTCTGAGGGAGAGAGAGAGAGTGTGGAAAGTGGTTGAGCGAGCTAGAAAGTGAATGAAGACATTTGTTAGAACAAAGCCGTGAATCAGAAGGGTAAAACGTTATTTTCCATCTGTTTCATGGCGATTATCTTCTGAAGCACAAATACATTCTTCATCCTCGTAAACCTGCAGGAAGGTACCAGGTTTTGAATGAATGAATTCGTCCTGCTGTGGTCTGCCTGCTCTCTTGTGAGGTCCGTGGGCGTCGGTACGCCGGGGGCCGTGACAAAAACTGTGTTTGACCTGGGAATAAGAACGTCTGCACACCCTGCTTATTGGCTGGCAGTCACACCATGAGCCTGCATGTGACAAAGGAACGATGCCAAAGCTAATGTCTCGTTGAATCACATGTTTTTTGTTCTCGGCAGCACACAAGCTGTCTTTTCTCACAGTTTGTCGCTTGGTTAACACAGCGCTGGAAAAAACACATTCATAATTTGACCAGCCTTCTAAACCGAACTGCCCTGAAGGTGGAACTGTTCTCTGTCTGACCTCGCGGCGAGGAAGCAAGCAAAGAGGAAATGATCCCGCAGGGACCAATAAACCATTACAATTTAATATTGTAATCGGCAATAGTGCCGGAGCTCCCTAGTGGCAGTCCGATGAGGAGCATTAGTAGGCCTTCATAACGCTGTGAGTGAGTCCCTTTTACTTAGAGGAGGACTTGCAAACTTTTGCTTTGACTTGTAAAAGTCATTCTTAATTTCACGTCTGGGATAAAGACTGACAAAGGATTGTCATACAAAATGTTCTTAAACTCACCCCTGGGCCGGTCTTGTGCTTCCCCCTTCAAGCCCGAGTCCTCTACCGGAGGTCTGGGAGCCTGAGGAGTCTTCAGTATCTTAGTGTCTCTTCGACAGAGATCTCTGTTCCAGTCCCAGTTTGAGGGTTACAGCCCATGCACAAAGCAGCGATTCAGCAGGTTGATGAAATCTTGTTGGTGTCTACATTGTGTGCAATATCTTAACAATTGAATATATCGCTGTAGCTTCTCTCTCGCCGCTTGCCTTGGAGATACATAGGTGAAGAAAAGGCCGTATTGACGTGAATCACATATTTAATTAAACGGTCTCAATGAAGCCTGGCAAAGACGTAAACTGAACACCTTTCCATTCAGTCCGCCGACTCCACGTCTCCTTTACATTTACCCACCTTGACCTACGTGTTCTTCCTCCGTTACAGAGCAGGATTCCCGTCAAACATTTATTTTATTCCTTCCATAATGTCGTGCGGGTGACATACGCCCAGCCACTTCATTTGAGTTGAGAGTGGAGAAGTTTGTATTGGAATACTCGGGCTCTCAGCTGTTAGAGTAGTGGAGGGGAAAAAAAGTGAGATACAAGGCTAAATGAAAAGAGGATGTTTGAGAGTGAAAAAGAGAAACAGAGAGAGGCTGATGGGGGAGAATGGAGGGGGGGAGGGGGTTAATAAGGAGAGAGGGACAGGAATTGTGTTAAAAAGATGGGGAGGGCTGAGGTGAGGTGTAATGATTGAGAGGTGACGAGAGAGGCTCATGAGAGATGGAGGGAGAACAAAGAGATATGTCACATATCTTTCATGTTGAGAGGGCTGGAGGAGAGGCAGACATGGAAACGCAAAGAGCTAGTTTAAGTGTGTGTGTGTGCATACTTGTTTGAAGTGTGTGGGTGTGTGTGTGTGTGTGCATTTTTACATGTGAAAGACATTCAGCTTACTACGCCTTGAATGAGTGTTTGTGAAAGCACATTTTCTTTGTGTCAGTCTGTCCATGAGAGAAATAGAAAGGAAGGAGAGTAAAATAGACGGCGGATCTACAAGGCGGGGAAGAAAGGAGAGGAACGTAGATATGGCACCAGACAAGGACGAGAGAGAAATATGTAAGCCAAGTAGAAAATGGCAATAGCGAGAGAGAGCATGAAATAGAGAGAGGACATAAAAGAGGACGATGATTGATAGAAATGACTAAGAGGAGAAAGAATGAGAGTAGAAAAAGGGACAGAGATGAAAATGATACAGTAGATAAATAAAAACAAGGGATCAAAGAGAGGGAGAGTAATGGGGAGAGGCAAAAAAGGGGAATAAAAAGAGGGTAAATTGGCAGGAAAGACAGTAAAGGTGTTGATGGGAGAGTTGGGGAGAGTGCACACGAGGGAGACGGGTGATACAGGAGAGACAGGTGAGACGGACACCACATGGTCAGACAGACAGGCTATTACCTGCACCCTATATAAACATGTGTATCTCTCTTCTGGTTTCTGAAGCAGATATAAATGTTTAATAAAAGACGATGGATTTATTTGGCAGCCAGAATAAAATCACCACCTGTGGGGTTTTTTTTGTTGCAGTTTTTCACATCAGAGTGACTTTCTTTGGTGATAAATCAATTCTGAGATGTTTTAGGATTTTATAATGATGTCATTCTACATCTGCCATTGCTCCGCACACATACATATATCACCATTAAAGCAGCAGGATACGTCATAACCTGATATTATTCATCTGCACTAATTTGTTTTTCTTTCATTACATAGCATCCTATGTAGTGAAGTAACGTGTATTTAGTGATGTGGTACACGTTTGCTTCTTTTGTTTTTGTTTATCTTATTCAGAATTATCGCATGTATAGTGTAAACCTTGTACTATGTGATCTGGCAGCGCTGTACTCAATTATGTTCATGCCAACAAAGCAAATTTGAATAGAAGTTCATAGGCACGTACTTGGATGGAGCCAGACAAAGATACCGAGAGGGTAAAATGAGACAGGAAATAGAGAGATAGACTGAAATGGAGACCGAAAGAACATCTGACAGCTAGAGAAGGAGGGGAATAACTGGGGAGCGAAAGGAAGGGAATAACTAGGGAGAGAGAAGGAAGGGTTGATGGAAAAGAGGGACTGACAGCCTGAAAGATAGAGATAGGAGCGAGAGGGAGGGAGTGAATGAGGTGAGGAATAAATGGAGAGGAAGACGAGAGAAAATGAGTAAGAGAATACAGAGCGGGGGGGAGAGAGAGAGAGTAGTGTCTTGCTCTCATCAGTCACAGCGTTGCTCATCCGGCGGCAGAGGCTGCCTTTGTCACCATGACGGATCCTCGCTGTCTGAACGCCACTCGCCACCAACACCATTACAGCACATTATTGATGTACGCACACAAGGAAACGCACACACGGAGGGGAGAACAACACGTTTAACAGGCAGCCGCGCTCATGCAGAGGTGGCAGCACGAGGTATTAGGCAGATATACACACACACACGTGTTTGCTGTTGGTGTCGAAACACACACGACACACGCAGACTCAGAGTGTGGCGTTTGTGGCACATGGATATGCTGTATTGTTGGTCATTGTTTTGATTATTAATCGTATATAAAAATACCAGAAAGTACTAAATCGCTATTTTCTAAAGCCCACACTTGTGTTTTGTCTGACCAACACTATAAAATATATTCCTTATAAATAACATAGACTATTAAAAAATGCAAATATTGTTATTTTTTTTAATTATGGCATATTATAGCCATATTATTAAGCTGGAACCAACTTCTGGACTTTCTGACCAACTGCTTGACTCGGTAGAAACAAGATTTGAAATGACTCTTTAAAATTAAATTGTTAAGAATGTTGCTTATAGACTAATAGATGCATCAACTAGTCTTGATCATAACATCTGATCACAGGTTTGTTTTTATCTTTAGAGATTGGTCACACTGGCTGTAAAGAGATGGACAGGAATCATCAGGAATCCTTTCTGTACAGACTACATGTACACCTGGTTGAGGGTCTGGACCACATCCAGATGTGGAGGGGGGGGGGGGGGCTGTGTTAATATAGCTGTAGATTCATAATGTAAAGGCGCTTATCAATCATACACAGATACGGTGGATGCACAATGGTCTAAACAAGCATTCATAGTGTCATTATTGTGTTGGGCACCGTACGTAGGTCTTCATTGACACACACACACACACACACACACACACACACACACACACACACAGAGTCGTGCTCATTTGGCTGCCATGCATAGACAAAAACCTGCTGAGATGGTGATCGAACGTTACTCACACGGAGACATAAAGACCTCATTATCTACACACACACACACACACACACACACACAACACACTTTTCACTCTCTCCTTTCTCGCTTTCATTAAAACCACACTGACAAAGAGCAGCATATGCAGCTACACTGAGCAACAGATGTTCAATGGGAGATATTGTGTAAGACTGAATGTTAATGTGCGCTGTGTATAAAATGCTAATGAAGCGCTGTCATCTGTTTGTCTCCACAGTACTACGAAATGTCCTACGGCCTCAACATCGAGATGCACAAACAGGTAAGGAAGACTGTACTCGGTTGGAGGTTGTGCGTGTGCATGTGTTTTTGTGTATTTGTTTGAGTGGGCGGCAGGAAGTGGATGTGTTATTTTACACACACAAACATTGTTACCACTTTGTCATTTTGTGTGGGCGGGATTTTACTATATTTTCATGCTTCTGGCCTCATTTGTATTTGGGATTTCGGCTCAGAGGTAGAGCAAGTCATCCTCCAATCGGAAGGTTCGATTTTCCTCCTCCAGTCTGCATGCTGAAGTGTCCTTGGGCAAGATACTGAACCCCAAATTCCCGAAGGCTCTGCTGCCGTCAGTGTATGAATGTGTGTGAATTTATACTGAATGTGAAGTTCACAGGGTGTTTGAAAAGAAAAGTAGAGAAAGTTGTGATATAAATGCAGGTTAATTTACACTAAGTGAACTCCATATATGTAAATAAAGTGGACATACCATCCAGACCTCTCAGATGGTCTGGGACAGGTCTGCTCTGGGTCCACCAGTTCCAGAAAGCTGCAAATCTCAGCTCTTTTAAATCAAGACTGAAGACTTTTCTGTTTGCTGCTGCCTTTCTATGAACTTCTTATGCTGCACTGTATTTTCTATTCCTTGATATTCTTGTATTTATTTATTTGTTTTTAAATGTTAAACTTTATTTTATTATTGTTTCCCCCAATGCTTTTAATGTTTTATCTGAAACACTTTGAATTGCCTTGTTGTTGAAAGGTGCTATACAAATAATATTGCCTTGCCTTACCAATTATAATTTCAATAAAAAGTTTAGCTTCAAAATGTACCACAGCATTGAGTCAACACAAAAAAAACAACCACAAATTTAAATGTCAACATAAACTCAACACTAAGTCATACAGTTAGTGTAGCGTTATATCATCTTGCATTATATCACATAGCACACTAGTTTCTGGTTCCTCAGTCTAAACTGTGTTGGCGGGATAAAACAGGATCTGTTTTGATGAAAAAAGTGATGACTCATCTGTCTACATATAAAGTAGGAACAGAAACCTAACATTCTTTGTAAAGAAGTCTTCCATTTGGTCGGCTAACAATGAGTCAGCGAGAGCAACAAGTGGTTTCCACGCCGAGCTACGGCTGGTTGGTTTTATTAGCTTTAGTGAGGGGTCGCTGCACAACTCTGTAGTTTACCTCTCCGTGCCTCCGTATGGAATATAAATGCAAGTGCATGGAACCATCAGAGTGTGCTTCCTGCACAATTATGAGATCCCTGCTGACTTCGTGTTTATGTGTGTGGACACTCTGTTCCTGGGCTGTGATCAAGCAAAACAAGCGTTAGGGAACAATGATGCTGTTAAAATAGCTGGTGCTGACGGTAACGGTAACCATAGCAATGGCAAATGTTTATTTTTTGCAGGACTGTTAACGACAGACTTGAGGTTACCTGACACTAGTCTTGTGTCCAAAATCATTCACTCTTTCACTTCTCACTATCCAGGCTGTTCTATACTGTAGCTTCCGTAGGAATGATGGTCTGTTTTCAGATATTGTGATTTGGAGTAAAATTTGGAGACAAAGTGACCTTGTTTAAGACTATCTATCTTTTCTAATGAGTTAAAGTCATCTGGAAGATTAAGAGTATCCATTTTAGTAATACACATAGTGTCCGACCTGGAGGTTTTTGTAAAATTCTTTTGTTTGTAGTTCATAAGTCGCCTGTAATGAGTCGAATGTTTTAAATTTTCCCCTATCCCAAAGGTCATGAATATGATAAATTCCTGCTTCATACCAGTTCTGAAAGTTAGGTCCACTGCCCCCCTTGGTCAATTCAGGATTATCAGTCAATGTTAAACAACTCAATTTTTGTTTAATCCCAAATAATTTCCGTAAAGAATTCCGAGTACTACACACAGGCAATTAAATAATTGTCTTTCACCATAATTGTTCATTCGCTCCCTGCGTTTATCAAGTAAGTTGACAGGAGAGTACGGTTTGGAGAAGGTCGCTTCAATTTCCAACTAGATAACGGCGACTGATGCAATAGAACGACAACGACAAACAAAAGTAACAATTTATCATGGGAAATATTAAATATGGAACCGCCATGGAATTGATTGGACCGCGACCCCGATCCACCTTAAAAACCCATTATCGGGGGCCGGGGACATCCCTAGTCAGTGCAGATTGGGTTTCATTTCCAGTCATCCTCACAGAGATCCGGTATTCTTGAATGAAGACATGTGTCCGCTGAGCAGCGTATTCTCCCTCGGCTGCCCTTCAGTGCCCGCGCTCGCTGCTAATTTGCTGTCTGGGTCACACTGCAGGGAAAAGGGGGGGCAGATAAATGTCCAGACAGACGGTGACATGAGATCCGTTCTGCTGTGTTGACAGGCCTCCATGCAGATAGACTGAATCATTATCCAGTTGAATGGCATGTTCCTTTTAAGGTGACTGTCTCCCTCTCTCTTAATCTGTCTAACTGTCATGCTAACTCTGCCGTGGACTCGGGCACTGTCATGGAAGACAAGAGAGGATGTGTGTGTTTTTTTCCGTCACACTCTGCAGCGAGCTCCCAGCATGCTCCCAGCAGCTCATTGTTTGAAACAATCTCTAAAAACGCCCCCAAATGAAAGCCTCCGCCCTCTGCACTTTCACCTCATAATCATTGTGTCATTTCACGATGAAGGTAATTATAGAACAGAGACGGTTTCTGTCCAAATACTTGCAGTGCCGTGATCATGCTGACTCCAGACTCCAGCGTTGGCTAAGTTGGGGATGATGCAAGAAGACTTATTTTAAATGATCTTCTTCCAGATCCCTGTGTTGTGTTCCAGCTGGAGCTGCTTTCAAAGATGCCTTATTCAATTTTTTTTGTCATTTTCATGGACAAACATTCATAGCAGACAGCAGTTTCCACATGACAACAAGCCTTCCTATTCGATAGTCAAATTTGCGGTGCCTTCACTGCCTGCAAGCTGTGCTACTGTATAAATCTGCTTGGTTTCATACAGCTGCAGGATTATAAGAACGGAGGACGGGTCGTTGCTGCCTTACAAGAATTAGCAAACAATCAGGATAGTGATATCAGAAGGCAGCACCTGCAGGTGTAGGTGAGAGCATTCAGTCTGTACCGGAGAACAGGTAGCATCTGCTTGTCTGCTCTGCTTTACATGACTGAAGATGAATACTAACCATTATATCCGGGACGCATTGTGTCACGTCGCTTGTCGCACCTTGATGTAAGCTGATATTTAATTTAAATAAGAACAAGATTCTCACATCTCTGTCAGGAGCATGTCAGCGTAACCCTTTGTAGCTCCAGATTGCCTCCACGCTCTGCTTTAAATTGATCTTGAAACGTCGCGTTTGAAACGGAAATTGTTGGAAAGTGTCCCTTCTGCTCCTCGTGATTTATTCTGCATCTTTTCCTGAATCTAAATTCATTCCTGGTCTCACGGACTGAAGAAACGAACCACGTTTGAAAGCAGGAAACCTCAAGCCAGACATGATGCTGCAACTGTGGTGGTGAAAAAGATCACTTGTGCGCAATAAAATGACTGATGGATGGGATGGATTGATTTCTAAATCCCACAGCAGACACAACTATTGACAGAGCAATAATCAGAAAGAGGGTCGAGAGAGATAGACAGACAAGAGAGAGAGAGAGAGGGTTTCCTGTGTTTTCAAGGTTAAGAAAGGAGTAAGATGTCGAAGTGCAACCCTTTAGATCATTTTACACATATATTAACAAACAAACACCTCCTCTCAAACAGGTCTGGAGAATAAAGAGACAAATACTTTTTTAGCAAGTTTTCCAAGTCATTTCATTCTGAAAGAAGTTGAACTATACAGATGCACTCAGGATTATTACAGTTCTCTGACTGTATTAAGTTAGTGTGAAATTGTAGAGCTGCCGTGTTTTGTAGAAACAGGGTTTAGTTCCTCCCCTTTATTCATTTATGTTCACTGTTCATAATGTCAGTCAACGATTGACATAAAATAGCACACAAGGGAAATTTCACATTTTGATTATAAAACAACCCGACAAGCAAATGCAATATGTTTCTTTTCTGAAAAAAGAATATACAATTGGGAGTTTCAAAACAATTACCATTTTTATCACAGAAACATTCTAATGTGCTACTGAAGTACATTTTTTTTCTATTTTCCTTGACCTAAACCTCAACTAAATCAAAATGCAGAGAAAGTTGTGCTTGAGTGGAAGGAAACGTATTACCCAACAGTGGAGGCACAGCAAGGAACAGAAAGCTGGCAACAAAGCCTGCAGAGTTGGACTGTCAGCTCCTGTCGCCAAAAAGAAAAAATGAACTGCTGGCTGCACCTCTGAGAGATGGACGGAGGAGGAGGAGGATGAGGGAGGAGGAGGAGGAGGGGGAGGACAGGTGGGGAAGATGACAGAGGGAGGCCAAGAAGGGGAGAGCGTGGAAAATAAGAAAAGACGAAGGAGAGAAAGAAAAAGAGAGAAATAAATGAAGAGGGAGAAGCCCGGTGTCAGGAACCAGAGGAGGAAATGAGAAGAGTGAGCATGGGGGAATATAAGAGAGAGACGAAATGTAGACAAAAAAAGAGAGAAAAAGAAAAACAAGAGAGCTGGTAAATAAAGGTTAAACAGGAGGAGCAGAGAGAGAGGGGGGGGGGAACTATGAGGCAAAGAATAAAAGAGAAATGACAGTATCACATGAGCAAACGGAAATTGACAGAAATAGAATATAAAAGAAGATGGAATATAAAATGAAGCGACTGGTTTGAAAAGAAAAGGACATCAAAAAAGAGACGGTGATAGAAAAAAAGAGAGGTTGCAGAATAAATGGGTGATATGAAGGGAGAGAGGTTGGACACGTGGTTTGAAAAAAAGTACGATAATTAAAGAATATTAGGACTTTGAAGATACTGCAAGAAAAAATGAAATGGAGAGAGTGAGGGAACGTTAAATGGCAGGGGAGGGAGGGCTAATGTGAAGAAAAGTGTGCGAGGAAAGAAGGGATGGAGATGAATTGAACGGATGAAAGAGGAGATGGTAAACAGGAAGGATCGAGCCTTAGAAAAGACAGATAAAGACCTCGGAGAACACGTGAGGGAGAAAAAAAAAAGAGATGGAGATGAAAATCAGAGCCAAGAAAAAGGGAAAGCAACGGAGAGGGAAGGAAAGAAAGAAAGGGGGAGGGCGGTCTGAGAAAGAGGGAGATGGAGAAAGACATCAAGGGAGGGAGGGGAGCTTTTGAGCTGCAGTGAGAAATAATGAATCATGAATAGATTTAACAGTATCTGCTCTTATTTCCTCTCCTCCTCCTTCTCCTCCTGTTCCCCCCCCCCCCCCTCCAGCTTCCTCCTAACATCCTGTCGAGATCACTGCTTTAGCTCTCTCTCCCGTCTCGCTCTCTCTCTCCATTGCACGCTCCGTCATTATCAGTGGCAGGGCCATCTCATGTCCCGGCATTAATTGAGCTGTAACAGTCACCCCATGCCTTCCCAGCCTCCATCTCTTTTTTTTTTTTTTTTTGCTCTTTAGATTTCACACTCACCCCTCCCTCACCCCTCTTTTCGCTATCTAGATCTCCCTCATTTCCTTTGCATTTCTCTCCCTTCTTCTTCTCTTCCCTTCCTCTTTCTCAGATGATGCTATCTGGAAGATAACATCTACCCCTCCTCCTCCTCCTCCTCCTCCTCCTCAAGCTGTATAGGCTACATTGAAACACACACACTCGCACGCACGATGGTCACATTATCTCCCTCGGTTCGCCTCCATTATCATATCATGTCATATATATATATTTATATTTCTGTATATATTAACCGTATCCCCCAGAGGAGGGAGGGAGGCTATAAGGACTTTACTCTGCTCTCTGGTTGTTCTATATTCATTGATATAGCACTTCTGGGGCTCGGATAGTTATTGCCTGTATTTCCCCGCTACGTGCAGACACACAAAATGTATATTCAGTGATTTTTGTAATTCAGTCATATACTGCGGGACAGCTTATAGATATGATGATGTGCTGTGTGTGTGTGTGTGTGTGGTTGTGAGGCGTGCGGTGAATGGATTGAAGCATGGTTTTTGTATTGACAGCTGATTCCGGCAGCAGGATAACAGCATGATGGCGAGGAGGTGAAGAAGAATAGAGGCTTTGTAAGATTTCTGTCCAGCGAGAGGCGGAGGCATTCCAGAAGCTTGTGACCAGAGTGTAGCCTGGGAAAATGGTAGAATATGGAAAGGCAGGAAGCGAATGAGATATGCATTTCCTTCTATTAACAGCCAAGCGAAGTACAGAGCTCACAACTGCTATATTCTTATCTATGTGTTTCAGGTTGGAAGTATTGGAAAACTACCAGATCATGACTTTCATTCACGTAATCTTGTGGGGGAACAAAGGGGGAACTTGACAGAAAGGGATCTGAGGATAGTCAGACCCAATCCAAAAAGACCAGATGATAGTCTGACCTGATCCCAATTTTTCTGTTATGACACTTTAATGCACAACGATCAGTTGGGATCCACTCCTTACCTCGATGTATTGACTCAAAGATGTCGCTGCATTCAAACGGGACCCGATCCAGATCTGATTAGACTGAATGTAGTCCTTCACCCACTGACACAGGGCTTGACATTTAAGCTTTCAAGGGGGAAATAAACGCTGTCATGGCAAGTTGAATGCCTCATGCAGTCATCAAATTGGGTAAAGAAAAAGGACCGTCTTAGCCGATATTAAGTAAAAAAAAAGAGGAGATCGGCATTAATGTTTTCTAGTCGGCGATCCCGATGTGAACAACAAATCCATGTTGAAATCGGCGGAAGGGTTAGTATTATAAGATAAATATTAGAGAGGGAATGATTAATTATTAATTATGACTTGTTTAACTTCCTACCTCTAGCTCTAAGCAGCTTATAATGCATAATTAAATACAGCAAAGATTTAATTGTATTGAATTGCATGTTTTTATGCAAATAGCCAATTTATATGACAATAACAAACTAAAAGGATAATTTTTAGAATTGTTTTAATGTTTGATGGGTTTTTTTCCCCATTTTGGGCAAGTGAGTTTGACTTTTGGGTCAAGTAAAACATCTCAGCTTCTTGCCTGAAGGTACTTGAGTGGTGCATATTAAATACCAACATAATTATGGGAATACATATCTTTATAATGGTAATTAAACACTGGTCAGTGTTATTCATGAGGAGAGTTTGACTGTGGGCTATTTTGATGGCCGTATCTTTTACAATGACAATAAGGCGGCTCACATGTTTGCCTCCAGTTTGCACGTACAGATGATGCACGCCGCTCTTCCTCGCTGGCCTTGCAAACTGAAATAACCGTGGTGCTGTAAATGGATAGCAGAGGGGTTGATTTATTATTATTTTTGGTTGCTGGGATAATGTCCTCTAGTAGACCCCTGGGGCCAGCAGGAAAACCACTGTGGCAGCATTTCAATAACAGCCTAGGTAAGAGTTTCTAAGCGACCGTGTTGGGATCTGACAGTGCATCACAAAACATTGTCAGCTGACTGGAAGGGTTCGTCCTCACGCTGCTGCTGTAGGTGCACTTCCAGAAACACCACGTATCTTATTTCTGCCTGGAACGGGAACAGCGACGCATGAAAAAACACACGGCTTTCTTAATCATTCATTTATATTCCTCGGCAGTCACCCGTCATATCACAGGAAACATAATAACACAGGAATATAATTCTCCTTTTGGACTCTAATTTGGACGACTAGGTGTTAATTCATTATGATTATGCATGGACAATGATTGCTGCTTTTAGGCGCATTAAAAAAAAACTCCCTGGTTTATTTAGAAAGGAAAGTTCTGAGTTGCTGATTGAAATACTGTGGGCTCAAATTTGTTCCTTTTACATGAGGTTCCACTTTGAGCTCCGACAATAGATGTTTGCAGGAGAAATGATCGATGTTATGAAGCAGCTGTTTGCATATTTGTTTGCCTTTTATTAGCCTGTTCCAGCAGAATTAGAGATAAGACAGCAAGAACCTGGTTTTATTTATATATAACAGTTCTACTTTACGAGATGAGCCTTCCAGGTGGACACATCATTTCAAAAATGAAAAATGAAAAACAAAAATGGGGCTTCTGAAGGATGAGATAAAAGATGTGACCCACTGGTGAGAGAGAGCATCCCATTACTGGAAGGCGTCGCTGTCCTTGAGCTCATAGTTGACCTCTAGCAGGTTACTCATTTTAAGCCATTTAGGATAATAACAGTGTGACTTAAAAGCCTGAAAATGATTGGTATCACAAAATACCAAACACCAACATTCCTTGAATAATTCACATTTAGCAGAAAGCTTGGCAGCTTAAACCGGCAGCTCTCCATCTAATTGATACTAATCAGGATATATCATCTTAGAGCTCGTACTTTCTTTATCCCAACTGCCATATGAATGCAAGTTCCAACAGGATATTATAAGAACCAGCATATATATATATATTTACATACTGTATCAGCATGCTAGATAGGAAGACAGCGTGGTTCACAGAGCAGGCAGGATATTATCGGAGGCTGTGTTTGATAGCAGCCAGACTGTTTCCCCTGTGGACTCCTGAGGACAGATGAAGCAGCTGGCTGTCCTTCCTTCCTGCTCCCTCCTTCCATTCCTCCACCACACATGCGAGGCTGAGGGTGTGGGAGCGTGCACGCTTTTGTGTGACAGCAAAGAGTGGCCGAGCCTTTCGTTTTCACTCTGCTTTATCTGATAGGTGTCGTTTTTTTATACTGCAAACGATGTTCGTGGCATTTTTTTTAGCATTCGTACAATTAAAAACCAAACAGCTGTTTGTGCATATTGTGATGTTTAGTTATTTGATGTTTGCTTTAAAATCCAACTCGTCACGATGCAAATATTACAAACCTGGAAGAGACTGAAGAGAATAAATTGGAGAGAAAAAGATGATGAACAGAGTGAAGAAATAAACGGAGGAATTGAATAAAACAGAAACGGGGGACTGAGGAAGATTAAGCCGAGTACAAGCAGGAGAGGGAGATCACATGAGAGAATGTTTATCTGTTTGTGTTGGATAAAAAAAAAAAGTGTTTGTGCCAGCGCTTATCCTCCCACCTAATTAGCCCGAGCTGTCTAGCCTTTTTTTTTTCTTCTTCATGCATGTTTGTGCACGTGTATGAACGTGCATGTGTTGGTATATTTGGCTGAAGTTGTGACCTGAATCCTCAACTCATTTGGGAGGGAGAGAGAGAGAAGCGAGGGGAAAGAGTGCAAAGACGCCTTCATTTTCAACTCACCGCTTTGGTTCCTAATAGGATTGGGCTTCTCTCTCTTTCCCCCCCGTTTTCTTCCTCAATCTCACTCTTTCCATCCCGTCTGCCTCATCTTTCTCTCTCTCTCTGCTATTCCCACCACCCAGTCAGTCCATAATCCCACAGTTGAGGGTTTTTTTTCCCTTTTCAACTGGTTTGATTTAAAGGGTCCGGATTAGGACGAACCTGCATATGTGGGTCAACGACTGTAGAACAGGCTTTGGAGAGGTCAAATGACTTTGTGTATGCATGTGTGTGTTTACATTCTCTCTGATCGCTGGTGTATGCAGTCCCTCTCTGCACATGTTGTAGCATCTGCGTTCTGTGTGTGTGTGTGTGTGTGTGTGTGTGTGTGTGTGTGTGTGAAGCTTTGATGTCTCTCCCTCTCATTCCCCCCCTCATGCCGCGTGTCTATGCCTGTGCATACATGTGTAACAGAGCTCATTTGTGAATAATGAGGCATAGAGAGCGAGAGCGGGAATAGTGTGATATAACCCTTTAGGAATGATAGAAAATAAGTTGAGAGAAGGGAAAACAGTGAGGAGAGAGAGAGAGAAGGATGAGATGAGAGAGAAAACGAGTGATTAAATTCCCAGGGAGCTAGCCTTTTAGCGTAATGGCTTTGTCACTCTGGCAGAGGAGCTCCGAGTAGCTACACAGGCCGTGTTGGCTTATCTGTGTGTGTGTGTGTGTGTGTGTGTGTGTGTGTTACTATGTTTTGCAACTTGTGCTTGAATTGGGACGAATAAGGTGCGTTCAGGCACAGCATGTGACTCTTTATCCAGATATGACTGCACACGTGAAGTCTATTTCTGTACGTAATTCCATTAATTTCACGAGGAGCATATTTTCAAGTAAACTTTTTTAAATAATGAAAGTAAATGTCATTTATAATTGGATGTTTTATGGTTAATATGGTTAAAGGGTAAAATGTTTGAGCTAGCAGCGTGCCTATTAGATTATCACTATTGCTACCAAATATCTTAACAACTTTTAGATGAATTGCCACGTTATCTTGTGCAGGTATGCATGGTCCCCAGAGGACCGACCCTACTAATTTGTCTTTTAACATTTCCTCTAGCGCCGCATCTAATTCGTGCATTCCTCCCGGTGCAATTTCCTGTCAATTTGTGTATTTGCATTGACTTTCTCAATATAGAGACTATGAAGTGGGGTGAAGCAGTGTTATGACAGGTCTTACCTCCTGTACCTTTGGTCAGATTTGCACTCCAGTGAGCAAATGAAGTTAGCAGCAGTGGAAGTCAAAGCTGCAGTTGAATTTCATGAAGATCTCTTTTGGGTTTATGGAGTCTTTCCCCCCCCTTTTGGCATTCTGATTCTATTTCCAACAAGGATGTTCAGGCGTGATTGTTTGGCTGGACCAGGACATACAGTAACACCATCAAAAGTACTGACACATTGTGGATTGATGTTTGTCAATGCAGCAATCTGCGGAATGGTGCTGGATTTTGAATGAAAGCAGCCCAAGGCACACTCCATCCTGCTCTAGCCTGTCTGCTCTCTCTGTCTCCGCAGGCATCTTTGGTCTGGGAGCCTCGGCACACCTCAGGGGTATGACAAGGTGCCCGTGTTTTGATGTGAGGGCAGGATAGACGCCACTACTTTGCATCGGGATTGATATCAGTCTGTACATTGTTTTTAGGAAATCATTGCATATTATATATTTAAAGAAAATAGGAGAGAGGGTGTGTGTAGTGTGTGCGTGCATTTGCATGCATATGCATGCATGCAAAATGCAGTAGCTTTGCTACTCTGGCTACTTTGTGTCTGATTGCATTGCGGACAGCATGAGTTTAAAGCCGTGTGCAGTCTGTCAATGCAAGCTGGTGAGCTGGCACAGTATGAATATGACTAATAGCTGAGTGTATAATATAGCCAGAGATAGGGGGGATCTAGTTGGTTGTAAAACTACAACCCCAACTGTGAAGACAGAGAGTTTGTGTGTCACAGTCACGTGCCCTATTGAGATTCCCAGTGTGTGTGAATGTGTGTGTGTGTGTGTGTGTGTGTGTGTGTGTGTACCAGAGGGGCACATATATTCTTATATTGCAGAGGTGTATGGCATACATCTATGTCCTGGCAAACAGGTTTATACATGCATTTGTGTGAAGTCATTTTTCATGTTGGCAACTGACGGGTATTCTCCAATGTGTGCATGTGTGTGTGTGTGTGTGTGTGCATGTGTGTGTGTGTGTGTGTGTGTGTGTGTGTGTGTGTCTTGGAGGAGTGGAAGTGAGTTGTCTGTCTGTATTTTTACTTCTAAACGTTTCTGCTGCCTGGTCTGCTGCCTATCTTGTATTGTTACTGAAGGTTGAATTTGTGTCTTTATATGTATGTGTGTGTGTGTGTGTGTGTGTGTTTGTGTGTGTGTGTGTGTCTGTCTGTGCTCGTTGGTCTCATGCTGGGAGGCTATGCTTGCTCTGCACACAGCTCTTTGTATGTGTGCTCTCCTCTGCTCTGTTTGGATTGGTTTTTCTGTGTGCCCTTGTTGCTTTTGTGCGTGCGAGTGTGTGTACGACTGTTTGCAGTGGCTTTTGTGTGCGTGTGTAGATGCGTTTGTGTGCGCAGCTCTGAGAGCGCTTGTGTGCACGTGTGTGTGCCCCTTAGTGGTTTTTGTGTGTGAGCGTTGGTGTGTGCTTTGCTGCTCCCCTTTCCACCCCCCTCCACACACCCTCTCCCTCTTTCTGTTTCTCTTCCTCTCCTTCCAGAATAGAGGGGCCATCAATCAGAGGCAAGGGGGGTAGAGGGAGGGAGGGAGGCAGGGGAGGAGGAGGAGGAGGAGAGGAGTTGGCTCGGTGCCAGGGAAGAGGAGCTGGCTCGCTGCCCGGAGGAGGGAGGGAGGGAGAGAGAGAAGGCGGAGAGAGGAAAACAAGACTGAGCAAGAAAAGAAAAGAGAGGGAGGGTGGAGGGAGATTCTGGAGGAGAAGCAGGGCAGGGAGATAGAAGAAGAAGGAGAAAGAAATGAGAGAGAATGAGAAAGAGGGCAGGGAGGGAGAGCAAAAGAGCAAGGCCAAGTGCACTGAGGGAAAACAGAAAGAGGACAGAGAGATACTGTGGAAGTGGAGGGAGAAAAGCCCAGAGAGAGAAGAAGGCTGATTTGGTGGAGGGGAAGAGGAGGAGGAGGAGGTGTGGGGCTTGAAAGAGAGGAAGCAGGAATGGCTGAACAGCCTTGTGTCCGCAACCCCAATCAGTGGGTGATTAGTGCGTCACTGGCTACAAATATTTATCTTAAACTGCTCACAGAGGGGAGAGCGGTCCAATTAGGAAGCAGGGGACGGGTTGTGTTTGTGTGTCCGTGACACGTTCACGGCCTCTGACTCCCGGGAAACAGACGAGGGCGTCCGCAGCCATCGCACAAGCTGTGAGGCGCTGTATAGGATGACTTTTTGATTAATGTGAATATGTAAGTAACTACTACACTTGTCAGTGAAGACGCAAGTAGGAGGATGATTCATATTTTAAGTGTTTGAAATCTCTGTTTAAGGATTACATTCAATATGAAGTTGGATTTTCTTCTTGATTATTGGTATAAAATGTCAGAAAATAGTGGAACGTAATTCACCTAATTTCCTAAAGCTTCAGCTGATGTTGTCAAACTCCCAAATATTCAGATTAATATCATATGGCATGAAGTGAATCAGCACCTACTCATAATGTAGGAGTTTATGTAGGAAATTGTGAATAAGTGAAGTGAAGAAATCATTTTGGACACACGCACAGTTACTCACACTGAATACATTTTAATTATATATTTATCCGGTCAACATAGAGTGCAACAATGGAATAAACCTTAATGTCGGGTTGGTCATATTGTGAGCAACTAGTCATGGGAAGTGTAAAGGTCAGCACTCTTCCTCTCACCCCAAAGAGCATTTCGTACAACTTTCTTCCTGGAGTTAAAGTTGACCGAGCACACATCCTTTTTTTTCTCCCCCCGTCGGCATCATCATCACATTCTCTCGTTGCCAGTTACGACCTGAGCCCTCTGTTGTTGGAGGTTAAGTGCTTTGCTCGGCCGTCGCCCAAACTACCTCCGAAGATTCAAACCAGCAACTATTCGGCTAACGACCTAGAGCGGGGCGCTGGGAATAGAGTGGCGAAGTCCCGCCTTTCTATTTACGATACGTGGGACCTCAACATGAATTTCTGATGCACGTATTCCGAAATTATTTTCTGGTCCCGTTTGAATTGTGCCATGAATTTCACATGTTGTTTGTGGTTTTTAAAGATAAATTTTAATGGAAAAAAAACTATGATTTATGGCGAAGAAGTTTGATAATGGTAGGTTTTGTGAGCTACAGATCGTCGCTGCCCTCGGCGTGAACGATATCCGTCAGTTTGAGCCAGAGATTCCTCGTCTTCTCATTGAGAAGCGAAAGTAGAGCTGTTTTCTCTACAGCCTTAAACTCAACAATCGCACAATAAACGCTCAAACTCTTGACGTGAGAAATTATCATTTAAATCCACAAACAACATATTTCTAATTCAGGGCATATAATAACGACTGGGACCAGCAAATAATTATTTTAGCTGCATTGAGACCCATACATTTTTTACGATCTCAGAGCTCCAATGGGAGTCTCGCGGAAGGGGCGGGGCTTCACCACTCTATGGAAATAGAATGGGAGCTCTTAGGGATGGCAAAGTTTTTTAGTTGAGAGCAATTAGAGTGAGTAGGGGAGTGGGGTATCTATCTCACACACACACACACACACACACACACACACACACACACACACATCCCCCCCGTAAGCTGGCTCCCTCAGCCGTAGTGGGACTCAGAGGCTGGCACAGCTGGCAGTGACCGAGCACACTGGGCACCGTCTCCCTCCTCCCGTGCCAATCGCAGCCCACGCTCGTCGCATTCAAACTCACCGAGTTTTATTGGCAAGATGAACGCGGTCACTGTTGCTCGCCATCATGCTGGGAGCCCAAATACAATGCTGATCTTTCACAGAGACGTGGCTTCCCCAACGCCTCAGCTCCAGTTCACTTCAGAGTCACGACTGGAGGAAAAAAAAAAAAAGAAAAACGCAGGCTTGTCAATTCATCCCTCCTTTTGAGCATCGTCTTGATTATTATATATCTTTTTTACCTCTTACCAGCCCGCCAATATGCTACAGTTGCACAACACGGGACACCTTGTCATTTCAAGCATTTGAAAGAAAATAGTTCTGGGGCAGATCTTCCAATTCCTCTAAAACAAGCTTTGTCACCATCCGTCTGTGATGGCTTACTTTGCGAGTGAGTGTGATTATTTTCTTTTCTCGTACACCTCATCTGCCCACCTACCTCGTCTATTTCTATTTCAGTTAGTCATTTTCTACATTTCCTCAAATGCCTTTTGACAGCCTTCACGGAACGGGCGGGAGCGTCTAGCATATTCGCTGTGGGTTAAACGTGTGGGCGGAGGGAGAGAGAGAGAGAGCGGCAGCGTGATTGCAAAGTAAGTGCAGGAGAATGAGTTTTTCCAGTCAAGAAATATTTTTTGAATTACGGCCTCTTACGTAAAGCACAACTCTTGTCTCTGAATTGCTTTGTGGACTAATGAGCTGAATGTCGGCGCGTGGAAATTGCTTCCTTGTGTTGCAAATGTGACCTTTTACTTTGCATGTTTTAAACTTGCAACCATGATGAACTGTTGGAGGTTTCTCAACATGATGTCACATCATCTACGGCAGGCACAGTTATTGCAGAAGTAATACATTTCCAAAACCACACGACAACAGCTGGGAAATCCAGTCCCCCGGGTCTTAGCACAAACTACAACCTGCTGATACTTACTGTATTTAAGCCATTTTCTTTGTTCCCCGCAGTTCAAATAGTGTTCTCGTTGTTTCCCCTTCATATTACTCAGTGTTTTGGCTTCCATGTACTTGTGCAAGTGCTGGAATTTCTCATTTCAATACAATATGTTGAGAAATATCGATGCAATACGATTTTCTATCCCACAGCGAAAGATTGATGGATTGAGGGCGTAAGATTTTAGATTTCTTATTAAAGAAAATAAATAGCTGTGTGTGTGTGTGTGTGTGTGTGTGTGTGTTAGGAGAGAGAGGGCAGATGGTATCTGTATATTGATAAACTGGAAAATGAGTACTGAAACCTTTTCAAATGTTCGACATTGGATTTGTATCGAGCGCAGAGATTTTAATGGGAATACGCTTTCTATCTTTCCATTGCAGGGCTGTTAAAATGTTAATAACTACGTACGTGTATTTATTTTGTATGAAATGCTATTTCCGTATTTCTACTACTCATAAAACCTCACAGGGGTCACACAGTCTTCGTTTTTGCCTTTCATTGCTTGATATGTTTTTTTTTTTGCTTTAATTTTGCTGTAAGAAGCCAGCTGATACTACAAGGCCTGCATACACAGTTACAGCCAACTTTTCTTCTCCTTTTAACACGATCTACATGGAGGGAACAGTTGATTTTAAATACGTTTTAGAATCCAACACTTATTGAACACCTGGAACCAAACGGCTGCTCGTTTGCAGGATGCTGAAGTTTCAGAGATCTTCTGCTGTATGTTGCTTTTTTTCTTTAAGTGATCATTTAAAATCAGTACAGTTCGATTTGTGTGTTACAGAATCAACCATGCTGATCAGTCAACATAGAAGATATGCCCATATAAGGGACAGCCAGTCAAATGAACGCTTGAACAGTAATGGAAAATGACACATTTGCTGTACATTGTCCTGTTTATTCATGGCTACTCACTGAAGAGATCAATAATTTGACAGACAATTGGGTATTCAAGAAAGCTAAGTGGTATAGATGTTGGTATTTTAGATTTTGGATTGGTCTTTTATTGATAAATATGTGTGTAACCTCATTATGTCATCGAGCTGACGGGTTGACAGGAAACTCCTATTTCCATTCCTCCATCTATTTGTCTGTTTTAGAGAATTATTACATTTCAATGAAAAGCTTTTCTTTGTCTCTTACCTACATTTTTATCTCCGTTTAACTTAAAGCCTCTGTCTCTCTCTCTCTCTCTCTCTCTCTCTCACTGTCCCAGTGCCAGTTGGCAGCATATCTGCCCTCAGGTGTTTATTGACCGGCCCCCTCTCTTCCTTTATATCTACCCATCCGTTCATCCCTCCGTCCGTTCATCCCTCCGTCCGGCCGGTCTTTGCCAGTCCTCCCTGGTGGCTGGGCTTTGGCAGGGCCGTGGAATGAGACTGTGCCGTGTTGTTTCTGACACCTGGCCTAGCTCGTACCGCTTCAGCCCAGTTCACTTTCACTCTATTGTAAACCCTTAAGAACTACCTAGAGAAGCATGGACGTGGAAGCTCATCCTAAAATGTCTTTAAACTGCATCCATAAGCTTGTTTTTTAACTGATACTGTATTACGCAAACATAATTCAACAATTCAGCAATATCAGAAATATAATTAGTCACTGGGAAATCCATTGATCAATTAAATAATCACTTCAGAGTAAATTAAATTTGGCTGTGATAACATTTTCGGTGTTGAGGCCATGCAAAGTGACTCATTTTCTTCTGTTGTAACTAAGAATAACTCTAATTTTTAATTAAAAACTGCATTTTTTTTGTTGTTGCTCTGAATGTTTTGAATGCATCCACAAATGATTTGTAGTGTTTGTTTTGCCACTTTGTCATTAATTAATTTCCGTTATGCTTCCAATCAAAGTTAGTTAGTTATTGTACGTTTACAGTAAATGAAAGCAGCTTCATGGACCAACCGTGATGGTTGGGTTGCAGAGGTATAACTGAGAGGAGGACAGTTGTGTCAGAATAGACGGTATATTTAGGTGAAAGAGAGTGAAAGTCCAACAGACACACAAAAGAGATGAAACCAGCAGCATAACATCATAATAATAAATAAATGTTTTGAGAACTGTCTTCTTAGGGCATCGCTGTTCCTTTCCCTTGCTGTCACATTCCTCTTTATGGTCAGCACACATGTACAATACAGGCATATCACACACACACACACACACACACACACACACACACGTATACACTGACACATGTATGATGTGATAAGACTGTAACTGTCCTTGGAAGAGAGCTGGGTGTCTGGTGATAGGCAGTGAATGAAGTCACGATGAGACTGGATGTAACTGACAGGGTGTGTGTGTGTGTGTGTGTGTGTGTGTCAGTGTGTGTCAGTGTGTGTGTCAGTGTGTGTGTGTGTAAGCCTTTGCATGATGCTGTATACAGCCCTGTCAGTACATTGCCCTCCATCAGCTCTTTGCTGTCTTTCTCTCCGGTATCTTCAAGAGCCAGAAACATGTATTTGTGGGGAGGAAGAGGAAGGGATACAGAGAGAGAGAGAGGAAGGTAGAGAAAGCAAAACAGATATAGGGAGGAAACAACAAGTTTTCTTAAAAAAAGTAACAAAGACCGGGAGGGAAAAGAGAAGTGACGGCTGCTGAGAGAAAGGAGGAGAGGATTAATTCAAATAGAGAGAGAAATGGAATAATATGGAAAAAGAAAAAGATGGGAGAAAATGAGACAAAGTGAGCAACGGAGGGGGAGGTGGGGGGGGGGGGGGAGGAAGAGGATGAATAGGGTAATAATGGCTCAGTGTGAGAGCTGTTTTAGAAAAAGAGAGAACGGCTGAGTGAAGAAGAGAACAAAATGAGGCTGAGGGCACTCAGACAGATAGAATTAGACACACCGCAGAGGTTCAGTGTGTGTGTCCGTGTGGGTGTGTGTGTGTGTGTGTGTGTGTGTGTGTGACACAGAGAGAGGGTGTGTGCTTATGTTTTTATGTCTCCATGTGTGCAGGCAGCTGTGTTCTGCGGATGGTTACTAGATTTGCCGTGTGTTCGTGTGCATATATGTGTGTGTGTGTGTGTGTGTGTGTGAGTTGTCGTCTATGTGCATATGTGTGTTTGGCGGTAAGAAAGAGTATTTCTATGGCTTTTATGAGTTTTAGGGAACAGGCGGAGGTAATGGCACTGGGCAGCCGGCTGTGACAGTTGGAGAGCCTCAGAGAGGAATTCCTGGAGGTTTTCTGCTTATGGTGAATGTATTCGCTCAGGTGTTTATGTGCGTTTGAGGAAGGCGTAAGAGTTTGTGAGGCCGAGCTAAATGAGAGTGCGATGGTGCTAAAAGACCGGATGATGACTGGCGCTCTAACGCCGCCTCCATCCTTCCACCTCCGCCGCTCGCCTCGCACGTTTCCCGTCTCCGACTTGTCACCGAACAGAACTCCTCGCTGATTAGGAGGATGTTTTAATACGGCAAGCAGAGGCTTAATGCCCTGTAAAAGTGTATCATATGCTGTGTTGATTGTGTACTTATTGTCTTACAGTATGCAACATGATCGTATATCCTTTTCCCTCTCCCCTTCTGTCTCTCTCATTCCTCTCTCTTCCCATCACAGGCGGAGATTGTCAAGCGTCTCAGTGCCATCTGCGCCCAGATCATCCCTTTCCTCTCTCAAGAAGTGAGTGTCACCGCTGCCAGACACACTTACAGATAAACACAGAATATCCACACACATAATCAGATGATTATTCACCCCCCGAGGCCTATAGCACGTTTTATTTGCATTCAGAACAATTAATAAACCAGAATATTACGTTCTCAGGCTTTTACTTTGAAAGAAAATAGGTAAACCCCTAGTTTCCTTTTCACAACAATGAGAGTTTTATTATGAACATAATGGGAGCAGGTTAGAAAACGGTTACATTATATTGTTTTTGTGTCAGTTATGCAGCAGTTGTTGCTACTTTCTCATCTAAATGTGGAAGTTTGTTCGCTTCCATAGTGACATTGTATAAAGGGCACACATTTCCCTCCATTTTCACCTGAAGTATGAAGAGTCAAAACTGTAGGAATGAGAGCTAAAGTTAGAAAGTACTTTTTTTGAAAAAATTCTTAACCTCCTCTCCTGTTGGATAAGGAATGTCCCATAAGCTTCAAAGAAAGATGAATATCTAAAAATACACTTGAAAGGGTTTTGAATGTTGAATACCTGAATGGAAATATGTGGAACATTTTCAAATTTGAACTATGATGATAAAATTATTTGAAAAATGTTGAATATTTCTGAAAGTATTATAATTATGAGTGAGAACTTTTTGACGTTTGAATGAAGTTTCTACGCTGAAAAATGTGTTAGATGTCAAAAAAGTACTGATCTGGTACAGATACGCTTTCTATTACTTCATTAGGATCAACACAGCGTTTCTATTTTGAAAAAAAGATCACAGCTGACGATCAGCTGGTCTTTGAGGCACTAAAAATGTCGTGTAAACACAGTGTAAACTTGCTGTCAGCTGCATATGTGCCTCACATGTGGTCCTGTGGTTTTCCTCAGAACCAAGCAAGAGGTACTGATACACAAAAATACAGATCTGTTTATCCTGGAGAGACAACTACAGAGAGCATTTCATGAAGAGGGCTCTCTGGTTTAAGAGTAATACATCACACTGCGTATCGTTTTCTTAACATTTAGATCCCATTATCTTCAAATTAAATACAGTCGTTCATTTGTAAATCAACAGCATCGTCACCATTCCTGTGTTTGGCCTCCGTTAATTACTTCTCGAAGCTTAATGCAACCTAAAGACGAGCGCAGTTATTAAGATTAAATATGTTGTGTTGTCGCTCCGACTGCATGTGTGTGTGTGTGTGTGTGTGTGTGTGTGTGCGTGTGTATGTGTGTGCTGGTTGTGTGGATTCGAGTACAAACCTGCCGCACACACACTTCTTTTTGTCTGAGATTGTGAGAGTGTGCACTGATGTGTGCTCCCTGGAGACAGGAAGGTCACAGGGCTGTCAGTTTGATCAATATTGACTGTGTGTGTGTGTGTGTGTGTGTGTGTGTGTGTGTGAGCACACATGCATATTTGCTTTTGCGAGACTGATTACATTCAGTTCTGTATTTTGTGTAAACAAAACTGAGATTTTTGTTAGTGTGGCTTTGAGTGTGTGTGTGTGTGTGTGTGTGTGTGTGTGTGTGTCAGTGTTTGCGGTGTGTGAATGCATGGTTGCCCAATCCAGATATTTATATTTATACACCCTGAACAAGCAGAGTTTGGTTGTTTTTACATCTTTTTCTCAAGTTTGCTAATAATTCCTCCTGTGAATATTAACAGTACATGTAATATTCTATTTACTGCAGCATGGATAATAACGCAGTGCAATCCTTCCTTTCTTTTCTGTGGCATTGAATGTGTGTTTATTTGCTGTGTGTGTGTGTGTGTGTGTGTGTAGCACCAGCAACAGGTGGTCCAAGCCGTGGAGAGGGCCAAGCAGGTCACTATGGCTGAACTCAACGCCATTATCGGGGTGAGTCACCTCCATCCATCTCGACAACACGAACACACACCCACGCAAACACACACACACACACACACGCTCACCGAGCACCGACGTGACTGATGAGACTCAGCTGATTGAATTCTTCCACCGCTGCTGTGTGAGTCAGGCCGGTGTTATTTTACTAGCCAACGCTGGGGTGGGAGCTTTGAATCGAAACAATTTGTCAAAAAAAGTGTATTTCTAAATGAAAATTAGCCGTTAAATAATGACTTTTTGATGTATCTCTATCTAAGAGGGCCAATCCGTTAGAATCACATGTTATCATCATCGAAAGTGTGTCTGTTGTGCAGAGCCCAATGAATTGTTTATGGCAGAGAATTAGATGTTGCATCCTGTACTGTTATGAATCACTGCTTCCTGTAAAATAGCCGGGGTGCGGTGATTTTTTTTTTTTTAAAGCTCCCGGCTGATATATGATTATAAAGAAATATATGAGGGGTGAACATGGTAGTGTTTCCTCATCTCTTATGTGGGCGCTCTCTTCTCAAATATGATTAGGGATAGAATGCGCTCAGTGATTGTTATGAGATCAGTCAGCTCTCGTTTATCACATTACCGTCTACTTACTTTACAACAACCGTGGGTGTACACTGCTTTAATTACAAATCAGTATACGGTTATGTTTCCGTTAGACGCTCTCTCTGGACAGGACGTACAGCTAACGAACACACTGTACTGCACATGAGGTAACGAGATACTTACTCTCCTCTTTGTGTTATTGAAATTCTCTTCGTATTTTGAAAAACGACAAAAGAAAACGGATTTATATTTGGAACATGTTTGATATTGGTGATGTCTTTTCCCCCCAAAACTAAGAAAATTGAGACATTAGAGATAAAGGATGGGCACCTGCACATGATCACCTGACCAAAACCATCACATGTACCCGGGCTTGTCTGCACATACGTGTCTTAACGTGAACACACACACTCAGCGATGCCTTCGAGTGTCCTCGTAGACGGGGCTTTCCAGAGCTCGTCGGCTTGATCACATTACCGTCTCCTTAAAGCCGTTTGTTCCTCCCGGCTCTACAAACGCTGTTGTCTCTCAGCTGAATGTGTGTCGAACACACCGGCTCGACAAAACAACACACACACACAAAAAACCACATCGTAACGCTCCCCTCGGGATAATAGCCTTTCTTTATCTGTAGCTGCTCCTTTGCTCCCTTTACTCGCTCTATCCTCCATCATGCTCTTTTCCCGTTCACTTTCTTTTGTAATCTTTTATCATTCTCTTCCTCCCACTACGGCCTCATTTCTCCTCTCCCATTGTTTTTAGGGCTATGTCTTATCTTTTGCTTTCTCCGCTGCAACCCTCCCTCTTCCTGTGCTCATTTGCCCTCTTCGCCCTATCTTCTCCTCCTCCTGTTCATCTAATTCTCCTTCACTTTTCCGCTGCCTCCTGCCGTGATTTTCCTCTGTTCCACTTCCTCCCCATCATTTACTCTCTGGCTCAAACATTTTCTTCCCTCTCTTTTACCTCCCCTATGTTTTCCCCTGGTCTCTTTCTCAATTATCCTCTCCCCGCCTTTTCCTTCATAATAAAATGCATTCATCCCCTCACTCTTTTCACCACCTCTCCTTCTTTTGTTTCACTCTCCACCTCCTCCTCCTCCTCCTCTGTGTATCCCAACCATTATATTTTCGTCTCCCCGTCTTTCCTTTTTGTCTCTCTCGTCCTTGACGTCCATCTTTCTCACCTTTTTGATCCACTAATGTCTTTAACATCCTCTCTTCCTTCATCTTATTTTCCTCTCTAGCTGTTGAGCTCTCCGTGTGGATTTGATGTCATTCACCTTCTCCCTTTCTCCTTTCACACAACCCCCACTTCCCCAAACTTTTCCCTCCTTCTTTGTTCTCTGCACTTTCTTATGCTCATTTTCGATCCGTGTCTTCTTTTTCTAACCACCCACCTCTCTCGTATGACACCACCCCTTCCCCCGCTCCCTCACTTTCCCTGTGGCCACAGCAGCAGCAGCTCCAGCACCTGTCTCACCACGCCCCCGGCATCCCTCTGACGCCACACCCATCAGGTCTGTCCCTGGGGGCGGGGGGCTCGGGGCTTCTTGCACTGACTGGGGCCCTGGGAGTCTCGGCCCACCTTGCCTCCAAAGATGAGCGCAATCACCTCGATCCTGAACATCTCAGAGGTAAAGAGCTGCACACTTTTAGTGCTTCATTTTGTCTCCAAAAAAAGACATTTTAACGTTTTGGGAAGCCGGGGGAGGAAGACTCTCTACATTTACACATTTACATGCAACCTACTGATGAAATCAGATGTATAGCTAACAATAATAATGATAATAATAATTATATATAATAAAAAAAACTTGAAAACTGAACAAAATCTGATTTTTAGCCTGACATCGCCACACCAGATTGTACATTTTCCATTTCCAAAGGGTGTTATCAACGGGTATAGATCCAAATCCCTCTAAACACAAGTGGATAGACCTACAACCAATTAGAGGAATGAAATGTGACGTAGCACTGAGCAATGGAAAGATGTAAACACACTGCAGTGTAAGGAGATAAGCTGCGGTGGTGATTCTTTATTTATTTTTTGTTCAAAGAGAAAAAGGACGAGACACATCTGCCAGAGCAAATAAGACATGAGCTTGCAGATTCCTAGTAAGACGTTTGAGCTCTAAAGTTAAGTACATTGTAGGTACAGTACTGCAAAACTGTGTAGTTGCTGTTGTTTCAGGTCGGAGTACACAAAAGGCTTCATCATGGAAAATCAATTCCACTATTGAACGTGTTGAGAAGATGTTTAACAAGTTCAATATCCAGCTTGCAACCATCAGATATCACACATCAGAGATCTTTTTCTTCATCAAATGTTTGTGTCTCTGCACGTATATTCAATAAAGTTTATTTCTGTACTAGAATGGGCACAAATCCACAGAATAAAAACACATCTTTGTTTTGTCTTTTTTCATTTTAGACTTAAATTCATAAGCCATACCATACATTGCTTGTGAGGCATCTTTTTGCGTAATCTGCACCGCCGAGTCACCTTCTGGACTGAGTTTGAACTTCCTTGTTTAGTTTGCTGTCATAATATGGACAGACGTATTCATTGCACTTACGCGTGAACGCAGCAGAAAACACTTTCTCTCAATGAACTTTCCTTCACCCCGATAGAATATCTTATCCGTGCACTCCGTTTCAGGCACGGAGCCAAGACACTTTCTCATGAATAAACTGAGAGCTAGAAAGAGGAGAGGAGAAAAAAAAGGGGGGAGGATTGAGAGTAGAATGTGGAAAGAGATAGAGAGATCAATGTGTTCGTATTGGCGTGCTAAGCATCCGTGCGAGAGCTTAGCCATGTCTGCAGCTGTGTGCGTTTTCTGTCCTTACATACGAGAGGGAAGAATGAGTGAAAAGATAGCAAGCGATGAAAGAGGCAGCGAGGGGAAGACAGCGAGCTTTGTGTGGTTGCAAACAGAGAGGGGGGGGGGATAGAGAGGAGACTGGAATCAGGCACAATAGTGTGTCTGTATCTTTATTAGAGAGGAGTAGTGGTAGTAGTTCAGCCTAACCTTGGCTGACTGGGGGGACTGTTGTTGTTATTATCAAGACTGACGTCAAACTTTTCTCTTGTGTCCTCTTCACCCCTCTCTCCCTCCTTACCTTTCACCCCATCCCAGAGGGAGCACCCAGCAGGGTGAGTAGTCGTGTAAATGTGTGTGTTGTGTGCATCCACGTGTGTGTGTGTGTGTGTGTGTGTGTGTGACAGTGATAAACGTAGTGAAATGGAGACTGGACCTCGGCCAGGAGGAGCCAAGCTCGACTCGGAGGAGCGATCGACCTTGAGCTCCTCAAGGTTTTCTTTCATCACTCTAACGCTTGAGCTCAGCAGCGTTTTGCTTGTTCTGTTCTGGAAGAAAGTAACAAATTGAGCGGATGGATGAACAAGCGACTGTTTGTTTATCTGCGCCACAAAATGTTCTGGTAATCTACAAGATACCCGAGTGAAAGGATTAACACACCGCTGCCCACAACGATGCTGCCGGTGTGTCGAAACAAGCAGCTCTCTTACTTAATAATGTTTACTTGGGTGTACTGTGCATCCAATATATAAAATGTCAACCCCCCCCCCCCACCAGATATCACACCATGAGATCCTTTCGGAAAGGATCTCAACAGAACTTGCTCTTTTGTATCATTTGAAACCAGAGAAACATGTAGTTTTCACACTGATTTATATATTAATGTGACTTTTTAAAGGGAAGAACACGCTAGACAGAACAAATTGACTTTGTCAGGGTTCAATATTACAGACAGTGTGGTCAACAGTCGATACCCAAAGCCGCAGGTATCGGGTATCGGGACTGAAAAAGTCGGTGCATCCCCAGCTGTGACCATACGGTGACTCAGGTCACCATAACCGAAGGGTTTAAAGAAAAACGAAATCCATCCTTAGAATGGTTGAGTGAATGCAAAATGCAGTGAAAGGTAAAAGTGTTCATGCACATATTTATGTCACTGTAGTTATTTAAGTCCCTGGAGAATAAACGTGGTGCTAGGGGTGGGTAAAAATGTCGATACGGCAATATATCACGATACTTTGCCGCCCAATACAATATCGATTTTTCAACTCCAAAGATCGATTTAAAAAAAAAAAAAAAAGATTCATGTTTAGAAGCGTTGTGAATGCAGTATCCTTTTTCATTTTATTTTCAATATTTATTCCAGTGAATTTCATGGGAATTAATAAAATGGAGAGGCTGTTTTCATCTTTATTTATATCGCAATATCGTGATACGTAGCGTATTGTGACCAAAGTATCGTGATACGTATCGTATCGTGACCAAAGTATCGTGATACGTATCGCATTGTGACCAAAGTATCGTGATACGTATCGTATCGTGACCAAAGTATCGTGATACGTATCGCATTGTGACCAACGTGTCGTGATACGTATCGTATCGTGACCAAAGTATCGTGATACGTATCGTACCGTGACCAAAGTATCGTGATACGTATCGCATTGTGACCAACGTGTCGTGATACGTATCGTATCGTGACCGAAGTATCGTGATACGTATCGTATCGTGACCGAAGTATCGTGATACGTATCGTATCGTGAGGTTCTTGCCAATACTCAGCCCTACGCGTTGCAAATGGGATGATTGAAATTCGGTGGCTTTTTCCTATTTTCTCTTTGCTGCAGAATGCTCTGCTTTACGGAAACACTTGCTTACTGTACTGTCTGCAACGGACAGCTGGCCTTCATCAGTGTGACTGTTGATAACACGGAGAGAGGAGGGGGAGGGGGGGGGTCAAAGGGAGATGGAGAGTGAAATTGGAAAAGGAAAGAAACAGACTAAAGAGGGAGAAAATAAAAGACCGAGGAAAATAGGGAGGGAAAGGTTGTTGAAAAAAAAAAAATACCAGCGAGTCTTTGTTCTGGCTTTTATTGCGAAATGAAAATGATTTAAGAGCGCTACTGACTTAACTTTCCCTCCCTCTCTCTCTCCATCCGTTATGAAGCCCTTAGCATAATTTAATTGCTAAACACAATGCTGATTGTTAAGCACCAGGAAAATATTCCTCATATGACTTGAGGTTTGTGCTGAACTTAACCAAGCGTTACGGCGTTTGGAGAAGGAGGGGGGAGATGCATATCAATTGGCATTTATCAGAGAGGCCCGCACCAGTAAAACATGATGGAATTTTAAATGGAGGGGAAAAAAGGGACAGCGAGAGGAAGTCGGGAGGAGAGGGAAGAAGAAGGCGGAGGAGGAGGAGAAAGAAGAGAGGGAAGTTTGTTGAGCCTCACTGAGGTCCATCGTGTGGTTTCTCCTCGCCCCTTGTTCGGCGCTCCTTCCTGTCGGCCCCGTGGGCTCCTTCCTGTGTGACTCATTGGTGTGTTAAACCCTCACTGTTCTTGTCCTCCCCACAGGGGGACCAGAGAATGACAAGTGGCCCTCACTGAACCCCTGCCCCCCCCAACACACACACAAAAAAAAACAACACAATGCTTTGATCGGCTTTCCCGAGCAGCGAGCGCCGAGGCCCGGGCCGAGTTGTAAATATGCCTTCACAGCTTTATCGCCCAATAATGAGAGTCGTATTTTACACGAGGGCCGGTGTGTCGAGGGGAGCGCACTAATTAGCTTCATACGTTGTCTCGTGTGCTTCTATGGCTACGTGTTAACCCGTGCTTACGTCTGCTGTTCTTGTGTGTGTGTGTGTGTGTGTGTGTGTATTGTGATATTTGTGTAACTACTCAGCATGCTTTTCCTTATTTACCTGAGCTTCAATCTACAGAGACCTGTACGTCCACAGGTGTGTTTTTGTTTTTAATCATCATTAAAAACATCTCCTCGATGTCCGTGGTAGTAATCCGTCAGCGTTGTTTTTTTTTCTTCAGAGCAAGTCGGTGTCATCGACAGACAGCCAGCCCAACGAGGAGCGCCAGGGCCCGTCGGGAGGTTACTCCTCCTCGCAGGGAGGAGCTGAAGCAAAGAGGAGGCGTTGTGACGACAAGGAGCCGCTACCGCCGCACTCCTATGTATGTGTTTGTGTATGTTCTCATCCTAATTCCAGCTTTCCACGGACAAACTGAGTAGTTGCAGCAGCACAGGGAGAAAGAAGAAATGACTTGTAAATAAGCAATAAACATCCATCCATCCATTTTCTACCGCTTATCCTGTATTCAGGGTCGCGGGGGGGCTGGAGCCGATCCCAGCTGTCATTGGGTGAAGGCAGGGTACACCCTGGACAGGACGCCAGGCTATCACAGGGCTAACATGTAGAGACAAGACAACCATTCCCACTCACATTCACACCTACGGGACATTTAGAGTCATCAATGAACCTATCCCCATCCTGCATGTCTTTGGACTGTGGGAGGAAGCCGGAGAACCCGGAGAGAACCCACGCTTACAAGGGGAGAACATGCAAACTCCACACAGAAGGAAGCAGAACCCGACAGCAATAAACATGCAGCAAAGAATTCATATTCAATCCGATCAGTGTGCTGTATAATGCATCATTTCTACAAGATATTTGAAAGAAAAGCCACATATTCAAACCAGTAACAAAAGTGCATGTGTGGGTGTGTGTGTGTAAGACATCACCTGTGGCCTAGTGTAGGCCACACATGGGTCAGGGGCCCAGGGCCAATCAAGAGTCATGTTTGGTTTGGATGAGCCCAACGGGGACAATGGGGGAGCCAGAAGGGAGACGGCCGAGGCGAGATAGCTGTAATGAATTAGACGGCTGTGTGTTTGTAGTCTGGAGGATTGATTGACACTGGGAGTCTGTCTGCGAGACGGCCTCCAGCGAAATCAGTTAGGTATCAACAACAACAGTCCAAATATTACCATGAGCTCAGAGCGAGAACGAGCACCGACAGTTTCCACTCCTCTTTTCTGTCTGTCGAGACACATTACAGCTCCCATTTCTCTCCGTTTGCCTTTTTTGCTCTTCTGCATCACTCTCTTTTATCACACTCCTCTCAATTTCTCCACTTTTTTTTCCCTCTCTCACTCTCTCTGACTTGTCTTTTCATTTTTTCTTTTTTATTCCATCTCATTTCAAATGTTCTGCTTTTTTCCCCCAGTCCCTCTCACTCGCTCGCTGTGTTTTTGTTCTAGGAATAGGCTTTAGAAATAGCCCTGTTTTTGGCTCGGTATAATTAGGTGCTGATGTCACTCCACACTGATGTCAATAGGAATATCAGGCCATGATCACATCAAAGAGCTGTTGCCATGGCGACTAAGTGCCATCGTTCTCACCCCAGGAAAAAAGGGAGAGCTATAGTAGAGAGAGAGAGGTGGCGAGGCGAAGAGCGAAAATGTACCGTGGATGGGGAAAGAGCAACAGTTTGTGTGTGTGTGTGTGTGTGTGTGTGTGTGTGTGTGTGTGTGTGTGTGTGATGAGAGAGGGAGATCGAAATCGTGTGAGAGAGATGTTTGGTGAGAATATAGTGTATCCAGTGTGTTTGTGTTAAATGTTGCATGGAGGACAGACGGGGAAAGGAAGCAAAGAGCATCCAGTGATATTGATATATGGATTCCTGTGTGTGCTCGTGTGTGTTTTTTGGTGCGTTTCCATCTTTATTATTAAAGTTCTCGACGTGAACGTACAGTCTGTGTCTGTGTGGGTGATAGAGAGACAGAGAGCAACCGGTGAAATAGCCGTCTTATCTTGGTGGATGTGAAGAAATTGGAGGATGTTTTACTTTTCTTATCTCTGCTTTGCTCCTCAGGACAGCGACGGAGACAAGAGTGAAGACAATCTCGTGGTGGACGTCTCCAATGAAGTAAGTTGTCCTTCTGTGAGTAAATTCATTGACTTCACTTTGTGAAGAAGTGGCAGCAGTTTTCTTTTTTTACAGCCCGTCACCGTGTTGACTGTCATCAGCCTCGTTTCCAGCTGCAGTGAAAAGAAATGTGAGAAATAAGCAACTTCAAATACATGTTAAAGTCCCAGTCGGCAAGTCCGGTGGATGGAGGGCACTCTGTCAGATTTTGAATGTTTACAACTCTCACGCTCCTCCCCCACGACCACCGAGCTCCTCCCCCACGACCACCGAGCTCCTCCCCCTCGTCTTCCTGCCCTTTGAAATCCCTTAGATCACGCCACCTTTGAAACGCGGTCCGATGTTGACTCTGGTTTTATCACGGGCATCGTCGCCATCTTTCTTTTTTCCCTTCTTTTCCACCGGTGTTTTCTTCTCCTTGGTTGTTTTGGACCTCCTCGTTTGGGTTTTTAATGAGGAATTGGAAGCTTGTTGCTACTTCCCTCCACCTCCCCCCTGTGATAGTGGAACGACCCGAGGGGGGAGGGGCTTTGTGTGCACGAACACAGCCCTGCCTGCTGATTGGACAGGATGATCCGGGTGCTGACGATCTTTATAAAACAAACAACAGGCTCTACGTGCACGTAGAAGCACGCTTTTTCTTCTAAAACTGGATGATTTATGTTGTTCTATTGGAGCGTAGTGTCGGCTTCAGTGAATATGATCAAACACATGTTGCCGACTGGGACTTTAATGTTGCAGTGTTGGATTCACTGACAACTTTGCCAACTTAAAGAAAGGTGAGCCTTTATCCTACAGAAGCTCCCTGACACCATATTGCAGTAACGCATGAACCCGATGTCGGGAGCGACCGGCGTTCACTGTTCGTATACTTGGCACCACTTGGAATCCACCTCCGTCCTCTGCAGAGCCGTCTGTCGATAGTTCAACCTGACGTCTCACAGAAAGACATTTCACCAGCGCAACAATACATAATGGTTTTCTACTGACCTTAATGGAAAGATTCCACCTTCGCTGCCAATGTTCATCCACAATCTCTCCACTATGGGCAAATATTGAATTCACACACACTTCCTCGTTGTCTTTGAGCACGAGCTGTACGTCCGTGTTGCAGGAAATATCTATAGCCGTAAATTATTTTGAGATTTGAGAAGCTGGAATTTAGATTAGCCTCATTTTCTGATAATCAGTAAATCAAGTTATTATTTCAGCTCCACATTCACACACATCGTCTATCGTATCTAGGTGTGTGTGTGTGTGTTTGTGTGTGTGTGTGAGCCGGCATGTGTGTAGCTAGTTCAGCTTTCTGCTGCAGTTTCCTTGTAAATAGGAAGCGCTCCTATGTAAGCTCATTATCAGCCACCGCTGTTTGCATTCTCTTCTTGTGAACTGTCTGTACTCTGTCCACACACACACACACACACACACACACACAAATATTTGATCTGCCTATCTCTTCTCATCTACCTCTTCTGTTTATTTCTGTTCTCTTTCCAAACTCTTGAAGCCTCTGTTCTTCCATCTCTCCACTGTCTCTTTTCTTTTCACTCCTCCTTCTCTCACTCCGCCTCCTCCCCCCCCCCCCCCCCCCTTTTCCTCCTCCCTTCTGTCATTAGATAACTGCAGTTTGGTTCGTTTAATATATGCAAAGCCGTTTATGCCCCTGGAATATTTTAGTTCTTTAAATACTTCACGCAGTGTACCAAAATGTGTTTTATCTAAGCCCTCTGTATTTTGATATTGCACACAAAAGCAGAACCGGTCTCTTGTGTGATTTGGAAACTGGTACAAAAGCAGAAGGGAAAAGAAATGTGACAAATGTGGGTAATGGCAGAAAAAGGGAGGCAAAGTCTCTGGTGTGTGTGTGTGTGTGTGTGTGTGTAAGCACTTAAATGTCTGTGCTGATCACTGTGACCTAGTGAGAAATGCTTACTCCGGCACTCTGTTCTGGGGGAGGCAGCGCTGGCTCAACAGTGGCTCCAGTGATGAAAGCAGCTGTAACAGCAACATTATCTCCAGGTCCACACACGACACCGACAATCTCTACTGTTTCACTGGAACGTTCCCTGAGCTCTGAGTCCGTTTTACAAATCACAACACAGTGACACAGACTGAGGTCGTGTTATATCCACGAGGAAACATTCTCGCCTTAAGTAAGCGTATTCTGAATTTGTTTTTGTTTTTTTTACAAACTCTGCCCGGTTCAGCTTTTTCACACGCTGGCATACAGAAAAGCCAATAAGTGTTTGTTCAGGGCCATGCCAGGCCATGCCAGGCCATGCAGCGTTGCTTCAGGTACAGGTAAGACAATCAGTGCGGTCACATGGTAAGATCGTATTGGTTTTTCCAAGAAATACGTTGCCATTCGACGGAGGGGTCACTTAAAAAATCCCTGTTCACATGCCGTTGAATAAGTCCGGTAATGGTCAGTGACCTGGCTGACTCCGCTTCGCTAGATGGCGCTGTAGCCCTTTCCACGGTTACACAGTGTTAGAACTACTTCTGGTACACGGCTACTTAAAAACAATAACAAACGATCTGGCGGCATACAGACAGACAGACAGTCTCCTCGAAGCCATGGTATCGTTTGACTGTTCCGGCAACATTACTATTCATGACGGCGTCGGCGCTTCCTTCCACTTCCGGGTGAAATCCCCGGAGAAAATTCTGGCGCATGCGTAGGACACGAACACGATTCGATCTCGTTCACAAGGCGGCACGAGTCAGATAAACGACGACTCAAGCCAGGGGCTGCAACCGGCTTCAGAGATCCGATCCCTACACGTTTCATATCCCGTACACATGAATTTGATACGGTTCGGATGGGTTTAAGATGGTTTAAAGCTTGGTGTGAACGCAACGAATGGAATATCATCTAGGAATTCCAGTTGGAGTGATATCAGTCACCAAACACAGCACAGTGGTTTCTAACAATAGGAGTGACTTAACAGCAGTTATCATGGTGACAAAGATTGTGTGTTTGCTTTGCACCCAAAACAATTATGAAATGCTGAAAAGTGGAATTTAGCGCAGAAAGGAAAATGGAAGAACAAACCTGTTGGAGCAGAACTTTATATCATTTTCCAATCTCTGTCCGTCATTCAGGAGCCTAACTCTCCCGTGGGCAGCCCTCCTCACTCCCCCCACGGGAACGGCTTGGACCGGGCACCCACCCTAAGGAAAGAGCTCCCAGGCTCATCAAGCACAGGAGAGGCCCCTTCCACCCCAAACCCCCGCAGCCCCACCCCAGGGAAGTCCAAGGACCCCGCACAGGTACGACCTACATGGATGTCTAGAACAGAGACCAGTACCACAGAGACCAGTTCTTATCTTGTCACTGAGACTGTTCGGAAAGTGACGGATGAGCAATCTGATGGTTGACGTACTAAAGGAGGGCTTTAAGTGGGATAAGTGTCATACGTTAGTTCCTGTGACGGATCAGCCACGTGTTTTAATTGTTTTATTTGTTGTTTGACGTGCAGATGGATAAGTCCCAGTCTCCTCTGTCCAAGTCTGGGACCCCGTCCCCATCCCACCGCGAGGCACTTACTCCAGGAGCCCCAGGAGCTCCTGGTCCCAGCACCTCCTGCCTTCGCCTGGTCAGCAAAGCAGCATCCAGTGCAGACCCCCTTGGTGAGACCGCCCTGACTGAAAACAATAAGATTAGTTCACCGTTGATAAAGGAGCACAACATGACTCTCTCTACATAGATTAATCTGTTTAAATATGATTTTAAAGTTCAGCTCCTTGAATTAACTGTGAGGACCTGAATGGGAGTTCACCTCTGCCCTTCATGCCTCACATCCTCTTGCTCCTCGGTTTTTTTCCATGTCCTCACTTGTTTATCCTCTGACAGCCTTGTCATGCAGTGAAAGTTCAAACTAAAAATATGCCTCCGTGACTGAGATGAGCCCCCTCTGACCGAGCTTCACCGTAACCATTGTGCTCTTGAGCAAGCCTCCAAACTCCTAACAAATCCGGGTTTTATTGAAAAGAAGCAGATTTCCATTCTTCTCAGCCCCTCTGCGACTGTGTGTGTTGGTGGTTTCCCCTCTTTACTTCCACCCTTCACTCCCTCCTTCCTCTCTCCGTCCCTTCCCCAGCTCTCCGCAGTCCCATGTCTGTGCCCCCCGGTTCATACCCGGCTCATTTTGGCGTGGTGTCCCACGCAGGGTTGAACGGCGAGCTGGCCAGCCCGGGAGGTTTCGGCGGGGCTCTAACTCTCTCCCCGCAGATCAGCGCGGCGGCCAACGCCTACTCCCGAAGCCCCATGGTGAGTAAAGGCCAGGTTGTTCTTCTCTGCCAGGGATTGATTTATGGTTCGCCGTCAACTCGACCCCTCTGACTGTTTTAAAGCCGGATGAATGTGCTCCGTGGTGTCCGGGTCGTGTTGTGCATTCGTTATGTAATTACTTACTTTCTCTAATTGGCTTTGACGGAGAGCAAACTATAGTCTTCTTCATCAGTACTTTGATGGCCTGTAGGAGCCATCAATGTGTTTTGTTGATCACCACCTTGTAATTGTGCCCACCAGGTGGCGTATGACTCGCGGTCTCACCTGAGGGCGCCAGGGCTGTCCTCTTCTCTGCCTGGTTCCTCTGGTGGCAAGCCGTGAGTATTTACTCCCGTATTCTGGCTTTAAAACGGGATGTTCAGTATTTAAAGCCTTTTAATACCTAATAAATATATGCTTAATTTAGTATATTCCCCAGTTATTCAAGCAGGTAAACAGTTTTATTTTCTTTTGATTCAAAAAGAAAGAGTTAGACACAGTAGTAGTATTTACCCATGACTAACAAAGGTAGATGCAGGACTTCCAGGTATCCTTTTCCAACACGCCTGCATACGGTCCGCTCCGCTGCGCTGACTGACGAGTCGTGTTGCGTTTGTCATGTGCTGCAGAGTAATAATTCATTCTTGCGGTGCTAATTTGAAAATCATAAAACAGCTTTGGCTTCAACCCCGTGCAGTATTGATCGGCCATTAGCAATGCCACACGGACTCTCGTAATACAATCTGCCATTATGCATCCCGCCTCCAGCTGCAGTCGGCCAAGTGATTGCTAGAATTCAGGCAAATATTACAGAATTTCCACCTGTGCAGGTTGTTCATGAATTATGTATGTTTACATGACTTTTCTCAAGTCTCCTTTGCAGAACCTAATAGTCCAAAATGGTCTTTATTTTATTTCTGCTCCCTCCTCGTTTCAGCGCCTACTCGTTCCACGTGAGCGCCGACGGCCAGATGCAGCCGGTGCCCTTTCCCCCCGACGCCCTGCTGGGCCCGGGAATCCCTCGCCACGCCCGTCAGATTCACACCCTGAGCCACGGCGAGGTGGTGTGCGCCGTCACCATCAGCACCTCCACGCGCCACGTCTACACCGGAGGCAAGGGCTGCGTCAAGGTGTGGGACATCAGCCAGCCTGGAAGCAAGAGCCCCATGGCCCAGCTGGACTGTCTGGTGAGAAACCAGGGAGGAAGTGAAACTGGCACACACACGTTTTAAAAATAGACACGGTCACATGGTTACTTGTTGCTGACGTTGTTAAATATTAAGGCTGGGGATTCAGACGGTTCGGAGGTGCCCGAGCCTTGAACTCTGCAGCGGTCCACTACTGATGTTATCATCTGTCCCGTAAAGCCTCATCCACACAAACGTAACGGTCTTTTTATCTTGTCCAAACAGAACAGGGATAACTACATCCGATCCTGTAAAATCCTCCCAGACGGAAGGACCTTGATCGTCGGCGGGGAGGCCAGCACGCTGTCAATCTGGGATTTGGCCACGCCCACTCCTCGCATCAAGGCCGAGCTGACGTCGTCCGCCCCCGCCTGCTACGCCCTGGCCATCTCCCCCGACAACAAGGTCTGCTTCTCCTGCTGCAGCGACGGCAACATCGTCGTCTGGGACCTTCACAACCAGACGCTGGTCAGGTGAGAGGAGAGAGGGAGGAGAGAGGGAGGAGAGGACAGTGGAAGGAGAAAAAGAACATAAAAAAACGGTGCTTTACTTCCACAAATAGATCGCTGTCAGGAGGGAACGCGGGGGGGGGGGGGGGGGGGGGGGGAGGAAGGAAGGCGAGGGAGAGGAAGGCTGGAGGATGTGGAAATTATTCAGGAACTTCTTAAGAGAGGGAAGGAGATAAAACATGGAAGGAGAAAGAGGGAGGGGGGACTCAACTAAAACTAAGGTAAGGAGGGGGGGTAGCCATAGGGGATATGGATGGATTCTGGAAAGATAGGTGAAGGATGAATTGAGGGAGATGTGGTGGGGAGGAGAAAAGGGGGGAGGACAGGAGAGAAAGAAGAATCGGGTGAGGTCACGAGGTGCTACAGGGAGGAAAGTATCCAAATATATTTCATCTGGCAGCTCCAAGAAAAATAGAAGCAAAGGCACACAGGTCTTGTGTGTGTGTATGTGTGTGTGTTGACATGTGTGTGTGTGTGTGTGTGTGTGTGTGTGTGTGTGTGTGTCTCCCCCCTGCAGGCAGTTCCAGGGCCACACGGACGGAGCGAGCTGCATCGACATCTCCAACGACGGCACCAAACTGTGGACGGGAGGGCTGGACAACACGGTGCGCTGCTGGGACCTCCGAGAGGGACGGCAGCTGCAGCAGCACGACTTCACCTCGCAGGTACGCACACGCCGCCTTCACGTCTACGTCACGTTAAAAACACACACACACTCACACACACATCACACCAAACACAAACACACACGGTGACCTCACCTTCCAGGTGCATTTACACCGATACACACCAGCAGCAACAAGCACCAACATGTTTCCACCTTACAGGCGCCCTCACACACACACACACACACACACACACACACACACACCACACACACACACACACACACACACACACTCACATTGACTCCCCACTGCCACAACAGAGCTATAGCGCTGACCACCGTTGTCAGATGAGTTTCGATCCACCGTGTAATGACTTTCTCTCCATCCACCACTTCCCCCTCTCTCTTTCTATTCTCCCTCTTTCTCTCCCAATGTATTAATTCAATCTATATTTACCCCCTATCTCCGTTATTCCACCATCTTTCTTTTTCCCACTCTCACTCATCATCGTTTCCTTTCCCTTGATATCTTCCAATCCCTTAATTCCTTCATCCCCTCCCTCCATTGTCCTCTTCCTCTCATAAACCTTATCTTCTTTCTTCCCTCATCCCCCATCCCCTCTCATGCTCTCCTCCATTTCTGTTTTCATTTCTCCACCCTTGCTTCCTCTCTTCCATCGCCCCCTCCCCTCCCCCCCTTCCTCCTATCTTCATTTCGTTTTCTGCGTTCCTTTGATTCCTTCCTTCCGTGTCCGTCTCCAGATCTTCTCTCTGGGCTACTGTCCAACCGGCGAGTGGCTGGCTGTGGGAATGGAGAGCAGCAATGTGGAAGTCCTGCACGTCTCCAAACCTGACAAGTACCAGCTGCACCTCCACGAGAGCTGCGTTCTCTCCCTTAAGTTCGCCTACTGCGGTACGTGCACACACACACACACACACACACACAAACACACACACACACACACACTTGGATTTCCTTAATGTTTCTGGAATATTTGCAGAAACACTTATCACCACTCTCCACACTGTTGGCATGCAGCTTAAGGACAGTATATGGTTCCCTTTGACTGTGTTTAACGTGTGTGTGTCCGTGTTATCTTAGGTAAGTGGTTCGTGAGCACGGGAAAAGACAATCTGTTGAATGCGTGGAGGACGCCATACGGAGCGAGTATCTTCCAGGTGAGGGACGAGTGCAAAGCAATGAGGATGTTCACGCTCTGTGTGCATATACTTATTTGTATTTATAAATATGGATGAGTTTATTTGGGGCTGCAGAGTCATCTGTTAGTCAATGTGGATGGTGTTGTTTAAGCTATCTGCTCTCCCTGTCCCCACACACACACACACACACACACACACACACACACACACACACACACTCACACTGAGGCCTAGAGGCGATAGAAAGAAAAAAGGATCAGTGAAAGTGAATGATAAACATTTTTTTTATTTTTTTTAGTTCAGGTTTGTTGATTCATGGCGACTTGCAGAGGTTTTATCAGACTGTGCAGGCAGCCCCCACACACACACACACACACACACACAGAACAAATGTATAACGCCATCGTGTTCACAGCATTTGAGGAAACGTTGAAACATGAATATGCAGGGATGCAATATTTTTAGCTGAGCAAGTTCATCTGGGTGTGAATGGAAATAGCAAGGGGGGAGAAGAAGGTACATTTAAGATGAGTGTGTGTGTGTGTGTGTGTGTGTGTGTGTGTGTGTGTGTGGTGTGAGTGTGGGGCTGTCATATTTCTGTAAGCTACAGTGGGCAGCAGGCTTGGCGGCTCCTGTCTCTCCCTGTGGACTGAAAGGAGAATGCTGGCTATCTGCTTTGTTATCCAAATGCCAAACGTTCTCCTGCCAAACAGCTCCCTCCTGTCACCGTGTTACACAGAGCCCCCCCCCCCCCCCCTCTCTGCTCTCCCCTCTTTCTAGTTTATCACTGTCCTTTTTCCGGTTTCCGTCTCCCTGCTTCTCTTTAACACCGACACTCTCCTCATTCTTCCTCTCTCTCTGTCTCCCTCCTTCTGTCCTTGTCTTGGTTTAGTCCTCTCTGTCTTCCCTTCCATATTTTTAATCCGTTTTACTTACACTACCCTTCATGCTTTTTTCCTTCTTTTCTTCTTGCTGTTCCTTTTATCTCTCTTTTTAATTGTCATTTCTATCAATTAAGCTTTACTGGCATAGATATTATGAGTTCACCTCATTAGAAGTACTTTATTTCATATCACTGACTTTATCGTCATTTATTTAAACAGTTGAAACAATAAGATACCAAACTTAATCAAGATGGACATTAAATGAACTCCTAAAGATCCTCGAGGACGTCTCAGTGCAAAGTTTTCCTCTTTGTTCCTCTGCTCGTATATTTCTTTCCCCCTCCGTCTCTGACTCAAACCTTTTCCAAACTCATCTTTTGGCTTGTCATTGCATCCCTCCCTCCTGAATGCTCCCCCCCTCCTCCTCCCTCCTACCTGCTATCTTGGTAAAGTATGAGGGTTCCTGTGTGAAATGGCTTCTCACCAGTGGCTTGATGATTGACAGCCCTGCTGTGCCCCTAGCAGGGAGGAGAGGGGGGAGTAGAGGGGAGGAGAGGGGAGGAGAGGAGTTTAGAGAGGCAGAGGAGTTGACATCAGAGAGGTGGACAGAGGGAAAGGGAAGCCTAAGAGGATGGAGAGGGAGGAGGAGGAGGAGGAGGAGAGTCTAGGAAGAGAGAAAGGAAGATAAATGATGATGTAGCTGTAGGAGTGGGAGGAGGAGGAGGATGAGGAGGTCTAAAGGGAGCTTTAGATCATCTAAAGCCAGGTACCCGGGTCGGGCTTTCAAACACAGGAGAGAAAGGAGAAATGAGAGGATTGTGCATTTTGCCAGTTCATACAGGCGGTCGGCCTTGGGGCTGCCAGCGATGCTTAAACCTGCGTTTAATGAGGCTGCAGCTCTGCAGAGGAAGAGGGCCGCGTGTCTCACATCCAAGCAGACGAATGAGTCAGCATCCCGGAGCTGCGGCGTCGCCTGCTTGGAAATAATTGCCGACTGTTTTGAAATGCAAATATGTCTTGTGTGATGGAGTATTAGCTGATGAGTCATATCTTTTTCCTAATGTGGTTCCTCTTTGTGTTTGTGTCTCTCCATATGTCTCCATCAATCCATCACCACATCTCCTCTTCCTCTCCTGGGCTTTTTTTTGTGTGTTTTTTTGTCTCTCGCCGGCTTCCAGTCCAAGGAGTCCTCGTCTGTGCTGAGCTGCGACGTCTCCCCGGACGACAAGTACATAGTGACGGGCTCCGGGGACAAGAAGGCCACGGTGTACGAGGTGGTGTACTGAGATGGGAAGAGACAGGACGGAGGGTTTTTTTGGGTGTTTTTTTTTTTTTTTTGGTTGGCCCACCAACCGCTCCCGATCCTCATTACATCAGCAGCAGCAGCACCGTCTCAGTCCTCTGAGTCCTCCTGACCCTCACCCCTAAACCACCACCCCCTTCTCCCCCTTTTTTCTTGTGATATAAGCTACTCTGGGAGCTCCCAAACGCCTCCTCCTCCTTCCTCCCCCCCCTTTCCTCTTTTAGCCCAAGGATGAGGCATGATAGCAGAGAGAGAGGCAGAAAGGGAAGCGGCGAGATAAGAAGGACAAAGGGAAAAAGGGTGGTGGAGCATAAAGATAAAGTCGGCAGGGAAAGACGAGGAGGAGAGGGGAGAAAAGAAAGCGAGAGTGCGGAAGGAAGAGAAATGAAAGGGAGGAAGAGGAGGAGGAGGGAGGCATGGGTAATTAGGGCTGTTTCCTGATTAAGAGCTCAGTGGAAGGGAGCCCCCCCCCCCCCCCAGAGGAGGCGCTGTGGGAGCATCAGCCAGGAGCACTGATACCACACAATCGATTCATTAGCCAGACAGTGGAGGCCTTAATGAGGCTGACGCTGCAGCTCGCTCTCCCCAGTGCGAAGGTGTCAGGAGCCGGGGAGCGATGACGCTCCGAGACGGAGGGGGTCGCCGACATGTAACACACACACACCATCGGGCAAGAATACACACACACACACACACACCATCAGATACACCCCCCCTGAGGTAATCGCAGGAAGGGAGACACACACACACACAGAGCACCCAATTAAACATTCATCGCAGCGCTCCCCGTCTCACTGTTTAATATCTGTTTTATTTTGGTCTTGACAAAGGCGGCGTCTAATGAGCAGCCGAGTCAATGGGATTCTCCCTCGCAGGGCCCAGAGACACAAACACAGAACATCAGCCGAGCTGCTCCCCTCTAATTCCTCCGGATTGTTCTCCTGACACCGGGCGCCGCACTCACTCTCATTAAAGGCGCCGTCAGCGAGATGAAGTAGCAGCACGCCGACTTCACTGTAAGGCAGACAAGAGGGCAAATTAACGCCGCCGATTACGCTATCATCAGCAGCCAACTAAGCAGCGACTAATCCAAATCCTTTTCCAGTTTTATGCAACCGGTTGCTTGTTTTCATTTACAAACCAGATGAGAGTTCCGTGTTTATCAGAGTCATTATCTCTTCATCTCCGCCTGCCTGCTGATGTGCTAGTGTTCAAAGTGCTCCGGCTAAATCTTGTTCAGTGAGCTATCGATTGCTATTAATTGACATGCTGAACACCTTAAAGGAAGAGTTCGACATTATGGAAAATACGCTTCTCCATTGGAGTGGGAATATTGGCACCGCAATGAAGCTTAGCTTAAAGAGTGAGAACGGCTAGCCTGGCTCACTAATTAACCCGTTCTATCTTTTATCTCGACTATTTGCTCCTTTAAGTGGGGACTATTTCTTGGTGTGTGACACTTTCTACACTTGGGAATGGATTCAAGAAACGAGCCCTTTCCCCTTGTTTCCCCATCTTTATGCTAAGCTAACTGCTAGCTGTTGCCTTATGATTACAGATGTGAGAGCGGGATCTTCTTAGCGAATAAATGTGTTTCCCAAAATGTTGAACTTTTCATTTGAACCCGGTTTCTTGCTCTTTCCAATCTTCTTGTATCATATTCCAAATTAGCAGGAAAACTGCATATCAGAGCTTTATGCTTCTGTAGAACATGCGTCACCAATATGTAGACTAAACGGGCACATTTCAAGCTTTTTTCTTTTGTTACTCATTTATTTCTGTATTTTTTATGAATAGTGATTGCTCGTCTTATGTAATGATATGTTTATGTATTTGGGCTGCGTTTTGGGGTTCGGGGGGGGGGGCAAATACAGGGACGCACTCACACATACAATATCAAGTGGAACACAGGTGGGAAAAATATATTTTCTTCTTTTTGCTTTTTTAATTTTTCTTTTTTTCTCCTTGGTGGTGGTGACAGGCAGAGTGCGTACAACATCCCATGTAAAGAAAAAAAATAAGACCCTCTGACCAAGACTGTCTTGTTTGTTGTTTTCTCACCTTTTTTTCCAAATTGGTAGCGATTGTTCTGTCGTCTGTTTTCAGTCCTTATTGTGCAGACCTAAGTGATACATACTCAAGCATGTATACTAATCCCAACTAGGGGTGAGAATTGGCAAGAACCTCAGGATACGATACGTATCACGATACTTTGGTCATGATACGATACGTATCACAATATCACGATACTGTGATATAAATAAAGATGTATATGTACATCAGATGATATTGATCAGAGGACAAATTGGGTCAAAACGATTTCATTCAAAACAGCCTCTCCATTTTTATTAATTCCCATGAAATTCACTGGAATAAATATTGAAAATAAAATGAAAAAAGGATAAAGTACTGCATTCACAACGTGTCTAAACATGAATCTCTTTTTTTTAAATCAATCTTTGGAGATGATAAATCGATATTGTATTGGGCGGCAAAGTATTGCAATATATTGCCGTATCGATATTTGTACCCACCCCTACTCCCAACGATGCTGTGTTATGCTATGCATTTGGTGGTACAGCGTGAATATTTGGGACATTGTATTTGATACTCAGCTGTCGGTCATGTCTGTCCTCCCCTGCCTGTGCTTTCTCTGTTCCAATTCTATTTTACAAGCCCATGTTAAGTTTCTATTTTAAAAAGCCAAGGATCTTTTTTTTTTGACTGCACTGTGTATTTTTCCCTCCTGATGCATTTCCCATGTGCTGTACAAAAAATACTATGTGTGAAAAATAAACCAAACTTGTGTTCATCCTGTCAAGTGTCTTTTGCTGAGATTTAAATGCAGAGGGGGAAAAGCCAAATAACAACCGATTACTCATCTATAATTCTCCCTGAACACGTTCATTCACGAGGAACAAACTTCCTCCCCCCAAGAATAAACTTTCACAAGTATTACACCGTCATTTTGAAAATCCAATCCTGTCGCCACGGCAACAAAAAGGCTGATTTTGTAGCACTGACAACACGGCAAAATACTCATTCAACACTGGGTTACATCTTTTTTTAAAGACATTCATATATGCACACTATACTATTACTTTTTATGACATCATTCGATGAGTTTGTGAAATGTTTAAATACACTGCTTAGTTATTTTTATCACATTTTTAAGCCGTACAATACCGGCAGCTTTTGTGCCATATAATACAATTATTTTTAAATACACACTTTTGCTTTTTAAATACATACTTACTTTTTCATGGCGTACTATACATTTTAATACAATTTTTATGGAACACTCCACCATGACTTTTTTAGGTCACATTTTTAAGTGCATAGTTTACTGTGATATTTTATGACACTTTTGGTATACTATACTATTACATTGTTATTGCACATAGTGCACAGAAAAGGAACTTTGAGAATTTTCTGTCTCAACAACAAACTTTTGTCTTTTTTTGACATACTATACTACCACTTTTGTCTTTACTTTTTTCGACACTTTTTCGCCATTCTATAATTTGACCTTTTCATGACTTTTTTCGACATTCTACGATTCTACTTTTGTGACTTCTTATTCTATGATTTTATTTTTTCTGTGACTTTTTCGCCATTATATGATTTTACTTTTTTCAACATTGAATTTGACTTTTTTCGTGACTTTTTTTGACATTCTATGATTTCACTTTTTTCGTGACTTTTTTCGACATTCTATGATTTCACTTTTGTGACTTTTTTCGACATTCTATGATTTCACTTTTTTCGTGACTTTTTTCGACATTCTATGATTTCACTTTTGTGACTTTTTTCGACATTCTACGATTTAACTTTTGACTTTTTTCAAGATTCTATGATTTTACTTTTTCGCCATTACATGATTTTACTTTTTTCGTGATTTTTTTGACATTCTATGATTTTTACTTTTTTCGTGAATTTTTTCGACATTCTATGAATTTACTTTTTTCGTGATTTTTTTTGACATTCTATGATTTTTACTTTTTTCGTGAATTTTTTCGACATTCTATGAATTTACTTTTTTCGTGATTTTTTCGACATTCTATGATTTTTACTTTTTTCGTGATTTTTTTCGACATTCTATGATTTTACTTTTGTGACATTTTTCGACATTCTATGATTTTACTTTTGTCATGACTTTTTTCGACATTCTATGATTTTTACTTTTTTCGTGAATTTTTTCGACATTCTATGATTTTACTTTTGTGACATTTATCCACATTCTACGATTTTACTTTTGTGACATTTTTCGACATTCTACGATTTAACTTTTGACTTTTTTCAAGATTCTATGATTTAACTTTTTCCTTGACTTTTTCGCCATTATATGATTTTACTTTTTTCAAGAATTTTTTCGACATCTATGATTTTACTTTTGTGACATTTATCCACATTCTACGATTTTACTTTTGTGACATTTTTCGACATTCTACGATTTAACTTTTGACTTTTTTCAAGATTCTATGATTTAACTTTTTCCTTGACTTTTTCGCCATTATATGATTTTACTTTTTTCAAGAATTTTTTCGACATTATTCGATTTTACTTTAGTGACTTTTTTCGGACATTCTATGATTTTACTTTTTTCGTGATCTTCGACATTCTATGATTTTTACTTTTTTCGTGAATTTTTTCGACATTCTATGATTTTTACTTTTTCATGAATTTATTCGACATTCTATGATTTTACTTTTTTCGTGACTTTTTGACATTCTATGATTTTACTTTTGTGACATTTTTCGACATTCTATGATTTTACTTTTTTTGTGACTTTTTTGACATTCTATGATTTTACTCTTTTCAACATTCTACGATTTTACCTTTTTCTGGACTTTTTTCGACATTCTATGATTTTACTTCTTTCATAACTTTTTTTGACATGTCATACTGTGACTTTTCATAACTTTTTTTGACATGTTATACTGTGACTTTTTCGACAAACTATACTATGAATTTTTTTTCATTACTATTTTTTGACATTTTACTTTTTTAAGGACTTTTTAAGGACTTTTAGGACCTCAACATACTGAACTGATTTTTTTTACCATGACTTTTTTCGAATGGTGGTCAAGATCTGCCGTGGGATAACCTCTATCATCAGTTAGTGCTTTATAAATAAAAAATGACTTGAGTAGCCAAGTAGTGTATTAAATGTTTGCTATCGGACGTCAAAGTATTGAAATGGACCAGAGATTATTTGAATAAAATGCATGCATTTCATGTAACGTTCAGGTGTTGCACAAAATGTCAAAACAACTTTTGCCCACGGGCCACAGTTTGAGAAACTATGCTATAACTCATGCTGTCATATCTCAATCATCATAATTAAACGCCAGACAGATTATTAATCATTCATTTATAGCGCTCATATTCAAACAGACTTTACAAATTGCTTCACAATTCAAGAAAAGAAATATCAAAAGACCACTAACAGGGAAATAATGGCTCAAACAAATAAAAATGATGAAATTCCTCACTTAAATCATTTAAATTAAATTTATAAATGCACCGTTGCATTTTTATAGAGGCTGCAAAAATAACTGATCACTGAAATTGGCAAACAATTTAAATAAGATGTTACAACAAGGTTATAAATACCAGTCAATTTGTGGGAAATGTATTGGTTTATTGGTCAGTTTATTGGTTTATTGGTCAGTTTATTGGTTTATTGGTTTATTGGTCAAACGCTGGTTATACAAGCACATGTAACGACACGTTTTTGTCCAATTCTGTTAATTGTGCCATAACATTGTGTGCATTGAAAATAATTTGTAGGGAGTGGAGGATAAATTGCCTCCAGAGTCATTTATATAATGACCACGAAATACATTTGTGAATCTTTCTGTGGGCATTCATTAATATTCATACTGTTTTGTTTTATTCAGTTTCTTATTTTATTATTATTATAACTGTGCACATCCATATAAAGGGAATAGAGAGCACTCTGTGCTGTGATAATGGCCATTAACAGTGTTTTAAAAAGGTCAAAACCATGGTTTCAATTTAGCACCAAAGGAAATAAATTAAGCCAAAGTATTTATTATCCACCTGTGTGCCAGTAATCCTTTACTCTAGACAGGACATAAATGCTTTACTTTCATTTTTTTCAGATTTACTCCTCACCGTTAAAGCTTTTTGTCTTTGCAGGACAGTCAAACTACACCCACGATCACTTTAGAAGTCCCTCTTGGGTATTATTGCTAGAATAAACCATCCCTCAGCCCGTTGTCCTGCAGTTCACCTTCGTCTCGCCAAGCTAGCTCAGCAGAAAAACACAAATGTACGGCTACATTATTTACCAAGTGCTCCGGTCACAGAGGAGCGTGCTCATGCCGTGGGTTTGAATCCCAAGACACTTTCTTTTGTACGTGTACAGATGAAGACAACGACTGACTGTTGTGTTCTCTCAGCAAGCGAGAAATGTTTCCATCACAAGCGAGCGACTGTTTACTCACCATTCACATCCTTCATTCTCCATCCAAATATCTCTAAGATGCATTCTGGCACCTCGCTGGGAGCGCATGCATTTCTGTCTTCTGTCTGTTAGGATATAAACAAATATTCAACAAATGCTTCTTTTGATTTCCGCTGCGCTTGTTTTAAACATCCAAGTTAAACCTGGCAAGAATCTGACTTCTACAGTTGGAAAACACATTCTGACAGCCAGCAGTGTGCAACACACACACACACACACACACCAGATCCCCATCGCACCTGCATTGATCTTCAAGGAGCCATAAATCACAAATGATCCACTGCAGATCTGAGACAGAGCCATGTTCGAGATTCCCCACACTTTCAGTTTTCTTAAAGCAAATCCAAGTCACAGATGACATCCTCATTTGCCTTTAGAGAACTTTATTTACATGTCCATATATAGCAAGTTTCAAGGTTCATGAAGCAGTTGTGAAAATACCTGTCTGCCTATATGTGCCCTAACAAATACAATAATAAAAAAACAAACATTTAATGACATAGCGGAGGCCACATCCCCCAAAACGTGGAAAAATAGCTGTTGTGAGCTGTTTAAACTGACTTCAGTTCTCGGTCCTTGGGGGGGTCGTGGTTTTCTGTTCCAGGCTGGTTTGCTTTCTTTGTCTGTATTTTGTTCTTTTATAAAGAAAAAAAAAATGGAACAAAGACAAACTCGCAGGACACTCCAAAAAAAGCGAGCCCTGTTCTGTCATGTGTATACGGGAGATGATACAATCATGTTGCTGCTGAAACTTAGCCAGAGGAGGAAAAGAAGAAAATTGCTGGAACCATCCTGCCATGCATCTGCTGCCAGGGGGTTTCTCAGACCAGGCCCACCTCGGCCAGGCTGACCTGGGCTGGGACTTTTTTCTTTTTTGTTTAAACAGAAAACAGAACATGGACCGTATTTTTCCATTAAGCCCCCCCGAAGCCATTTCTTCACTTCCTCAGTCCTGCATGTCTTTTTTCCACTCTATGCGCTCCAACTGTTTGCGAAAAATTCAAAGGCTAAAAAAATATTTTTTTTTTTGCTAATTTCTTGTTCACTACAGAGGTTTTATTTTGTTAAAAAAGGAACAAAAAGGAACAAAAGCAAAAGTTCTTTGGAGGAATCCCACAATTGCGCAGCTATAGACTAACCAGCGTTCTCAGAGCATTAAAAACAAAGTTCAAAGTTTGTTTCTTTCCAGAGATGTGACTTTGTGCCCCCTTGCTTCTCTTTTTCCATTTCTTTCACAAACGTAAACAAAACAACAAAGTACAAGTTGAGTGTCTCTTGTTTTCCATGCCACCGACGCTCTGTACAGTCATTGGTGCAGGAGGGAGCCTGGGCCCCGCCCCCTGATTATTAGGGTATTTTTTCAGCCAATCAGAGTTCAGTAGATGACTTCATAGACTGTGGCCTTCTTGTCTCCGGAGCCGGTGACGATGAACTGGTCGTCGGGGGAGATATCACAGCTGAGAACCGACGAAGACTCCTTCGACTGAAGACAAACAGAGGGGAAACCATATGAGCTACAGGCGGCCAAAATCACAAAATAACTCATATTTATTTATAAAGAGGATGAAAAAGCATGAAAATGAAACGTTTTACATTCGACAACTGAATTTTTTACTTCCAACCAAAGAAAATAAAAAAATGTGTCTTTTTAGAAAGCTCTTTTATGACCTACCTGGAATATGCTGGATCCATAAGGTGTCCGCCATGCATTCAGGAGGTTATCTTTGCCCGTGCTCACGAACCATTTCCCTACAGGAGGAAACACACACAGCCATCAACAGATAAAAGTCTCAGAGGAGGCGAGATATGGAGAAGCCTGAGAGGAAGCGCCGCTTTTGTAAAGAAGAGCGGCGGAGGTGAGAAGGAAGAACGGTCTCTGAATAATGAGAGAAGCAAAAGATTTGTTCTGCTTCCGTGGTTATTGTGTGTGTGTGTGTGTGTGTGTGTGTGTGTGTGCACGTACCACAGTAGGCGAACTTAAGGGAGAGAACGCAGCTCTCGTGGAGGTGCAGCTGGTACTTGTCAGGTTTGGAGACGTGCAGGACTTCCACATTGCTGCTCTCCATTCCCACAGCCAGCCACTCGCCGGTCGGACAGTAGCCCAGAGAGAAGATCTGGAGACGGGGAGGGGGAAGACATGATGGTCGTCAGCAGCCCGTCGGCACATGAAGGCCCTTTTTGACTGCAGTGCGGCGTGTGCGTACCTGCGAGGTGAAGTCGTGCTGCTGCAGCTGCCGTCCCTCTCGGAGGTCCCAGCAGCGCACCGTGTTGTCCAGCCCTCCCGTCCACAGTTTGGTGCCGTCGTTGGAGATGTCGATGCAGCTCGCTCCGTCCGTGTGGCCCTGGAACTGCCTGCAGGGGGGAGACACACACACACACACACACACACGTCAACACACACATCCTAATCTGTTATTTGCTGAAGGTTTTCTCTTCCCCTGCCTCTCATATACAACTCCTCATTATTTAAAAGTCATATAAAGCAGGACATAAAATCATTTTCAACACCATGCATGGCACCATAACTTTTCAGATCATCTCTTCAGAATATCTCTATGTAAAGCACCTTTTCTCTTCTTCCAGGCTTCTTCTAAATAACTGGCTCAGTTATATGTTACACATATAGAGTCCATATTTACATAATCATATAATTCATCTTAATAAACAAAACGTCACACAATTTGAAACCCAGATTCTATATTGTTCAGAAGACAGATCTGCCTTTCTTCTTCTAGGTTAAAAAATAAAAAAATAAAATACCAGATCTCAACTGAGCACAAAGAGATATTGTTCTTCTTTTTCTTTATGTGATATAAGTTTAGTCCATATAGCGTCGAACACTGCCCTTTGTGATTCACTTCGGTGTTCATTAACGTGTTTGTCAGCAAGAAATACATCTTAATTATGGCACCCATAATGGAGCAAAATATATATGTCATGTTACTACCGTTGAGAAATACTATACATTAATAAACACTTAAAATGTTACATCATAGTGTTATAATATAAACTATTTAGGAAATGGTGGTAAACTGCGTCTAAGTGATAAAAGACTAAATGTGGTGCCATTATAGGTTCGTCTGGACCACTGCCACGTATCTGAGGATTGGTAGTCAGTTTGCACGTCCATCCCTGGATAGGATGTTTATATTACATTATTATCATCTGAACATAAATCCAAAAACATGCTATGATGCTTGAAAGACGGATAAAGTCTCAAAAATGACTTCTTAGAAACACACGTTGCATCTTTGGCCACTTCATCCTGAGTGCTGCGGTTCTCCCTCGCTCTACTTTATGATTGACAGCACAGATTGGGAAATATCTGAAATTACACCATTTCCTGTGTCTCTGTGCAGTCGTCTCTGTCGTCTTATTTCCCACTCAATTGCCTCTCTTCCTTTTCCATCCGTCTCTCCTCTCCTCCTTCCTTCTACCTTCAACAGAGTCTGGCCATTGGCCCGTTTGGATGGCGTTTACAGAATCTCGTCCTCTCACCTGACCAGCGTCTGGTTGTGAAGGTCCCAGACCACGATGTTGCCGTCGCTGCAGCAGGAGAAGCAGACCTTGTTGTCGGGGGAGATGGCCAGGGCGTAGCAGGCGGGGGCGGACGACGTCAGCTCGGCCTTGATGCGAGGAGTGGGCGTGGCCAAATCCCAGATTGACAGCGTGCTGGCCTCCCCGCCGACGATCAAGGTCCTTCCGTCTGAGAGCAGCTTGCAGGAGCGGATGTAGTTATCCCTGTTCTGATTGGACAGAAGAACAACACCTATAAAACATGTACTTGCAGTACCAGGATCCCATATGTTGTAGTACTTTAAGTTAAGCGTACTGCTACAGGAAGCTGGAGGATTTGGCTTTAGGACTACAACATAAAAGCAGTTCATCATCTAATAGGGGTGGGTCAAAATATTGATACGGCAATATATCGCAATACTTTGCCGCCCAATATAATATCGATTTTTCAACTCCAAAGATCGATAAAAAAAAAGAAGCTTCATGTCTACACATATACCTTTACATTATTTTTATACACACTTCAGTTCAGTGTTCAAGCAGTGACACAGAAGGAGAAACATTATTTATTATTATTTTATTATTTTGTGCATTGTCACTCAGGGCACTTTATCCTTTTTCATTTTATTTTCAATATTTATTCCAGGTAATTTCATGGGAATTAATAAAATGGAGAGGCTGTTTTGAATGAAATAGTTTTGACTCAATTTGTCCTCTGATCAATATCATCTGATGTACATATACAGGTACTTGTGTTTTCATCTTTATTTATATCACAATATCGTGATGCGTATCGTATCGTGACCAAAGTATCGTGATACGTATCGTATCGTGAGGTTCTTGCCAATACTCACCCCTATCATCTAAAGTGTGTTTTTATGTGCGGGATGAACAAGAGCATGGCTTTTGGTTGTAAAGCAACATTATCAGACACAAGATGGACAACAAACTTTAACTGCGTGTCCAACAAACATCCGTCTAAGCTCACCAGACAGTCCAGCTGGGCCATGGGGCTCTTGCTTCCAGGCTGGCTGATGTCCCACACCTTGACGCAGCCCTTGCCTCCGGTGTAGACGTGGCGCGTGGAGGTGCTGATGGTGACGGCGCACACCACCTCGCCGTGGCTCAGGGTGTGAATCTGACGGGCGTGGCGAGGGATTCCCGGGCCCAGCAGGGCGTCGGGGGGAAAGGGCACCGGCTGCATCTGGCCGTCGGCGCTCACGTGGAACGAGTAGGCGCTGAAACGAGGAGGGAAACAGAAGAATAACGGAGATTAACTACTCAATGAACAAGCGTACAACTGTAATCATTCAAGGCTGCTTAAAGTTTGCGTCAGATGTTTTTGCATTTCAGAGAAATACTTTTGAAAAACTGACCCCATGTGACTCAAATCTGACATTTACTGATGATGTCTGGAAAAACTGAAAAATACTGTATTTAACGACTGCAGTCTCTGAAGTGTTTCTGCAAATATCACGACCTCACTTTGTCTACATCCGCCATTCATGTGCAGAAGAAAAGAAGAAAAATACTCCAGACAAAGTAAAGCAGCACCAGTAATGGAAGACACAATGATTTTATAACATATTTAATGTATGAACACAGATTTAGAAGCCAAACTGTTTTTTTTTTTTATTATTAGAAGTTTTTTCCTCCTGATCTCTCGGTATTCATCCTTTCTTTGATTCCTGTAATTGAGCAGAACCCGAGTGCAGTTACCAGGGAACAAGATTTGTGTGATAGCAGGCGGAGGAAACTCACGGTTTTCCGGAGGCAGCTGACTGCAGGCTGGCAGGAAGCCCGGGGACCCTCATATGTGGGTGTGGAGACTCGTAGCCCACCTGGAAGAGAAAGACATAATGTGAGAAAACGACGCCCGTGTTCACGGAGAGGAGAAGTTCACTCGTGAAAACAGGAGCTGCAGGGACCGTATCAGATGAAGGATCAGAATAAAATGAGATCATATAAAAGCAAAGAGTCTTTTCAAGAGCCAAGGTCATAGATTCTTAACGATAAATGACAATGCAGCTGCTCTCCCTCTAAAACACTCTTCCTTTTCATATATATTTATATCCCTCTTTCTGCCCTCTGTGAAGGGTTTATATGCTGAGGTATTAGATATGACAGTGACACTGGAAAGACAAATTATCTGCAGAGTGTCTGGCTCACCACAGGGGACCGGCCGTAGCCTGCGGCAGCTGCTGCCGCCGCCGCCGCTGCTGCTGCTGCAGCTCCGTTCATCTGGGGGGAAACTAAGTGGAGGCCGGCGCCATAACCCGCCGCCCCGGCCAGGTCCCCGTTCACGCCTGGAGGCAGGCCGAAAGCCCCCGGAGGGTACGCTCCCTGCACCGCCAAGGGGTTTCTCAGACCCAGAGCTGGAGGGAGAGACGAGACAGTCGATTCATTGTGAACAAATTATTGAATGAGGCAATAAAATGAGACTTCCATCCTTGGGTTTCGGCGAGGAATCGAGCCCAGCTCGTTCTGAGGTGACTCCCTCTGCAGGGCCTCTCGCTGTGTACGACAGCTGTGACTGACAGGCTGTGAACAAGCTGCCGCCTGCCATGCATAAGACAGACGACAGACCCTAAACCGCAGCCCAAGACCACTACTGCCCCCTGCTGCTCACCGGCTCTCACTGCAATGAGACATGCATGTGTGTGCGTGTTTGCATACATATCCTCTTTATGCTGTCTGTGCATGTAGCAGAGTGTGTACATATGCATGCATAATGGTGTGTGTGTGTGTGTTAACAGGTGATGTGTGGAGGGAAAAAAAAAAAAAAAAGAGATGCAGTGGAATAGATGGAGGCTCATTATGAAGCAGCTCACAGTCACAGTCCATCACCTCTCCTAATCTTTCCATATAAAAAGTGAGGGCCGCTGAATATTTCTGCCCACAGCTGCTTATTAAGTCCAGATGGTGGTGGGTGGTGGGTGGAGGGGAGCCGGCTGACACACATACCAACTACCGCGGCCCGATGCTAATAGAATCACCACACGTAACAAAGCGAGTACAGGCGAGGAAACGCATCTCTGCAGAGGCAGAATCACACTTTTAATTGATGCTCCGTGCAGTGGGTGGAAGTTTCCGTCCCCGAGGACGGATGGAGACATTTGTCTTTTGGTCTCCTGAGTCTTTCCAGTGATGCAGGCGAGATTTAAAACTTTTACTTCAACTTCAAGGCTTTCTGAAGTCTGCTCCCCTTTTTAAACAGTTAAAGCGCAGAAGATTTTTTCTTAGGAGACGTAAAAGCGAGCTCGTGGGATGTTCTCACCGAGGGGGTCGACGCCAGGCTTGCCGGGGACGGGTCTGAACTGTGGAGGTCCACTGGGTCCTGGGGTGTTGGACTCTTGAGACATGGGGGTCCCTGGCTTCATACCTGGAGTACTGGACTTCTCTCTCTGGGAGAAGAGAATGAAAAAGTGTTATTAAATAAATCCCGCAGGATGCAACGTGAGAACACAGTGTGTGCTGAAAGCATAGAAACACTGATGTCTTATAGTGAAATATGAAAGAAGCAAAAGGCATTCACTAGCGAGGGCTCTTCTTATTTATTGTGTAAAAACAAACATGTTTCAGCTCGTGCCGGTGCTTTTATTCCTTTATCTCCCTGCACTTTCCACCATACTGAAATACAAGCTGGTTCTAGATGCATATCTGCCTTTCTGTCGGGGTCCAGGTGCGGGTGTACCTGAGGGGGCTCTTTGCCACGAGACGGGGAGGCGGCGCTGCTGGAGGAGGCGAGGGAGGCCGGGCTGGCCTGTGGAGGGCCCTCCTTACGGGATGGGGGCAGCTTGTCCAGGCCGTTCTCCCTGGAGGAGTAGGACTGCACGCTGCGGGGGGACGACGGGTCCTGAATTCAAACAGATAAACTCGTTTACACCGGACAGAAGTCTTCATTCTCAGAAATCCCTCTCTTATTAACCGCTTTGCTAAACTGGTTCACGATTTTCACATGAATGCTGGAACTGGTTTTACTTAATTAAATCACTTCCTAATGTGCTTCAAATGTAAATCAGCAAAAGGGTATTCCAAAGTTTATTAAAGTTTGTTAAATCAACTCATGAGGGTCATTTTGCAGAGTTGAAAGTTAGCCTTTTATGTGTTATCTTGCAACCTGTCTGGGGAAACACGAAGAAATGATTTCATACTAAAATAGAAACTGTGTTTCTGTTTGCACAGAAGGAGGATTAGCATTAACGGTCAGTATGAACACGAGGACCGATTACAGAGAGTTTTCAACTGATGGTTGCTTTAAAAACCATTCTTGGAAAAACTGTGAACCCATCCACTAAATGCTATTATTCTTCAATAAACATAAAGGAAATCTCTCCAACCCAACACATTATATTATAATTATTATATTTTCCATCATCTTACATCCTCGATTTAGTCTGTACTTCTTCATAAAACTCATGAAACCTCAACAGCTGACAGATTGTACACAGAAGAGCATGTGAGAGCAGAAGTGTGTGTTTGTACTTTATGGTTGTGTATGTTGTGAAACAAGGGAAGGTAGAGGTAGAGGAGGGTTGGGGGGGTACTGTCATTATTATTATTATTATTCAGATGGTCGTGCTGGGTGTGTTTACATGATGTATGCAGATGAAAGCGGTGAAGTGAGGCCAACGGAGGCCGCCGGCCGCCTACTAACCTCATCCACCACCAAATTATCATCACTCTTATCTGCATCGCTGCCCTGTGAGAGGAGAGAGAGGAAGTGAGATTAGAGATCCCTGCTCCGCTGTCTGATGTATGGAGATTACATGCAGAAATATACAGCGTGCAAACAGGAGGGCTGTACGTGTGTGTCATGCAACGCACTCGGAAAAAGTTTGAGCAGACTTTTAATTTGTTGCACTGCAAATTAAAGTCTTATCTGAACAACTTTATTGCCTGAGATTGTTGCAAGATAATGCAAGGGACAGTGCAAAATGTAATTTAATTAATTTGAGATGTTTATCTTGGAGAGGTGATATCCCCTGAGGCACTGCTGGTTTTTTATTTTTATTTTTTTATTGCAGGTCATCTCAAACGAAGCGATTATGATGCACTTGATAATAAAATAACTCCCTGACAATAAAAACAACCCTCACAGAGCGTAATGAATCACGTCTCCACAATAACACCGATGATACAGTGACGACAGCACAGCAGGGGAGTGTGAATATTTTAAAAGGGTCTCCAAAGTTCACAGCACCGCTCCCATCTGGCCAAGGACTGGCAGAGTTGTGTGAAACTTTCCCTTCAGTTACTTAAACATTTAACAGTGTTATGAAAGGGCCTCACATAGTCGGTCATGAACTCTTTTTCATCGGCTTTCCTCTTCTTGCCGTTGCTGAGGTAGTCTGCTGGGCGACCCTTATCCCCATTGGACAGAGAGCTCTGCAGAGGCAAAGAGAGGGAGGTGAGGAAGAGAAAGAGGCAACGGGGGAGGTGGGGGAGGGATGCATGGGGGGGCACAAAGAGGAGAGGAAGGAGTGAAAAAACGAAGGAATGAGGGCAGAGAGGGAGGAAGAGGGTGATAATGAGGTGAGAGGGACTGCATAAATCATGTCAGGCTCATAGGCTGCGGAGATGAATGTGAAAGAATATCGGCCAGCATCGATCGGCCGGCTCACTGTAGGAGTCAGAGGGAGAAACACAATGTGCCCAGTTTTCTTTAGGGCAGCAGAAAAGACCAGAGCAGTCCGAGTGCACAGAGTTTCTTTTTTTAAACCAGTATTGTGCTTGATTTAAATGGTTGCCGTACAGGTTTTCAGCATCACTGACTACAATAATGTGTATGAAAGCTAAAGAAAGTGAGATGTTGAAAATGTGTGCGTTACGTTTACTGAAGTCCAGGCAGATGCATTCTCTATGCTTTGTTGAAAAAATGATGGTAAAAATAAAGCATGCATCATGCAAAACAATCAAATCTGTCTACAGGCAAGAAAACTCCTACATATAGGGAATAAATAAATAATAAATATCTACTTGGGTTAGAGTGGAGAACTTCTTTTACCTATAATTAGTAGGAATGAGGGAACATTCACATAAGAATCGTGATTCTAATCATCCACAATTCTGAATCAATTCATAAACTTCAAAAACATTGATTTTTTTATAGGTAATTTTATCTATGAACAGAAGTTTATTTATTATTTTTTTATACCTTGAACTTGTAGTCACTGAGAGTTGAGACTTACTTCTGGAAGAAAGGGGGCAGCTGGCCTCAGCTTTTATTTAGACTATT